>OX638133.1:58406027-58589941 GCA_951804985.1 Dryomyza anilis | reverse complement strand
ATACAAATATATATATACAAATATATATATACAAATATATATATACAAATATATATATATATATATATATATATATATTAATATATATATAGATATAGATATATATATATTAATATATATATATATTTGTATATATATATATATATATATATATATATATATATATATATATATATATATATATATATATATATACAAATATATATATATACAAATATATATATATATATATATATATATATATATATATATATATATATATATATATATATATATATATATATATATATATATATATACAAATATATATATATATATATATATACAAATATATATATATATACAAATATATATATACAATTATATATATATATACAAATATATATATATATACAAATATATATATATATACAAATATATATATATATACAAATATATATATATATACAAATATATATATATATACAAATATATATATATATATACAAATATATATATACAATTATATATATATATATAAATATATATATACAATTATATATATATATATATACAAATATATATATATATACAAATATATATATATATATATATATATATATATATATATCAAGGATTGAAACCGTAACCGAAATACGTTATACGTTTAATATACGTTTAAAACCGTTTCAATTTTAAAACCGAAACCGTAACCGAAACCGTTATACGAAAATCAGTAATAAACCGATATCCAAAACCGATATATACGGTTTCGGTTTTATACCGGTTTAAAACGGTTTTTAAAAAAGTATACAAAAAACCAGGAAAATATATTTTATTTTATATAGAAGATCTTAAGTAAAATTTCATTAATTAAAATTTGGAGTTCCCAAAATAAACATTTTTGGTTGTACAAAAATTCACATGTTGTTTTTTGAGAAACGATATTTCCGAAACAACGGTATTTGGTCTAAAATTTGTTTTTTGTTTCATTAATCGAATTAACAACAAAACACCAGCAACTCCAAGCAAAATTTTTACGTTAAAAAATGATTAAAATTTTAATAATATTGGTTTTTTATTTATTTTATTAGTAAACTATATAGGGGAGCTTGTGGAAAAGTGGAACAAGTTTTGAAAAGTTCATTTGAATATTTTTAAATTCTTTTAAAGGATCTATTCAATAGAATACCATTTTTAAGTCTTCTAATGGATTTTTGACTGATGTTTCAAAACAGCTCAATTTCGGACATAAACAAAACAATGTAATGCAAAAAAAATTGTAAAAAAAAATTTTCATTATTAACATCTCAGTAACTCTGTAAGGAAATACGAAAAATTAAGTGCAAGTTAGACAAGTTTAAAAATTTCAAGCATAAGGCAGATATTTGTTTACATTAGTGATGATTAAAAATTTCTTGCTCTTGCATTTTTTTTTTTTTGCAAGAACAAAAGCGAGAACAAAATCGTGATTTGCAAGAAAAAGAACAAAAGCAAGTGCAAGACTAAGACTGCAAGAAAAGGAAGACTTGCGTTTTTTTATGATTTTAATGTATTTATTATGTTTTTAAGGTAATAATGATATGAAAAAGAATTCATGATTTTACTAAATATTGAACAATAAGTAACAATGGAAAGCGTGCAAAATATTTATGAACGTGAACATTAATGAAGATGTGTAATTTTTTTGTTATTGTCGAATTCTAAAGCATATAACGAGGGCTTATATTCAATACAGTCTATCTACAAAAACACAGTTTTTCAGGAGAGCGAAAAAACTAATTAAATCGCAAACCATGAAAGTGGCGATCAATTTTTCTTCTACAATATTAAATACAAATTGTCTTTAATTGATACAATTAAAAAAATTCATCAATTTCGCGCTATTCGTCGTGCTATGGTAGATAGAGATTATTGCTATTCAAATGTGATAAATGTCTATGAAAAAACGAGCAGATAGAGCATATTGCACAATATTGTAGTGGAGATAGATCAGAAACCATTCTTGGAATCAGAGATTTGTTAATTTTTTATATCCTGGTGTTACCTAAAGAAAATTTACCGACTAATTTTTGTTCTACCATGTTCTGTTCAAGAGGTATATGATGGTTAAAGGGGTTAATATTCCATAATCTAACCCGACATTTTTAAAAGATTAAAATAAAAAAAAAAAACTAGTTAACTGTGTATCGCTATTTAAAAATCATGAATGTAATCCTAAATATTTAAACTAATATCCTATTTCGGAGGATATGGTTGTATTAACGTCTTAAATATCATACGAATTCTTAACATATCTGAAAACTTTCTTTAAAAATAGCATTAAACTTCTTGTCTGGAAATACCATAAAGGTAATGGTACAGGCTATATTTCCTAAGTACAGACTAAATTCAAATTTCGTCCTTTAAGGCTTCATATTAGAACAGGAAAATCTTTGACGTCATACTTCGTCAACCGATTTCACAGTTTTAACATAGATTTTATATCCTTTTTCATACAAATTGAGTCGATTCTTTGTGAGTTAGGATGGACTAGACCCACGGATAGACAGGACGAAATTGACTTATAAAATTACGCTTAAGATGAATATATATGCTACTCCATACTTGGAAGGCTTATTTATAGTCATTATAAACCTTAAAGCAAAAATTGTGTGTAGATAGACACTGTTGCATTCATTAAAAATCATTCATGTAGATAGACAAATTATTAAAATGAATATATAACAGTAATAGAAATATTGTTTTGGTTCTAAATTAATGTCATAGATGCAGAGGTGATCAGTGAAAATTTCTGCATCAAAAACTCATTTTCGTCAAAATTGTAGATAGGCAATATTGAATATAAGCCCTCGATAAGCATCTTAAAAATAAGGCATGTGAAGCACTTTTGAAGCGGTAAATAGCTTTAAAAGTGCTTCAAAAGTCGCTTCAAAAAGATAAAATAGACAAAACAATGTTTTTTTTCTCTTTTCTTCGCTACGCAAGTTCGCAAGTTCGCTGTTGTCATACGTTATTGTTATATTCTCTTCTTTCTCTTAGTATTCGCTTTGTAGCGTTTGTGTTCGCATGGTGTTCACCAAGAAAAATGTTACTCTGCAAGATATTATTTGAGTTCTCTTGACATACGGTACGTGTAACATACGGATTTTTTTAATCTATGATGAAAACAGAAATGCTTATACGAAATATTCCTTATATTTATTGTATTTGTATATCGTATACTGTATATCGTCGTTGTAGAACGAAAAGTCACCAAATACATTTTTATGAAAAATTTAATTTTCGAGTTTGTTGATTAATATTATAAAAAGTAATTGGTGCATTTTTAAAGTTGAAATATCAATTGATAGATTTACATTTTTTTTATCATCTGGTAAAAAAAATGGAGATCATCGATTAAAACTTGACAGATACATAAAGATGTTTGTAAAAAATATTTAGCATTTTGAAAATGTATTTGGTGACTTTTCCTTCATTTTATTATGGCCTTGAAATTTTGAATTGTCTCGTCAACACGTTTAATATACGTTTAAAACCGAAACCGTAACCGAAACCGTTATATGAAAATCAGTAATAAACCGATATCCAAAACCGATATAAACGGTTTCGGTTTTATACCGGTTTAAAACGGTTTTTAAAAAAGTATACAAAAAACCAGGAAAACTTATTTTATTTTATATAGAAGATCTTAAGTAAAATTTCATTAATTAAAATTTGGAGTTCCCAAAATAAACATTTTTGGTTGTACAAAAATTCACATGTTGTTTTTTGAGAAACGATATTTCCAAAACAACGGTATTTGGTCTAAAATTTGTTTTTTGTTTCATTAATCGAATTAACAACAAAACACCAGCAACTCCAAGCAAAATTTTTACGTTAAAAAATGATTAAAATTTTAATAATATTGGTTTTTATTTATTTTATTAGTAAACTATATAGGGGAGCTTGTGGTAAAGTGGAACAAGTTTTGAAAAGTTCATTTGAATATTTTTAAATTCTTTTAAAGGATCTATTCAATAGAATACCATTTATAAGTCTTCTAATGGATTTTTGACTGATGTTTCAAAACAGCTCAATTTCGGACATAAACAAAACAATGTAATGCAAAAAAAATTGTAAAAAAAGTTTTAAATTATTAACATCTCAGTAACTCTGTAAGGAAATACGAAAAATGAAGTGCAAGTTAGACAAGTTTAAAAATTTCAAGTATAAGGCAGATATTTGTTTACATTAGTGATGATTAAAAATTTCTTGCTCTTGCATTTTTTTTTGCAAGAACAAAAGCGAGATTTTGCAAGAAAAAGAACAAAAGCAAGTGCAAGACTAAGACTGCAAGAAAAGGAAGACTCTTGCATTTTTTTATGATTTTAATGTATTTATTATGTTTTTAAGGTAATAATGATATGAAAAAGAATTCATGATTTTACTAAATATTGAACAATAAGTAACAATGGAAAGCGTGCAAAATATTTATGAACGTGAACATTAATGAAGATGTGTAATTTTTTTGTTATTGTCGAATTCTAAAGAATATAACGAGGGCTTATATTCAATACAGTCTATCTACAAAAACACAGTTTTTCAGGAGAGCGAAAAAAACTAATTAAATCGCAAACCATGAAAGTGGTGATCAATTTTTCTTCTACAATATTAAATACAAATTGTCTTTAATTGATACAATTAACAAAAATTCAGCAATTTCGCGCTATTCGTCGTGCTATGGTAGATAGAGATTATTGCTATTCAAATGTGATAAATGTCTATGAAAAAACGAGCAGATAGAGCATATTGCACAATACTGTAGTGGAGATAGATCAGAAAACATTCTTGGAATCAGAGATTTGTTAACTTTTTTATATCCTGGTGTTACCTAAAGAAAATTTACCGACTAATTTTTGTTCTACCATGTTCTATTCAAGAGGTATATGATGGTTAAAGGGGTTAATATTCCATAATCTAACCCGACATTTTTTAAAGATTAAAATAAAAAAAAAAACTAGTTAACTGTGTATCGCTATTTAAAAATCATGAATGTAATCCTAAATATTTAAACTAATATCCTATTTCGGAGGATATGGATGTATTAACCTCTTAAATATCATACGAATTCTTAACATATCTGAAAACTTTCTTTAAAAATAGCATTAAACTTCTTGTCTGGAAATACCATAAAGGTAATGGTACAGGCTATATTTCCTAAGTACAGACTAAATTCAAATTTCGTCCTTTAAGGCTTCATATTAGAACAGGAAAATCTTTGACGTCATACTTCGTCAACCGATTTCACAGTTTTAACATAGATTTTATATCCTTTTTCATACAAATTGAGTCGATTCTTTGTGAGTTAGGATGGACTAGACCCACGGATAGACAGGACGAAATTGACTTATAAAATTACGCTTAAGATGAATATATATGCTACTCCATACTTGGAAGGCTTATTTATAGTCATTATAAACCTTAAAGCAAAAATTGTGTGTAGATAGACACTGTTGCATTCATTAAAAATCATTCATGTAGATAGACAAATTATTAAAATGAATATATAACAGTAATAGAAATATTGTTTTGGTTCTAAATTAATGTCATAGATGCAGGGGTGATCAGTGAAAATTTCTGCATCAAAAACTCATTTTCGTCAAAATTGTAGATAGGCAGTATTGAATATAAGCATCTTAAAAATAAGGCATGTGAAGCACTTTTGAAGCGGTAAATAGCTTTAAAAGTGCTTCAAAAGTCGCTTCAAAAAGATAAAATAGACAAAACAATGTTTTTTTCTCTTTTCTTCGCTACGCAAGTTCGTACATCGATTGTGCATATGCACTGTGCTTATGCACATTATTATTTTAGTTTTACTTTTATATATAGTTTTTTTGTTAATTGTAAAATCATGAAGTAATAAAAAATAATATATGAACATTTTCACAGTGTGATATATTTAGCTGATATATTTCTTTTTGTGTTTTTCTTTTTTTACAAATCCGCTGATTCGTTTGAAACAGCAACAACAACAAAAATACGAATAAAGCAGCATCCAAGCTTTTGATAGAATTTTGGTGGGAAATTTTTTGTACCACAAAGAGAACTCGTTGTTGTTGCCAACTAGAGAGCTGTACTAGATACATACATGTAGTGTGGTGCCGTGCGTCTGTCCGTTGTCATGCGACTTTCTGTTGTCATGCGTCTGTCCGTAGTCATGCGTCTGTCTATTGTCATACGTTATTGTTATATTCTCTTCTTTCTCTTAGTATTCGCTTTGTAGCGTTTGTGTTCGCATGGTGTTCACCAAGAAAAATGTTACTCTGCAAGATATTATTTGAGTTCTCTTGACATACGGTACGTGTAGCATACGGATTTTTTTAATCTATGATGAAAACAGAAATGCTTATATCGAAATCTGTATATCGTCGTTGTAGAACAAAAAGTCACCAAATACATTTTTATGAAAAATTTAATTTTCGAGTTTGTTGATTAATATTATAAAAAGTAATTGGTGCATTTTTAAGTTGAAATATCAATTGATAGATTTACATTTTTTTTATCATGTGGTAAAAAAAAAAATGGAGATCATCGATTAAAACTTGACAGATACATAAAGATGTTTGTAAAAAATATTTAGCATTTTGAAAATGTATTTGGTGACTTTTCCTTCATTTTATTATGGCCTTGAAATTTTGAATTGTCTCGTCAACATCTCTTGATTTATACAATTATTTTTTATTAGTTAATTCTTGTTAAAATATAATTCAAATTTTTATGTTATTGGATTTTTTTGTTAGTGAAATGTTGAAGAAATTGAAAATATGGAAAATAAGTAACTTAAATACAATTAGTGTTCAAATTCTATTCGTTTTCATAATTAATATGCAATTTGAGATATTTGTCTTCGATCCTAATTTAAAATTTAAAAGATTAAGATTAACATTTCTTGCCTTACTCTTACAAATGATCATCACTAGTTTACATAAATTGCAGTTCTCAGAATTGTTGAAATTTAATTTCTTTGGCTTTTAATGGATGAAAATTGTACAAAATTCACCTTCTTTTCAATTCAGATCATATATCAGGTGAAGTCAATATGTTGTTTTTCATTGGTTTGTGGTCACGAAATTTTAAATTAAATTTTTTACTTGGCGTAATCAATTAAATAATTCATGTAACGCAATATTTTTACTAAAATAACAACAAACATTGTTTAAATTACGTTTCCCACTTTACCCCAGTATCATAATTTGAACATAATTTAGCACCATATAAAAAATGTAAAATTATTTGAAAAATATGGAAATAAAGAAAATTTATACAAATATATATATATATATATATATATATATACAAATATATATATATATATACAAATATATATATATATACAAATATATATATATATATATATACAAATATATATATATACAAATATATATATATACAAATATATATATATATACAAATATATATATATATATACAAATATATATATATATATATATATATATACAAATATATATATATATATATATACAAATATATATATATATATATATACAAATATATATATATATATATATACAAATATATATATATATATATATACAAATATATATATATATATATATATACAAATATATATATATATATATATATATATATACAAATATATATATATATATATATATATATATATATACAAATATATATATATATACAAATATATATATATATATCAAGGATTGAAACCGTAACCGAAACCGAAATACGTTATACGTTTAATATACGTTTAAAACCGAAACCGTAACCGAAACCGTTATACGAAAATCAGTTATAAACCGATATCCAAAACCGATATAAACGGTTTCGGTTTTATACCGGTTTAAAACGGTTTTTAAAAAAGTATACAAAAAACCAGGAAAACTTATTTTATTTTATATAGAAGATCTGAAGTAAAATTTCATTAATTAAAATTTGGAGTTCCCAAAATAAACATTTTTGGTTGTACAAAAATTCACATGTTGTTTTTTGAGAAACGATATTTCCGAAACAACGGTATTTGGTCTAAAATTTGTTTTTTGTTTCATTAATCGAATTAACAACAAAACACCAGCAACTCCAAGCAAAATTTTTACGTTAAAAAATGATTAAAATTTTAATAATATTGGTTTTTATTTATTTTATTAGTAAACTATATAGGGGAGCTTGTGGTAAAGTGGAACAAGTTTTGAAAAGTTCATTTGAATATTTTTAAATTCTTTTAAAGGATCTATTCAATAGAATACCATTTATAAGTCTTCTAATGGATTTTTGACTGATGTTTCAAAACAGCTCAATTTCGGACATAAACAAAACAATGTAATGCAAAAAAAATTGTAAAAAAAGTTTTAAATTATTAACATCTCAGTAACTCTGTAAGGAAATACGAAAAATGAAGTGCAAGTTAGACAAGTTTAAAAATTTCAAGTATAAGGCAGATATTTGTTTACATTAGTGATGATTAAAAATTTCTTGCTCTTGCATTTTTTTTTGCAAGAACAAAAGCGAGATTTTGCAAGAAAAAGAACAAAAGCAAGTGCAAGACTAAGACTGCAAGAAAAGGAAGACTCTTGCGTTTTTTTATGATTTTAATGTATTTATTATGTTTTTAAGGTAATAATGATATGAAAAAGAATTCATGATTTTACTAAATATTGAACAATAAGTAACAATGGAAAGCGTGCAAAATATTTATGAACGTGAACATTAATGAAGATGTGTAATTTTTTTGTTATTGTCGAATTCTAAAGAATATAACGAGGGCTTATATTCAATACAGTCTATCTACAAAAACAAAGTTTTTCAGGAGAGCGAAAAAACTAATTAAATCGCAAACCATGAAAGTGGTGATCAATTTTTCTTCTACAATATTAAATACAAATTGTCTTTAATTGATACAATTAAAAAAATTCAGCAATTTCGCGCTATTCGTCGTGCTATGGTAGATAGAGATTATTGCTATTCAAATGTGATAAATGTCTATGAAAAAACGAGCAGATAGAGCATATTGCACAATACTGTAGTGGAGATAGATCAGAAAACATTCTTGGAATCAGAGATTTGTTAATTTTTTTATATCCTGGTGTTACCTAAAGAAAATTTACCGACTAATTTTTGTTCTACCATGTTCTATTCAAGAGGTATATGATGGTTAAAGGGGTTAATATTCCATAATCTAACCCGACATTTTTTAAAGATTAAAATAAAAAAAAAAACTAGTTAACTGTGTATCGCTATTTAAAAATCATGAATGTAATCCTAAATATTTAAACTAATATCCTATTTCGGAGGATATGGATGTATTAACCTCTTAAATATCATACGAATTCTTAACATATCTGAAAAATGCTACTCCATACTTGGAAGGCTTATTTATAGTCATTATAAACCTTAAAGCAAAAATTGTGTGTAGATAGACACTGTTGCATTCATTAAAAATCATTCATGTAGATAGACAAATTATTAAAATGAATATATAACAGTAATAGAAATATTGTTTTGGTTCTAAATTAATGTCATAGATGCAGGGGTGATCAGTGAAAATTTCTGCATCAAAAACTCATTTTCGTCAAAATTGTAGATAGGCAGTATTGAATATAAGCATCTTAAAAATAAGGCATGTGAAGCACTTTTGAAGCGGTAAATAGCTTTAAAAGTGCTTCAAAAGTCGCTTCAAAAAGATAAAATAGACAAAACAATGTTTTTTTCTCTTTTCTTCGCTACGCAAGTTCGTACATCGATTGTGCATATGCACTGTGCTTATGCACATTATTATTTTAGTTTTACTTTTATATATAGTTTTTTTGTTAATTGTAAAATCATGAAGTAATAAAAAATAATATATGAACATTTTCACAGTGTGATATATTTAGCTGATATATTTCTTTTTGTGTTTTTCTTTTTTTACAAATCCGCTGATTCGTTTGAAACAGCAACAACAACAAAAATACGAATAAAGCAGCATCCAAGCTTTTGATAGAATTTTGGTGGGAAATTTTTTGTACCACAAAGAGAACTCGTTGTTGTTGCCAACTAGAGAGCTGTACTAGATACATACATGTAGTGTGGTGCCGTGCGTCTGTCCGTTGTCATGCGACTTTCTGTTGTCATGCGTCTGTCCGTAGTCATGCGTCTGTCTGTTGTCATACGTTATTGTTATATTCTCTTCTTTCTCTTAGTATTCGCTTTGTAGCGTTTGTGTTCGCATGGTGTTCACCAAGAAAAATGTTACTCTGCAAGATATTATTTGAGTTCTCTTGACATACGGTACGTGTAGCATACGGATTTTTTTAATCTATGATGAAAACAGAAATGCTTATATCGAAATCTGTATATCGTCGTTGTAGAACGAAAAGTCACCAAATACATTTTTATGAAAAATTTAATTTTCGAGTTTGTTGATTAATATTATAAAAAGTAATTGGTGCATTTTTAAAGTTGAAATATCAATTGATAGATTTACATTTTTTTTAACATGTGGTAAAAAAAAATGGAGATCATCGATTAAAACTTGACAGATACATAAAGATGTTTGTAAAAAATATTTAGCATTTTGAAAATGTATTTGGTGACTTTTCCTTCATTTTATTATGGCCTTGAAATTTTGAATTGTCTCGTCAACATCTCTTGATTTATACAATTATTTTTTATTAGTTAATTCTTGTTAAAATATAATTCAAATTTTTATGTTATTGGATTTTTTTGTTAGTGAAATGTTGAAGATGTTGAATTAGTGTTCAAATTCTATTCGTTTTCATAATTAATATGCAATTTGAGATATTTGTCTTCGATCTTTATTTAAAATTTAAAAGATTAAGATTAACATTTCTTGCCTTACTCTTACAAATGATCATCACTAGTTTACATAAATTCTCAGAATTGTTGAAATTTAATTTCTTTGGCTTTTAATGGATGAAAATTGTACATCAGGTGAAGTCAATATGTTGTTTTTCATTGGTTTGTGGTCACGAAATTTTATATTAAATTTTTTAATTGGCGTAATCAATTAAATAATTCATATAACACAATATTTTTACTAAAATAACAACAAACATTGTTTAAATTACGTTTCCCACTTTACCCCAGTATCATAATTTGAACATAATTTAGCACCATATAAAAAATGTAAAATTATTTGAAAAATATGGAAATAAAGAAAATTTATACAAAAACCGAAATCAAAACCGAAACCGTAACATGGTCTTGCTGTCTTGAGTTGCGACCAAATAGAATAATGGAAGAAAACATAACAAACAAAGCGAAAGTGAAAAAGAGATAGAAGGAAATGGTCTTGAAAACCCATTTATGAGGAAGTCGGTGATCGCGAGATCGCCCCCTGCAGTGGTACCAACCAGTGGTACCAACAACAAAGAAGATGCTTCAAATGCTTGGACTTTGGGTATTTAGCAAGAAATTGTAAGAGCCCAAATGACTACTCCAATAATTGCATACGGTGTGTAGAAGACGGACACAAGATAAAGACGTGTGCTATGGGAGCATTTAACTGTCCTAAGTACAGGAAAGAGCTCCAAAAACTCGCATCAAGAAGATGAGTGTTGCAGTTGAATATCCATCATTGCCGAGCAGCCCAGGATCTCCTCAAACAGAGTGTGCTTGAGTTGAATATAGATATTGCACTAAATAGTGAGCCTTACAGCAACGTTGATGCAAGTAGCTGGGTGGCTGACAGTTGCAATACATCTGCACTATGGTCCGTCAACAATAGAGTACTGCAAGACACAATGACAACCCAACAAGGTGGCTTTGTCCGTGCTGCTGTATATGGAATATACATGTATAGTTGTTACATCCCTCCGAGATATATAATACGCGAATTTCAGAGCATCATCTATAGCTTGACGTCCGATGCGATAAACAGAGGACCTTTATTGATCGCCGGGGATTTTAACGAATGGGCGAATGAGTGGGGATGCCCGAGTTCAAATGAAAGTGGCCGGATATTCTTAGAGTCGTTTGCAATGCTGAACGTGATGATTATGAACTCTTGAAATGAGCAGACGTTCAATCGTAATGGAAGAGGTTCTATAACAGATGTTGCGTTTGCCAGCACAAACATTTCGAACTGAATACAGTGGTCTATTAGTGACCAATATACACACAGTGATCATAGTGCTATAATCATGGACATAGGAAACTATCCATTGACACCAACGTTAATGAACGCACGTAGATGGAACCCTACGGGCTGGAAAGCTAACCCTTTTGACAAGGAACTCTTCAAAGTTTATATGGAGGATATGATTCTGATTGGTTCACCAGAAAATATGTCTGAGCAGCTTTTTGATCAAGTTACCCATGCTTGCAACGCCTCGATGAGGAAACAAGGACAAGTATTGGTGGAATGAGGAAATCGCCCAACTGCGAAAAGACTGTATACGAGCCAGAAGAGTATATGTAAGAACACGTGGTAGACAGGAAAATGATCTGAACCGTCAAGAGCTTAAATCTAATAAGAAAGCGCTGAACCTGGCTATAAGTCAAAGCAAACGATCGTGTTTCTTGAACATTTGCGATGACGTTAAAAATAATCCATTTGGAATGACCTATAAACTGGTGACGATGAAGTTGAACTGTCTGAATATCTTATCCCCGAGTGAACCAGTAATACTCGATGGAATAATGAAGCATCTTTTCCCGCAACAAAGTACGACCTATTGGGAGAATTACAGAGGCAATAAAGTTTTTAGTTTCTCGCCCGTTACTACTGCCTACCGGCTGCGCCAAGAATGTTGTGAATCAGAAACGTTTTTTTTATGTATTTAAGAAATACTGCACATAACCAGTATGCACATAAAGTTCAAATCTAAAAGCACAATAACAGATGCATGTTACCTTAACATAACGTCTACGACGTAACTTGAAAGTGCACAATGTTTATGAGTGCATACTTTCAGGATATAAAATTAAGTCCGCTTGAAAGCAACGAAAAATGCACCGGTTGCAATTTGATCCGTGGCACACGCTAGCAAGTGTGCCGTCTGTTTAAAAGCAACAACAAAAGCATTGGTTGTAATTTAAGTCAAGACTAACGCCAGCATGGGAACCAATTAAGAATTTAGCACATTGGAATTTTCTAAATTAATGATTTCACAATATTAGTAAATATATGATGTGGGGTTCATGAGGTTTTTAGTAGTACGTAGATTTAAGAATATGCGTGCTTGCATTTATGAGTTGTGTTTTAAGAAATAAGTATAAGCAAGGGGTTCGTGAGTCGCACGATACCGAGGTGATGAGTAGAGGTTAAGTTTAGATTTTAAACATTATGATTTTAACTGCCTTAGAGTGCAGACGTGTTTTCAGTTTAAACTCAAGCTTGTAAAAATACTTAACAATAATTAATAAAAGTGTAAAGCAAGTCTAAAATATCCTTGCGTTTTTATTTAATAATAAATGTTAGGAAAGAATTGTGGACTTCGAGGGAATATTGTCACTGACGGTTTCATTAATAAAGACAAGTACAAAAGGACCCCTGGAGCCCGCAACAATACTACAAGCAGTAAAAAGATTTCAGGATGGAAAAGCCCCGGGTCTTAATGGCATACCAAACATGGTATTGAAGGAAGTTGTTCGGTGTTGCCCGGATCAAGTAGTACAGTTGATAAACGCCTGCCTTCGGCATGGATCTTTTCCATCAATATGGAAAAGACAGAGACTGGTACTGTTGCCCAAAAACAATAAGCCACTGGGGGACCCTTCATCATACATGTATGATAAATACGTGCGAAAAGTTGCTGGAGAGCATAATCTGCAAAAGATTAGACTCGTACATTGAGAGAACAGGAGGTCTGTCTAATAGCCAGTACGGCTTCAGAATGGATCTTTTCCATCAATATGGAAAAGACAGAGACTGGTGCTGTTGCCCAAAAACAATAAGCCACTGGGGGACCCTTCATCATACATGTATGATAAATACGTGCGGAAAGTTGCTGGAGAGCATAATCTGCAAAAGATTAGACTCGTACATTGAGACAACAAGAGGTCTGTCTAATAGCCAGTACGGCTTCACTGGAGTACATAAAAGCCAAAGGCGGAGGAACGTGTTCAGCATTGTGTCGTATAATGCCCAATACAAGACGTTCCAAATACCTGCAGAGGAAAGTTCTCGCGGGGGTTGTGAAGAATGTCATTCTGTATGCACCACCAATATGGTCGGTAGCGCCAACGCACTTATGGGGGACGGACGTGTCGTGTCGTCTCTTGTCTTTTTTAACGTGTTCCGTCCGTCGTTTAGTATAAATGTGTTTCAAAACTGTGTTTAATGTGCCCGCCCAACATAAGAAAAATAACAAAATAAAACAAAATTAAATTAAAACACAAACTAATAATAATTTACATAAAAAACTAAAAAGAAACACCAAATAAATAAAACAAACAACAATAATAATACAACAACAATAACAACCACATAATATAACCGGTTTCGCGCTGCCTGCTGAGTTGCCGCACTCGCTGTTTTTGCAATTGCCGACACAAAGAGCTTTTCTAAGCTCTTTGCTGCAATTGCACAGGTTTGTTGACGTATCCCCTCCCTCCCCCATCCTACTCCACGCTACTAGCGCGCACGGTTGAGGCTGCAGTGAGTGCGTAATCTATGCTGTGGTGAAGGCATAACACTCACCACGGCTTGACTTACGCTCTCATTTGTTTGTTTCAACTGCTGCGCCTTGGTAGTATGTATGTCTGTTTTGAAGTTTCCCAGTAGAAAAAATTTCGCAAAAATTTCGCATAGATTTTTGCAACATTCGTGGGCTAAGAGCGAACTTTTTCTCGGTATATGCGTATGTGTCCATCCATAGGCCACAAATAATGGCACTAGGTGAGACCTAGGTTAATGAGGGTGCAGATCCACTGGATTTTCATATACCTGGTTATCACCTATTGCCATTATTCTCTGCCCATAGGGGCCTTGCTCTTTTTATCCGAAGTGACGTTGCGTATCAACTGCAGCAACAACATAGTGTGTCGGATAGCGAATTTAATACTATCTGGGTTAAATTCAAAATTCAAACACACATCATGCACTTGTGCTTTCTTTATAGGAGTCCGAATTTAGATAGGGTTTCCACCTGTAATAAGCTGGATGCCTTATCTGATTCGATCTGAAATATATTGGAGCAATTTCCAGGCAGTGAAATTGTTGCCGGCGATTTTAATGTGCACAACGCCACTTGGTTGAGCCACTCGGGTCTATCAACACAGGAGGGTTGTTATGTTGAGCTTTTTGCCGAGTGCAACCAACTCACACAAATGGTGAAGGAGCCGACGTATATTCCACGCGTAGGCGGGCAAAGCCCAAAAGTCCTAGACCTTTTTCTGACTTCACATCATGAAAAATATGATGTAAAAGTCCTTGCCCCTCTTGGTAATTCCGACCACTGTACTGTTTCCGCTGAGTTTTCGTATTCTAGTTTACGCGCCTCTTCGATTAAAGCCCCGAAGAGGAATGTATGGCTTTACGAAAAAGCAAATTGGGTTGCGTTAAATGATTTTTTTCGCAACTTTAATTGGAAATTGAGTTTCGCTGACAGAGACATAAATGCTGCGGCTTTAATGGTACAAAATATTATTTTATTAGGTATGCGGTCCTTCATACCTTCTAAAAAAATTAGCATTAAACCTAAGGACCACTCTTGGTTTAATGAGACTTGCAGGACTGCAGTCAGGTCGAAAGAGGAAGCCTTTCAGAATTGGCGTTCTAACAAGAATGCTGATACTGAAAGACTTCGCATACAGGCTAGGAATCGCTGTAATGCCGTGATCGCGCGTGAAAAGTTTCTACACGAACAAAACGCGCGCAAAAAGGTCATTCTCTACCACAGAGGTAGTAAAAATGTGTGGTCATTTGTTGAAAGGGTGAAGAAGTAGACGACATCGTCTACTCCAACTCTTAATACAAATGGCCAGACCTTCACTGACCCGGTTGAAAAAGCTAATCTCTTGGCTGAATTATTTGCAAATAATTCAACGCTCCCAGATAGTAATCAACCACTGCCTGTCGTCGATTTTGTTTCTTCTGCAATGCCTGAGATACATTTTCGAACTCGGGCAGTTAAAAAGGTTTTAGAAAACCTCAACATTAACAAAGCCTCTGGGCCAGATGGCATATCTGCCCATGTGTTGAAGAAGTGCGCGTCAACGCTGGCTTGTTCGTTGCGTAACCTTTTCAACATCTCCTACACGACAGGAGTTTTTCCATCATGTTGGAAGGTTGCCAATCTCCAGCCAGTTCCGAAAAAGGTCGAGGCCACGAACCCTGCCAATTACCGACCCATTGCAATATGCTCTGCACTCTCCAAGGTAATGGAGAGCGTTATTAACTTCCACTTTGTGAACTATCTTGAGCACAACGAATTGCTCAGTGACCGACAATACGGTTTCCGTAGGACCAGATCCACAGGTGACTTGATGGCGGTCCTCTCCGAAAAGTGGAATAATTGTGTTCACCTTTTCGGGGAGAGCAAGGCTGTTGCTCTTGATATCTCCAAGGCTTTTGATCGAGTGTGGCATAAAGCCCTCGTTTCAAAACTAATTGCATACGGTGTTGGTGAATCTTTTACTCGATGGATATCGAGTTTTCTCCAGGGTCGTTCAATACGAGTTGCGATGGATGGTGTTCTTTCGGAACAACATTTCATCAATTCTGGAGTTCCGTCCTATCCCCGTCCCTATTTCTGGTATTTATCAATGACCTTCTGTCATTGACCCAGAACACAATCCATTCCTTTGCAGATGATAGCAACATTTGTCATTCATACTCGTTCAAAAAGCGCCCAACCTCTTTGGAGATTGAGAGTAAAAGACGCACTATGAATGACACACTCAATAATGACCTTAAAACAATCTCCGAGTGGGGTCTTGCAAATAGAGTTGATTTGAATGCACGCAAGACCCAATGTTGTCTGTTATCTCACAAAAGAATGGATTCACCCCTCCCACCCCTCAATATGGGTGCTGTGGATATTGCGCAGTCAGCTGCTCTTGACGTTCTGGGCATATCAATTCAATGTGATCTCCGGTGGAATGATCACATATCTACCTATGAGCTCCGAAGGACCGTTGGGTGTGTAAGTCTGTTTTATAGGTATTACAACGGTAAGTGTTCGAGTGAAATACATGGCTTGATTCCACCAGGTCGTGTGTTTTCTCGTTCTACTCGTGCATCAAACCAAGCCCACCCCTACGTAGTCCACTCGACTCTCAACAGAACCACGCATTATACAGAGAATTCGTTCTTCAGTCGCACGACACGTTTGTGGAACAATCTCCCTGCGTCCGTTTTTCCCGACATTTTTGATATTGGCAAGTTTAAAACTGAATGTTTATTCACCGACACTACTCCATCTTTCCCCCTCCATTTAACCTATCATCCCTTCTTACGATCAACACTTTGCATTGCATGAATAGGGGGCATCCCCTGAGGGTTGGTCGATTTGTTCAAAAAAAAAAAAAAATATATATATATATATCCATATATATATATATATATATAGATATATATATATATATATATATATATATATATATATATATATATATATATATATATATATATATCCATATATATATATATATCCATATATATATCCATATATATATATATATATATCTATATATATATATATATATATATATATATATATATATATATATATATATATATATGTATATATATATATAAGGGATATATATATAAGGGATATATATATATAAGGGATCCGTACGAATTATCGAGAAAAAAAGACCTTAAAATGTCGAAATTATAATAGCCTTAGAACGCCGAAACAATATTTGGTCGAATCACAAAATGTAGAAAAATATTTTAAAGGTAGAAAATGTCGACACATTTTTTAAACTATAAATACAAAAAGTCCACCATAGACCAGATTTTCACATTGCGCCTAATCCAGGAAAAAGACTCTAGAAAAACAGATCGACACCTACCACCTATTAGTCGACTATAAATCCGCCTTCGACACTCCGATAAGGGACCAATTATACGCCGTAATGTCTGAGTTCAGTATACCTGCGAAACTTTTGGCTTTGCAGGATGACCCTGAGCAACACACGTTTTCGAATGAGGTTTCAGACTGGGTGACTCCCTATCGTGCGAATTTTTTAAACTTATTGATTGAGAAAATAGTTTGAGCTGTCGAACTCCATCAAAGCGGCACTATCCTCAACAAAAGTGTCATTGACAGGAGCACACGAGCAGTCAGCGCAGCATTCTCCAGATTGGAGAAAGAGTCGCGTCGAATGGATCTAGCGGTGAACAAGACGAAGTTCCTTGTTCACCGCGTCTTAGACAAAATGCTGATTTTGACACCCACAAGTTTGACATTGTACAGGACTTCGTCTATCTGGAATCCAGCATAAACAACAACAACGACGTCAGCCTGGAGATCAAACGGAGAATAATTCTTGCCCTCTCTCGCCGGACAAAAATAACGCTCTACAAGTCCGTCCTACGATGAGAGAGTACTGGGAGCGTTCGAGAGAAAAATTCTCCGTTAAATCTCCGTTAAGCTAACGAGTATCGAATCAGGATGAACCATGAGCTCTATGAGTTATTCGACGACATTGACATAGTCAAGATCCAGCGGCTTCGCTGGCTAGGTCATGTCGAACGAATGGATGAAAACACTCCAGCCAAGAAGGTGCTTGAATCGAAACTCGAAGGTGGACAGCGTAGAAGAGGGCGTCCAAATTTGCGTTGGAAAGACCAAGTTGAGGACAACCTGGCAACGCTTGGTATTTCTAACTGGCGTCAGCGCGCGTAAAGCAGATCCGACTGGCGCGGCTTCATCTCAGCGGCCAAAACCGACCCACGGTTGTAAGGACCATTTAAGTAAGTAAGTAAAGTAAGTATACTCTATAGATATAATAATCTATAATCTAGACATAGAGATTTAAATTTACTGGAATTTATTCAAAATGCAACACTTCAAATTGTTTGCATCCCTGCTCGCTTCTGCCGTAGATAACCTCACCAAGCACTTGATTGCCCGCACAGTCAGGCGAGTTGGGCATCCCTATTATACACATTTCAATATTTACCGTTCTCACAGAGTTTTCGGCATTAGAATAAAAAAGAAGCCAACGCAAAAAAATGATGCACAAGGCAGACACGAGTCCCTCAACTTCGAATTGCAAGTAGTAAAAGCAGTGAGTGCGAATGTGAGTTATATTCGCTGGCCGATTGAATGCGAGTACATGAATTTTTTTTACAAGTGTGAATTAGTTCAAACATTAAAAAAGCTTGAAAATCAACGAGTAGATTTACAAGACAAGCCACTAACTGCAGATCTCTGGTCGCAATGTCCTAGTCTATAAATTTTTTTTAACATAGTTGTAGCCGCGGTAGCTCAGTGGTTAGTGCGTTGGACTGCGAGCCGAAAGGTCCCCGGTTCAAGCCTGGACTGGGGCTAACAACATCTTTTCATAGAAACATTTTTCTATACCGCGCTACCTCTCGTCAGTAAATGGCAAACCTACGAGAGTAAAACCATTGCCTATGAAAAAGCTCTCACCCGCCGTTCGGATTCGGCAATAAACTGTAGGTCCCATCACTTTGAGTACAAATACAACACGCACAGCTCAAAATGGTGAGAGAGCTCGGCCGAAGTTCTATACAGAACTGTAGCGCCAAACTATTATATTATTATTATTATTATAGAACATATGTATGTAAAGAATTCTATATGTGCCTATTATATATGCGTAAATATGTCGCGCACACAATTTCAAAAAGTATATCTACAAATTCCTGCTCCCTGGAAAATAAAAACACTATGAAAACTATGTATCTGCATGCATTTATTATTTTATTCCTTCATAGCCAAAAACTATTTTCATTGGCATATATGGTCATATATTTTTTATTTATTTTATATTTCACTAGCTAGAAAGCAATTTGTGTTGAATTAATTTATTATTTAATTAGTTTATATGTGTTTATTTCGAAAAATTACATATCTAAGAAATTTCCTATTGTTTTCGGCATGTGAACATTTTTGACGTTTTCATTTCTGTATGTATACATAATAGTTGAAAAAAATCTGGCAACCGAACTGCTGATAGGTTGTGTTTGTCATTTATTTTGTTGGTACAAAAACGTACTCAATTGCCGTAACCAATGCACGAACATCGATTTTGGAAGAATGCAATCATGTGTTTACGACAACCGAATGCGGACTAACATGACATGAGGTTACAACAAATTTATTTCGGTTGTTACTAAAACGTTTCACACTGGGGCAGATAGCCAAAAAGCTGGCATTAAATAGAAACAGCATGAATTGAATTAAAAACCTACGTTAAATGTATAAATACCGTAGAAGCTTCAGGGGCCAACAATTCAAGAGGTCAGTCATATGCTACGCTTACTTTTCATAAAATATAGATTGTTTAAACTTCAGATGATTAGTATATAACAGAGTTCGGAAATCCTCACTCACGCTCACTCATACTCATGAGTTGTGAAAAATATTTGTTTCTCGTTGCTACTCAACTCATGAGTGAGTAGTCAACATATATACGGCAAACTCACAACTCATAAGAGAGTCGCGTTTTGTGAGTAGAGATTTTACTACTCACAAGAGAGTTTTCCGTTTCACCTCTCCATCCGTATTACGCATGAAAGAGTGCAAAAAGCAAACTTTCACTTTTCGTCAACTCATATTTGTTCAAGGACAAAGAGAATGCGTTGATCTACTCACTGTACATGCTTGCAAATTGTAAGATCATTGTTGCCATTTCTGTTGGAATATTCCCATCTGTTTTGAAATGTTGTGTAAAATGATACAATTGATATTATTTTTTTTTTTGCTATAACTTTTTATATGTACAAGATAAAATATTTATGTATAGGCATTAAATGTTTGTGTCTAAAGTGCCTAACGATTGACATAAACCTTAAATATAAATTCCAAATATGCCAAGAAATGTTATAGGAAATGACCTACAACACTATTATGGGAAATGACCTACAACATTCTAAAATGTGGGTTATAAAATTATCTATGGATCATTTTATGAGATATCAACCAATAACATTTTTACCGAGCTTTTTAAATTACTAATGTGGTAAGTATTATAACAAATAAAAGCGAATTAAAAAAAAAATTCCTGCTATAATCATAACAAATACCAAATCATTATGATTTTATTATTCTTTGCTGGATAATATGATTAATTTTTGCAAAATTTATACGTATATTACATGATTTTTAAAACAGCGACGTCATTATGCACTTATAATATACATACACGCTGCAAAAAAATGGCTCTCCATAATATAATATATAATATATATAACATAATAAAAAACATAACATAGCAATCGTCGAAATCTGAATAAAACCGTGCTGTGTAAACTCAGCCTGAAGCTCGTCTTAATTCGATAATTTATCGACTGACGAAGTTGGCAACGTTGTGCAGCATTTTCTACCGACGCCATCGTTTGAACATATTGATGTTTACAAACAAACAAAAAAGAAGTTATGTTCCATAAGGCAGTGGGCTTGGTTTTCTGTTTATCCAGTTGAATATGTAACAAAAACAACGTCTGCATACTACATCTGGTGTCCACAAACAATCGAATAAGTCCAACTGGTCAGAATAATATAAAAGGTATCCATTTCTAAATTCAGCAGTAAAATATGTTTTTTGCGTTTTCATTGAACGTTTGGGCACATAAATACCACAAACGTAGCAAAACAAGTTCAGCTTCCAACACTTTTCCATATCAACTTTTATTTAAATTCTTTATATAAATTTAATATTTAAATTCCCCAAATTTATTTTATTCGAACGTCAAAACAATGCAAATTGTTTGATATTTGAAATATGCCGTTATTTTACATCAAACAATCATTCAAACGGAAAAATATGACGAAATTTTACGATTTTTTGACAGTTTTGTTGTTTTGAGTGTTGTTGTTTTTTTGATTTTATCTCAAGGTAAAATTTTTAGATATGATTAAGAGCTAAAAATTTACCAAAGAGAGATAAGCAATATTTCGAATTGTTCACGAGATATAGACTTAAAAATAAGTACATTTTTTTTTTAAATGGTACTAAAATCCACCCCCAGTCGAAAACTTTAAAAATTAATTCAAAAAAACCTTAGCTAATAATTCAAAACCCAGCTAGGGTTTTTCTTCTACCATCATAAGCTTTCAGATTTTGGGGGTCTCAATTGGTTCAAGATTTTGAAGATGAAAAATGTGCTACTGTGTTATTATACAATATAAAATAATAAGAGTCAAATATTAGTTTTAAATTAATTTAAATAATATTGCCTATCATTCATATTGAAATCGTCATATTGTTGTTAATTTATTTATTGATATTAGCCTCTACACTCAGAAGAAAATGTACCATTAAGTACTTTATGGTACGACCATTGATCTTATGGTTCATGTATTAATAGTTTTTTCTTTTTAAATCAAAAGTTTTCTAATTAATTCAATAGTTTTTGAAAAATACACTACCATAAATTTAAATATTTCAATATTATTATTTTAAATAGAATAAATACTGTTGTTTTAATGGTTTCCTCCTATAATAATAAACGTGGTGTAAAAAAACATAAAACGAATACAAACATGTTCGTTTTGTACGTCATTCTGCGTGTTTACTCAAAATGGTCGCATGTATTTTTTGTAATAATCCACATTATTAAACGCGACATTGGTAAGGACTCAATGTATTTAATGTTAACAAATTATATTTATATATTTATTTATTACAGAAAATAAATAATACATCGAACTTCTATTATGGCAACGGACTCAAAAATAACTGCAGACTCAAGTACTACAATCAATTATTGGAAACCAAAGCAAACATTAAATGTTTAATAATCTTTTGCAGCAAGAAGTGTCTTTTTATGTGTGTGTTGTAAAAGTGAATATCAATTTCGACATTTAAATAAAATAAATTATACAATAAATTAACAAAACTACATTTTTGTTTTAATAAATTATTAGGAAAATGTAATTCGACATTACCATAAAATTAATAATACGTATCATTAAATTTGGATAGGTCTTTCTTATTGTAATTAAAATATCACATTATAAAATTTATGGTACAACCACACTTTGTATTAACAGTTTCAATAATACTGAACTAATGGGACGCATCCTATTGACCAATTTTAATGGTATAAATTATTGTTTTTCTATTGAAATACTATCAATTTACCATGATTTTTTTTCTGGGTGTATGAGTGCCTTGTCTAGAGTGTAGATAAAATTCAGGTAACAAAGGGACGGAAAAATCCATCTCTGTGGAGATGTTCTCATTTATAATACCTATTGGAGATAAATAAATTTGATCAGACCAATTAAATACTTTTTGATTTTCAAATATATCTGAAATTAAATGATTTTCATGGAAGACGAGACGGTTTACAAATTTCTTTTGTAAAGATAACGCGTACAAACATAAAGGAATAACAAATGCCTTACCATATATAGAAGAATTTGAAAATTTTTTAGTATAAGATTGAAAATGTCGATCCACACACATTCTTAAGACTTTCCTTTCTATTATTTCTAAATTTTTAGCTACTGTAGGTGACATAGAAAACCAAATTGGAAAAGCGTAAACCATTATAGAACGAATACTAACTTTGTAAATTAAAAATTTTGTTTTTGAACTCAAATATTTATTGTTAAAAAGTTTGGCGAAAGTCGCCTTAATTTACTGCCCGAGCATGTTCATTAAATTTACAAAGTTTATTAAAAACAACACCAAAATACTTAATACTATTTTTGAACAGTACCGTCCAAAAATAGTGAAAGTTCTTAACTTTCAGGAACGACAAATCGATCACATTTCCCAGAAGCGTTTCTTAAACAAATGGCTTCTGATTTTGAAGAATTAATATTAATGCCCCAATTTTTATAAAAACTATTAATGCGATTTAAATGATTAGAAACTAAGTTCAATGCCACAAACGGTGATTCATCATGCGCATACATCTGCGAATCATCATCATACAAAAAACTCTTCGATCCTTCATACTCATGGGGAAGGTCGTGAATAAATATATTATAAAGATGCGGTGCCAAAATAGACCCTTGGGGAACTCTTGGGGCCAGGTTCAGAAAACAAATCATTTAATTGAACAAGAAAACTTCTATTATTAAAAAACTCTTATAGAATTTTTTAATAAATGGATCAAAACCAATATTAATCAATTTATACAAAATACCATCATGGTATGCATTATCAAATATCTCACGAAGATTGCAAATCACGTCATCTTGAAATTTTAAAAGAGCGTGGACAGTAGAATGACCCCTTTTAAAACCAAATTGATGATTTGGAATGTAATCGGGCTCTATATTAAGATCCATTTTTTCTTTAATAATGCGTTCAAAAAATTTACCAGCATTGGACAACATCGAAATAGGTCTGAAATTATTTAAATTTGAATATTGAAATATTTTTGCTATCTTCCACGCATCAGGAAAATAACCATTACGAATACAATTATTATTACCCTCTCGAAGTACCCGCACTTTGACGAAGTTCCCTTCAGGAGCGAGTGAGAGGGCTTGTGTTCGCCGCATTGACTCCAAAGGGGCATACTGGCAGGTAGCCGGGACAGGTCCTTGGACGAGTGGCCAGACTAAGACGGTTACATCCCTAAAAGGTAGGCGTCTGTTCCCTGTGGGGCGGCCTCCTATTCCGACCGTAGGGTCTCTAAACACTTATTGGCGTCTGTTCCCTGTGGGGCGGCCTTTTTGTGCGACCGAAGGGTCGTTAAACACATACAACCGAAGGGTCTGGAAATACTTCGACTTGCGGGGTCGTTAAAACCAAATTATGAAGTCGTTCACGGAACAAGATACCGGGTCTACGGACCCAGGGGTAGGGATATCTGCCCCGGCGTCTGCAGCTGTCGCCATGCAGCCAGGCGTATGCCCTCCCAGCAGGACAGGCCGACTCAGCTCGGCTGGTAGGGCGCCAGTGGTGGCCTGCGATGTTAATTCCGCAGGTGGAGAGAGGGTTGGAGTTATGAACTCCTCCCAGAGTTCGGACAGGACGGTAGTCGTGCGTCCTTCCGCAACTCCAGATGGTCATGGAGAGAGGAACCCGGATGGGAAAAGGCGACTCTCTGGTGCGGCTAGGCGATTAAAAGCCAAACAACGCCAGAGAGCTGCCTCTCACATCACTGGGACCCCCTCCCCGGACAGTCAACAAACCGCTGACAACAGGGACCCTCAGTTGAAAACAGCCGCTACACTTGGTTCACAAGGACCGGGCAAGCGACTTCGCTCTCCTGAGGAGGTGACCCAGGTTGGATTGGCGAAGAAAAACAAGACAAACGTGTCTAAAATCAAGGGGTCTCTTCCCAGCGATGACATCCCGTCGTGCTCGTCCAACGTAGCGTTTCGGCCTGTACTGCGAAATGCAGGGGCCCGCGCAACAAAAAGACAGGGTCGCGATGGGGAGTCTACGGCGAAGAGGTCAAAGGCGGACGGCAAAACGTATGCGGGGGTGGCACGGGAATCGATTGATGACAAACGCAAGTTTGTCATCATCGATGAAAGCCAGCCCTGTGGAAAGATTGCTGAGGATAAAAGGGGGCTGCTGGAGGAAGTGTGGAATGACGCACTTGCGAACTCGATTATCGAGTCTTCTGACAGCACCCCCGAAATCCATCTGGAATACTGCAGATTTGTCCGCGGAGTCTACAGGATCACCGTGGTGTCTTTGGACTGTGTCGACACCCTGCGCGATCTGGTGGAAAGGTTGCCTGAGCAAGCTACGGCTTGTGGCTATGAGCGACATACCCGTTCTGCGTAAGGCAACCTTCTTCGTCAGAGCAAACGGGGCGAAGCGACCCACGTGTGATATCCTTAGGATTCTGGCGAGGCAGAACCGTGGGCTGAGAGTGGAACTTTGGGAGGTGTTCCACAGGGATGAGATGACCGATGGAAACCTCATCGTTGTGGGCATTGACCAGAACTCCATCACGACACTGGAGAAGTCTGGGGGTCGTGCCTTCTTCCTTACGTCATCCGTGACCATTAAGCTGGGCGGAAAACCTGTCGGAGCTGGAGCCCAATCCGGGAAACAGCAATTCAAGGGCAATCTTCCCAGCCCGGTCGTGGAGGTTAGTAAGGATAAGGTCGAGGCCGCGGGCAGTATGGGGGTTCAGGTCTACCCGACCAAAGAAGAAGGGTCGAGCGGAGGAGAGGACGAGGGCCTATCAGAATTTTCTGATGATACCCTTACGCCCTCTCAGGAGGACGAGCTACTCGCCCAATGATTCTGCTTACGCAGATCAACCTCCATAGGAGTCGACTGGCGACGGCTGCGCTTATGGAGAGAATGGAATGTAAATGACAGGGTTGCTGGTTGGGGTGACACGCGATACCAAATATTTTATACACTCAATGCAGGCCGCCCTAGGACCTGTATTATAAAAAGGATTTTAACTTTTCTTTCTCCACAGAACTGTCTTCCTCAGACGCCACCACAATTTTTGACGGGAGCGGTGGCCTCATGCTGTCTTCAGTATATCTCCCGCATGACTCCCCGGAACTTCCACCCTCCGAGGAACTGCTGAGGATTACAAGGTTTGCTGCCGAAAAAGGTAAGAAATTAATAATTTGTACAGATGCCAATTCTCACCATACAACATGGGGAAGCTCCGACTGTAATGCTCGGGGACATGCCCTATTTGAATTTATTAATGCGTATGATCTTCTGACCCTAAACGTTGGTTGCTCTGCCACCTTCATCACTAGAGTCAGAAAGGAAGTACTTGACATAACTCTTTGCTCTAAAAACATACTTGACATGGTCCAAGACTGGCATGTCTCTAGCAGACATTCCTTCTCGGATCATAGATACGTCTGTTTTAAACTATCCATTCCTAACATTCCCCCACCTATGTTTCGCAACAAATCGAAAACTAAGTGGACTCTATTCAGAAGACTTTTAAAGAATGCGTTAGACGTATCTCCCGCACCCCCTTTAAATTCTATATATAACATTGACAGGGAGGTCAAAACCATAACAAATAGCCTTATACGAGCATTCGAAGAGGCTTGCCCTCTTCGCACCCGAGAGTCTTTCAAGGAAAAACCCTGGATGACAGGGGCTTTGAAAAACCTAAGAACGGATACTCGGAGACTTTTCAATAAAGCTAAAAGATTAAATACTACAGAGCATTGGGATCTCTACTACCAAAAACTCAGTGTATACAAAAAGAATATGCGCTCCGCAAAAAGAGGGTCATGGCGACTCTTCTGTGCACAAGTTGATTGTGTTACAAAAACCGCAAGAATTAAGAAATTCCTCCCACAACTTAGCCATCACCACCGATATGGTGGGGAAGGCAATTCATAGCTTCCAGCCATATAAAGCCCCAGGGCAAGATGGAGTTTTCCCAACGGGCAGTGGATCTCCTGGACGTCCGTCTATCCAGGCTTTATGAGGCATGCCTTAATCAGAGCTATACCCCCCCCCCCCACAACGGGCAGTGGATCTCCTGGACGTCCGTCTATCCAGGCTTTATGAGGCATGCCTTAATCAGAGCTATACCCCCCCCCCACATGGCAAGAATCAATAGTAGTTTTCATACCTAAGCCGGGTAAAGAAACCTACTCAACCCCTAAGGCATATAGACCTATAAGTCTAATGTCCTTCCTACTGAAAACAATGGAACGCATATGCGACACCATGGTTAAGGAAAAAATCCCTTATGAGCAGCTGAAGTTTAAGCAACATGCATACATAAAGGGGCGATCCGTTGAAACCGCCTTACACGAGGTAGTTAACAAAATTGAAAGGTCTATGGATCTAAAAGGACTCACTCTAGCAGCCTTCATAGATGTTGAGGGTGCTTTTAATAACGTTCACACTGACACACTGATCTCGTCCCTTGCCTCCTTTGACGTAGACCCGGCTATTTTACACTGGGTACGTCATATGTTGTGCAACAGATCCATCACTTGTCAGCAGGGCAATATTACCCTAAGGGGAAAGGTGTTTCGCGGTACCCCACAGGGTGGTATTCTCTCACCGCTACTCTGGGTCGTCACCATAAACAGTCTCCTAAGAAGACTAACCGAGGCTGGTTTACATGCTGTCTGCTACGCAGACGACATCGCCATCCTTGCCTCGGGGACACACCCTCTTCTCCCTTCTAGACGAATCCAGGAAGCCTTGGATATCTCGGCTGAATGGTCATCACCTAGGGGATTAAATATAAACCCCCAAAAAACTGAAATCTGTCTCTTTACTAGGAAAAGGAAGCTACCTAGCTATCCTTTTCCACAGGTAAACGGAGAGATACTGGCACTTACAGGTCAAGTCAAGTACCTTGGAGTTATCCTGGATTCTAAACTTAACTGGAAGGCTCAAATAGCTAGCAGAGCCACAAAAGCCGTTAGGGTTTGGGCAACCTGCAGAAGATGTATTGGTCCTACATGGGGACTTCGACCAAAGATGACCCACTGGATTTTCACCAGCGTTGTACGACCAATACTCACATATGCGTCACTTGTATGGTGGACAGCTTTGGGACGAAAATGTAACATCAAACCTCTCGAGAAAGTGCAACGGGCGTGTTGTCTCGGCATTTCAGGTGCGATGTCTACCACTTCGACCAAAACTATTGAGACTATTCTAAACATACGCCCAATACAAATTCGAGTTAAATATGAGGCCGCGGTCGCAGCGGCTCGACTAAACATCCTTGGGGGATGGCTCAATTCTGAGACATTAACCAATCACCAAACCATAATTAACTCAATTCCTAATACTGTTTCTACAGGTAATTGGAACTGCGACCTCATCCCGGAGGAAACCAATCATACCGCCGCAAAGTTCGCTTTCCCGACTGGGGAGGAATGGGACAACGGCCAAGTATTGTCTAGCAATCCGGGGATCCACCTCTACACTGACGGATCAAAACTAAACGGTCACACTGGAGCGGGCTTTTTCTGTGAAGCCTTCTCTGCAAAAGAAAGCCTTCGTCTGCATGACCACAACACCGTCTTTCAGTCGGAAGTAGTGGCTATAACAGAAGGGGCTAAATTTATACAAAGCACTCACTGTGTAGACAAGTGTATTAAAATTTTCTCTGACAGCCAAGCTGCAATTAGAGCTTTATCCACGGACAAGGTGAAATCCAGAGTGGTTTTACAATGTAAAGAGGCCCTTGCTGATCTCTTACTTGTTAACACTGTGGACATTATCTGGGTCCCAGGACACTGTAACATTGAGGGGAACGAAATAGCCGACGAATTGGCGAGAAATGGACACAATCTCAGTCATAACCGGCAGACCTTTCCAATTTCTAAAAAAACGAGATGAGCTCATGGGCTTATCGACTTCACAAAAAATCATGGGAAGAATCGAGCGAGGGCCAAGCAACTAAATGGCTATGGGGCCCCCCGAACAAATCCAAAACAAACAAAATTCTAACGCTTAATAAAAACGTGTTAAAACAATACACAGGCATCCTCACGGGCCATAATGAGCTAAGAGGTCATCTTTTCAAATTGGGAAGAGTCGACTCTTACTTCTGCAAGGCCTGTGAGGAAGAGGCAGAGACGCTTGAACACTATTTGTGTCACTGTCCGGCTTTTGCCAGACTTAGATTCATCCACTTCGGAGCTCCGCTTATTTCATCATTGAAACAACTGGGAAGCTTGGACTGGAAAGTACTAAGAAAATTTGTCAAATCAACGGAATTTCTAAACTCCACTGAGTAGCATAACAGCTACAACATATTACAGACGACTCATGTTCCGAGGGGTCACAACGGGCCTACTTTATGGCCTAGGTGTACTCTGTGCGATGCACAGAGGGGTTTTTCCCCCCTCCTTCAATCAATCAATCAATCAATCAATCAATCAATCAATCAATCAATCAATCAATACAATTATTAAAAACAATGGTTAAATATTTAAAAGAAACAAAAGAAAATTTTTTTATTATGAAATTTGATATTTTGTCATTTCCCGCGGATTTTTTGGCATTTAGATTTCTTGAAAAATCTTGGAGAACCATCGGATTAATAAAATGTACACAGTCAGTGTTATTAAGAGACGAAAAACTAGAAGAAAAGTTGCAAATAGTAGAGGGATACAAAGCTAAATTATTTTCCACATTAGTTTTAACATCAGATATGTCCAAGTTTATTGGAATTTTCTCCCTATAAATTTCCTTAAAATGCTGATGGAAAGCATCAACTTTTTCACCATCGTCTGTAATAACAACATCATCTACAGTAACCTTCTCACAAGAATTCTTTTTTTTATTACTGATCATACTGTAAATTTCTTTAAAAGCTCTGGGACCAGGTTTTATTTTCTCAAGTCTATCGTTAAACATTTTCGCTTGATTCAAATCAATTTGCTCTTTAATGATCACTTTTAGAAGTTGGATCTGCTTCGACACCAATTGATAATCTGAGTTCTTTCGATTACAGTTAACATGATAAATTCTCTTTAATTCCTTTTGCCAAGCATATTTAATACGAAACAATTTCTTAATATTTTCATATTTTTATTTTTAGTTTTTAAAATGAATTGTTTCAGAATGAAAACTAGAAACATCATTAACTAAATTCGAAAAAATACTCACAAAATGGAGGCAAAACATCAGATAATTTAAAATCCAAATCAGGTTGAAACTTAACCCAATCAGTTTTCTCAAAAGAAGTAAACGACTTTGACTGATTAATACAAAACTCATAATTGTTAAAGTCTATAATTATTTTTGAAGGAAAATTGTCAGAAGAAGAGCCCAGTGTTCAAATATCAAAATTAGGATTTATAAGATCAACAAGATTTGAACTAATCAAAAAATGATGACCCATTAGGATATGTAGGTACTGCATCACAAAGTCTACAAAAGTCAAGTGAAAAGTTTTGAAGCCAATTAAACAAAACTTTTCCATTTGAATTATCACAAACATCACCCCACGACTGGTGTTTAGCATTTAAATCACCTCCAATAACGGAGCCATCAAATGACTTAGAAAATAGTTTAATTTTGTTTAATCCAACATATAAAACATTATCGGGACAATTACAAGGAAAATAAATACAACCAAATACAAAAATTTTAATACCATTTATGGATAATTTTAATTGAATGAAGCAGTTCGGAAAATCTACACCAGGAATGACCAAGGTAGAATATTTAGTTTTTTTTTTTAATTGCAATTCCAAGACCCTGTGAAGAGGTGTCTTTTATTAAGTTGTTGTCTTGAACCGAGAGATGCGTTTATTGTATGAAAGCGATGTCTATGTCGTTATCATATAAAATTTTTAATAGATCAATTTTGCTACTAGTGTCGATTAACGTTCTGACATTAAACGTTAAAAGATTTAAATATCTATGATCCATAAACAATTTTAGGTATTCAGCTTTCGCTTGATTTTTTGGCAAAGAAAGATATATTTGCAGAAAATTTTTAATTTTGGACTCCAAAGAAATAGGTTCTGGTTCACAAAAGAATGGCGCCATTTTTAAAAATTCTTGAATAAAAGAAGGTTTATTTTGAACTATACCACTAGGAGCAGATACTTGGGCATAAATTGATTTATTAATAGCTACACTTAAAGCATTTAAAGCATTGGATTTATTATCCTTAGCAGCACTAATCTGTTTTTTTAATCGCTGTACATAGTCTTTATATGCAGGACAACCTCTAAAATTGGCTGGGTGACCAAACTGATTACAATTAATACAAAATGGGGTCGAATTGTCGTCTTTTTTTATTAGGCATTCGCCTTGTTTATGTTGCTGATCACATTTAACGCAGGCAGGCACTATGTCCCCAGTACTGACACCTTTTACACTGAATATGTTTTGAGTTAGACTTTGGAGCCTCCCAAGTAACAACTTGATTCATAATATATTTTATTCTGTCGACATCAGCTAGCTTTTTTCCTGCCGTAAGAGTTACAAGAAAAAGGCTAGTTTCTGTTTTATTGCGAAAAGAAAAGGGAGTTACGTATTTTGTAACATTGTCAAATATACCTGGAAGCTCCAAATCTAATGCTGCTTTAATGTCGTCAGTACTTGATAGATAATATAAGCCGCGCAAATCTAAACTCACTTTTTTTAATTGATTTGGTGTAAATGAATAAGAATCAATTAGCCTGTCACGTAACAAAGCCATCATTTCCGTGTGTGCATCAATATCTTCAAGATATGATTTGCTTAGTTTTGTTAAGCTTAGTTTTGTTAATAATTTTATATTAAATTTTTGGAATTTAAAACTATTATTTTTTTTGTCAATTTTTTTTCTATATTCAGTTCACCTAATAATGAAAATCTATTATCACTTAATACTACTTAGTCCGGAAATCAGTCTTAGTCCGGAAATCAGTCACGTCCAGTTGTTTAACTTCACCGCAGTTGGAACGTTTATAACGTTGGAGCTTCAAAGTCCATCTCCAAATATTCGGTTTGAGCCACATTAGAAGATGTAGGGCCATCAGAACGTTTTGCGCCAAATTCACAAAATGGGGCGGAATGTGCGATTGCAATTGTTGTTGTAGTGACGACTGCGAATGTTGCGGCAGAGAAGTCTGCGAGTGTTGCGGCAGAGAAGTCTGCGAATGTTGCGGAAGCGCTGACGCCGACTGCGAAAGATGGTGTAGTGACGACTGCGAATGATGTGGCAGCGCCGACGTCGACTGCGATTGTTGGTGCAAAGATGGATGCGAAAATTCCAAATGCTGTTGAGTTGAATCTACATGATGTTGCGATGTATGCGTTGACGTCGACTGCGAAAGCAGAATCGACGAAACATCAATAGGCTGCGGCTATTTGTAATTGCGGTTGTTGTTGTAATTCATGCTGTGCATTTATGTTTGCACTGTCTATGCAGGTCAACGAACTTACAGCACTCGAAGGTTGCAGCAGTTCATTAGTCTGCTGCTGTTGTTGTCCAGAAATAATAATATGAGAATTCGGTTTCTCAACACCTCTCTCATACGGCAATATGGAATGCCTGTCTATGGGCTTCCTTTGAAACATCTCAGCTTGAGATCCCTCCATAGAAAAACGCACTTTTTTATGCAAAAAAGTGACAAAAAACCAGCAAATTTATACCAAAATTAAATAAACCAAATGAGCGCAAGCACGACCTTTCTGTTTGACGTTCAGAAAGCTAATCAAACAAAAAAGAAATTGGATTTAAATAAGTGTATTGTTGCAACATTCTTCTTGTATACGAAGTTGGCACTCGTTCAGCAAAATTTTCTACCTACGTCTCTTTGGTCGTCGTTTGAAGTATGTATAGGTATACAAAGTGACACTCGTGATAGGCATTTTGTGCGTAATTGTCTTTGGTTGTTCATTGAAAAAACGTGTTCGCGTCGGTAATAATTTTGTTATTTGTAAATTAAATAAATATATAAATTGTGTTACAAAAAGTACAAATAGTAACAGAGTTTAATATAGTGCAGTATATAATTTCTAAAACTAAAGTGAAAAAACCATAAATAAAAATCTGGGTTTCGATTTTCAAACAGAATTTGGCATGTTTTTTTACAAAAGCCTCCGTGAATTCCTTGTCTACGCTATGTGCTGTACTGAGACCAACGGTAACTGTACCAAATATAAAGCCAGTTTGGATCGTCTGGTTTAGTGTCTGCTGGTGCAATTGTGCATTCATTGATGCTGTCACTTGTACTTACAGTGTTAAACGAATTATTTATTTATGAATTTAAAAATTTGTAAATGAATTCAATTTTTATAAGTTCCCACTGTGCATGTTTAAAGATTTTTAATAAAAATTAATAAAAAAAAAACAAAACTTTATTTTTATTTTATTTTCAGGATTTCTTTCCAAAAATATTTAAATATGTTTCTATGAAAACATACTACTTTTTGTACTGAAACAACTGATATGTTTCACTGGAAACATATTTATATTCAGGTCGTTCAAAATCATGTTTTATTTGAACATATTTATGTTTCGGTTCAAATATTTCCATTAGAACATACTCTATTTCAAGGGGCAACATAAAAATGTTTCCGTGATATTATAATGTAAGTCAGAGCTCATTACAACACTGTTCAAATCTCAATACAACCCTGTTTACAAATGATTTATCAGTCAATTATATATTATGTTTACATAAAATTCCAAACATACATGTTAATGCCTGCAAAATTATGTATGGGAGAGCCCTTTTATTTGCAGTGTGTAGCTGGGCATCTAAGTAATTTCTTTGTGAAGATTTTCGATAGAAATGTGATTCCATTACTGGAAAGCTATTAAAATGACATTTATTAATAGCATTTATTCTTCTTCAGATATTTGAATTCCTCAATTCCATGTGACGTCCCCTTTTATCCATTCCTTCAAATGTGCCACTAATTCCGCTCATTCCTTTGATAGCAACGCGAACAGGCCCATTGCTAATTGCTAGTTTAAAAAAAAATTTCACACTCTATACTTAATGCCTTTTGTTAAGAAGAAATATTTAGTAGCACGCATTCATTTGAATCTTTGGAATTTTCTAGGACAACGTCAATTAGGAAACTGTACATTTAAGTTTTTAAGTAAGAAATACTTTTTTCTTTTTAGTCTCCAGTAAGCCAATATTTCTACAAATTAGTGTTCTTTCCTCTTCATTTAAATTTTTGTTGCATTTAAATATACAATTTCTGCAATCGACTTTCTGAGGCGCTTTAGATGGAATTAGAGTAAAATTCCTGGCCAAAGTTTCTTTTTTGTTTTTCTATGTTGTATCGCCATTTTTCGTGTTCAGTCTTCCGCCATCTGCATCGTCTCTTTACTGGTGCAATTTCTAAAAACGCAGACGACGATGTGCTACGTACGTCATCGATTTCGAAGTGAGAAGTTTTCTGTTGAAAAAGTTGATATGTTTTTAAAACTTTATTTACCGTATGCGAGTCATCGGAGATATTTGGCTTTTCATTCTGCGACGATTCGATGGTAGGATCAAGTGATAGCTCCGACGTGTCCAACCAAGCCGGCGACTGCGTGAGATTCCTCCCAGTTTGCGGAAGTTGCTGCACCGAATGTAGCACAGTCGATGTCTTGGAAACTCTTCGAATATTTTTTGTTCACGCCATTTTAGAACTTAATTCAACGAAATTAAAATGAAGGTGAACTACGTTATATTTTGTTAAAAAAAGAATCATACCTTGAAGAGAGACAAACAGACGAACAGACAGAAAGACGGACGGACATGGTTAAACGGACTCGGTTAGTTATGCTAATTTTTGTGGACACAGCACGGTTTTATTCAGATTTCGACGATTACCGTTCAGTGAAAAGTCATATAGAAAGTGAGAGTGCTCCAGTTTATCCAAATAATTCCATTTGATTTTTGTTTGAATTGGAGATGAAAGAATTGCATAATATCTATCATTTAATCCAAAAATCGTTTAGATCCGACCATTTTTGTGGACACAGCACGATTTTATTCAGATTTCGACGATTGCCTTTCAGTGAAAAGCCACTAAATCCCATATAGACAGTAAGAGGGCTCCAGTTTATCCAAATAATTCCATCTGATTTTTGTTTGAATTGGAGATGAAAGAACTGCATAATATCTATCATTTAATTTAAAAATCGTTTAGATCCGACCATTTTTGTGGACACAGCACGGTTTTATTCAGATTTCGACGATTGCCGTTCAGTGAAAAGTCACTAAGTCCCATATAGACAGTAAGAGTGCTCCAGTTTATCCAAATAATTCCATCTGGTTTTTGTTTGCATTGGAGATGAAAGAACTGCATAATATCTATCATTTAATCCAAAAATCGTTTAGATCTGACCATTTTAGTGGACACAGCACGGTTTTATTCAGATTTCGACGATTGCCGTTCAGTGAAAAGTCACTATGTCCCATATAAAAGTAATGGTGCTCCAGTGTATCCAAATATCGATGTATGATTCGATCACTATTTTTGGATTATACCACGTTTAGTTTATTCGGTCCTATACGTGATATAAACCCTGCGAGCCGATAGTAGATCGCTCGTAGATTTTGATATACTTTTTTTTGGAAATTATGGTGTTCTAAAAAGTTGGTTTATAATTTTTAGAGGGGTAGGGGTGACTATTGTGGGGTGGTTTTTTTGTTGGCGTATGTAGCTCCATTTTGTATGTAGTATCCGGTAATGTATAGTTATACCTCCAATTTTTAGAAAAGAAGCCGATAACGGTCATGTGTTTTGTCCAAACTATTTTTTTTTTTGCTTTTTGTAGAGGAATGTGTTGTCTATACTATAAGCTTAGCACTATTTAAATCCAAAAATATTCTGATTTGTTACGGCAAATTATATCTTGAAAAGCATTTATCTGAATACAAACTTTTTTGGACTTAGTGACTTTTTACTTTTTTAACGACGACGATATAATTGCATGATAAATCAATTGTAAACAGGGTTGTCTGGAGACTTGAACAGTGTTGTAATGAGCTCTTATTTGCATTATGATATCACGGAAACATTTTGATGTTGCCCCTTAAAATGGTGTATGTTCTAAAAGAAACATAATAACTACTACATCCAAGCTAAATAAATAATTGAACCGAAACATAAATATGTTTGAAATATAACATGATTTGGAATAAAAAAAAATAAATATGTTTCCAAAGAAACATTTCAGTTGTTTCAGTTCAAAAAGTAGTATTGTTTTTTTATTAAAAATCAGTAAACATTCACAGTAGGAATTAATAGTATTGGAATTCATATACAAATTTTGAAATGCATAAATAAATAATTGAATTAAAACTACAAGTACAAGTCTCAGTGCAGCACATAGCGTTGGCAAGGAATTCGCGGAGCCTGTTGTAAACCATGCCGAATTCTGTTTGAAAAAAAAGCACTGATTTTTCAGTTGTGGTTTTTTTGATGAAATATCCGTGTCGGCTTTTCACAATATTTTTAGAAAAACATTCAGGAACAATTAAATTATATTTTTTAAATTTACAAATGACATCGTAGTACCGATACGAATACGTTTTCTCAACAAACATCATAAGACACGTATGCAGAAAATGGCGGTCACCGATTGTAAACTTGTTATACAAGAAGAATATTGCAAGATTACTTTTATTTACATCTAATTTAATTTTTTTGTTTCTTTTCAAACATCAATATGTTTAAAAGGATACTTCAAACGATGGCAAAAGAGACGTAGATAGAAAACCTTTTAAGTTACCTCTGATACCAGTGTTGCAAACTAATAATATGTAGTCCTAAAGAGGTAATAACATGTATGGAACATACGCAATAATATGTCGCAATGCTGTGATATATAATTCATACATTCCGATAATGGAACATATACGATAATGGACGGACCTAACTTTGTTGTTATGAAGTGGTAAAATAGTGGCAAATTATGAAGAATGAAGATCCTAACAGGAACATGTTTATATATAATGTAGCTAATTAACTTTAAAATTTATTAAATGTATATTATTATACACGACATATATAAAACATCCACTACATATGTTTATGGAAAGTTGTGTTGCAAAAATATACACCCGCAAAAGCATAATTTAAAAAATAAAGAAAATCACAATTTTAATAAATTTTCACAAATTGCATTTTTTTGTGTGCGCGTAAAAATTAGCGGGGGTAGAATATAAGCTTTAACCCGAAAACTGGAACCGTTTGTTAAATTAGAGTTGTAGTTTGCCGAAAACTCTGTTCGTAAAGACTTATATTATTATGCCATGCATTTTTTTTATTTTTTATTACAGGACAAACATCAACGTTAATGGCACTGCGTAGGATCTTTATTATTTTTATTTTTATCTACACATAAATTACAGTTCAAGTTAAAATTACAGTTCAAGTTCCAAATAGGTGAACCGAAACTTTAATGGATCAAAATTTGTGGCAACTAATCCTCGCCCCGGGGCTTTTTGACTGGCATTTGGGCGGAAAATAAGTATATTTCGCATGATTTAGAACAAACACTTTAATGGCAACTGCGTGGCTACCACTTAAGTTGCCACAAAGTGGTTACTGGGGATATGTTGTAAAATTAAATGTGTGCTTTCTCACTTATGCGGATTATGCATGAGTGAGGCATTATGAGTAATCATTTATGTGACCTTCCGAACTCTGGTATATAATTATGAACAATAATAAAATTTTACGTGAACACACATATGGAATTAACCAATATATAAAACTAAGCTGGGCGTGCTTCCCCTATTTTTTTTTTTATCGAAATTCTATACACTAAGGGAAAAAATCTTGTAAATTTAAACAGAAATTAAACAGATTTCATGTTATTTTTTTTTTCAAATACATTGATCATGTTAAGTGATTTTTGTGATACTGAATTATAATAGTTGAAAATGTAAAGTCAATATGAATATCTGTTCAATTTATAGAATTGTTGTTGTTTTCTATAGTTAAAAGCAGGGGTAGAAACCGGAACTATAAAAAGAACGTTTGGCAATCGTTCCGATATTGTTCCGTTCCGGAACGAACGAAAAGCAAAAGTTCCGAGCGCAAACGTTTCAGTCGGAACTTTTGCTCAAAAGTTCCGATCGGAACTTTTGCATACAAAAAACGTTTGAATCGTTCCTATCGACATGGGCACGCATACTGGTGCGTCATTGGAACTTTTTTGGGTGAATCTGTTCCTGTGGGCCTAGATACGCATCCTGGTGCGTCATTGAACTTTTTAGGGTGAATCTCTTCCTGTTGGCCTAGATCCGGATTCTAGTGCGTCATTGGAACTTTTTTGGGTGAATCTGTTCCTGTGGGCCTACATACGCATCCTGGTGCGTCATTGGAACTTTTTAGGGTGAATCTGTTCCTGTGGGCCTAGATACGGATCCTGGTGCGTCATTGGAACTTTTTAGGGTGAATCGCTTCCTGTGGGCCTAGATAAGCATCCTGGTGCGTCATTGGAACTTTTTTGGGTGAATCTGTTCCTGTGGGGCTAGATACGCATCCTAGTGCGTCATTGGAACTTTTTTGGGTGAATCGCTTCCTGTGGGCGCTTCCTCAGCCGATGTAACTTTTAGTAGCATTGAATTCCATATTCGTAATAATGAGAATATGTTAATTGGAGAAACTTTAATTAATTTTTATACCATATTGATATTAAAGTTGTTATATGTCTTATATTTTTTATTGTGCATTTTTAAATCATTAATTAAGTATTTAGTAACATCATTTAATTTCATTCGATAGAAATTGGATCAATAAAATATTTTGTTAAATTAAATAAAATATTTGTCGAATAGAAACATATGAAAATAAAAATACTTTAATTCAATTCAACATAAAATAAATATTAAATAAGTATTTATACTGTTCTTTCAACCTAACAAATGTTTTACCGAAGTCAGTTTTCACAACTTCTACAAGTGGTCCAATTAATTGAGTCAAACATAAAATTTGATATTCGATTTTTAATGATTCAATATGCAACAAAAAGAGCATCATAAGTTGCTTGTTCAAATTCTTGACAGCAAAAATAAATTGAGCCATTTAATGCTTTAATAACATAACATACACTAAATAATATCCTGTTTTAAAATAGCAACGTAGAAGAAAATAATGTTAGAAGAAACTGAACGACGCCGCCGACGCACGAGACGCACAAACAAAAAACAAAATGAAATCCAGAAGAAAAAACAGTGTTGCAATTTAAGAAAATGAATAAATCAAAAGTATCAAATAAAAGTAGTTAATACTATTAAAGATTTAGTTGTATTGAAATTGTATTAAATTAATTCCTATTAATATTTTAATTAAAAAATATTTTAATTAAATATAATTAATTAATTAGTAAATAAATTCATATTTTTAATTGGAATACGATTTTGTTTGCTATTAATATCAATTGTTATATATACGTACAATATTTTTTCTGTGTAGGTTTATAATAATAAAATTATCGAAATTGAATATAAATGAAAACAGAAATTTTTAAATGTGTTTGTTTTTTAGGGGTTAACACGTGACCTTAAAGTCACTTTTTTCTTTTTGTAATTTTTAGACCTACTTTCCACATGGCGTGACAATTTTTTATTTTTGCTCTGCCCACACTTTGTTATAATCCTAAAAGTAGTAAAGACCTCGAACAGTTTTCGGTTTCTGGACGGTTACAGGGTTTCGAGTTTTTTTACTTTCGGAGTCTCCGCTCCTTTTAACAGGCATGGAATTATTTTCGAGCTAACATATAATGTAAACCTCTACAGGTTGTTGTTAATTTGGGTATAGGTAGACCCATATATTTTGGATAAAGAAACTAAGGGTAGCAAAAAGTCGCAAATGTTTCGACGGATTCTAAAAATATACATATTACTGAAGATGGAAGTAAATAAAAGTTTCTTTGATATATTTTGACTTGTATTTGTTTTCAACTTTGTAAAAACGTGTAAGGTACGAAAATTATATAAATAAAACGAATGTTCATATATTGTCGTTGTAGAATGAAAAGTCACCAAATACATTTTTATGAAAAACTTAATTTTCGAGTTTGTTGATTAATATTATAAAAAAATAGATTTACATTTTCTTATTATGTGGTCAGAAAAATTGAGATCATCGATTAAAAATTGAAAGATTTATAAAGATATTTGGCATTTTGAAAATGTATTTGGTGACTTTTCGTTCTACAACGACGATATATTAGTTACACGGTGTGAATATTTTTCTTTTGCTAGCCTAACATATAAGTATAGTTTGTAGACTAAATTAAAACGGTCAATTTCTTTTTACCATATTAAAGATAAAAATATTTAAAAATTAGTTAAATTAATACTAAATTTTTGTTTTTTTATTTTATTTTAAAAATACATAATTTTCAAAGGTGGTTGTGCGCAAAATGTGGGACTTACAACAAAAAAACGTAGTTTAATAGGCGGAATATTAGAGAATGCGATGGGGGTGAAAACAAATTTTTATACACTATTTCAAAATTTGAATTTATGCCATCTTTTGACTTGTTCTGCCACCGTGTGCGTTGGTTCAATAAACCTCATCCCAAAAGAGACATTTTCTGTGTGTAAAAATAAAAACTAAGTACGCATTCTTACGGATATTAACCTTTTGACGTTTTCAGATTTTTCATCAAAGGTTCTTATAAAAGGATATATAATTAAAAAGAGACATACCTATGAAATTCATGTTTTTTTTGCTGTCACACACTGTAAATGAATTACATAATATTGTTATTGGTATCAATAAATTAATTTGGTGATTCTATGTATTTCATACATATAAATATTTTGTAAAGATCTCTTAGTTGTTAAGATATCCGCGAAATTATTTAATAAATTAGCATTACAAAAACTATCATAAATTAATTACGGAAATAAATAACTGGAATTTACAGATATAATATTGGATTTGTTTTAGATAGCTTTATTCATTCTCTAAAGTACCACTATATCAACCTTTTTTGTACAAAATCATTTATTACCCAAAAATTATCTTGGAAAAACGTTTATTATTTTTTAATTTTTTATTTGCTTACAAAAATGATAAATAATGATTTTATTTTATTAGTTGAAAAAATATATTCCATTATATTTGATATTGCTTGTTTACTATTTTACGGGTGTTATCAGGGAATTGTCTTCGATAATCTTGCACAACTTGTAATACGAACTGTGACTCATTTTTTGTAAAGGCACTGTTAAACTCTTGCTTAGCTTTACACCTCTTTCAGCTGTATCATATACCACTTTTAGATTTGAAATTATTTCTTTACCGCTTATGTAATCTACGTTGACCATGTTTTGACATGCTCTTGATGAAAATTTGCATCTATTTTAAATCTCATAAATATATTTTTGGAATTATAATTTATTAGGTCAACTGGAATATTTTTTTTTAATTTGAAACGTCGTTATAATTTAATTGAAACCGTTTAACTGTACTTGGTAACTGTTGTCATTTGTTGTTTAACATTACAACTTATACGGTCATCGAATAATGAGAATACTACACATTCCTCATTCAAATACCATAAATGGTTTAAAAATTCTTAAGAGCAAAACTGCTGTAGTCGTACAATATTCGTATAAGATATATCATTCATTGGAGCTTCAATTGCATTACTTGCTGAAAACCCAACACGAACATAGTATTTGATGATAAAACATACAATTTGTTTTAATGATTGTTCTTCAATTGCAGTAATTTGAAACTGTTCGGTAAATGGGTGAAAATTTGTGAACCGTACCCACACGTGAACATGTAATATAAGTGGACCTCATTAAAACCTGTTAAGGAGGATGGACTAGTATGACAGGTTGTCAAGGTATTGGGGTTCATATATGGCAATTTTGACCGCGTAGACTTGTATTGAATTATTTATAACTTATATCAGAGTGGCTCAATTTTAACATCTATGACTGTTTAAGATAGTATTTTTCATGAGCTTTACAATAAAAATATTTTGGAACATATTTTGGAACATATTTTGGAACAAATAATTTTTTTAACCAAAATTATTGCATTTTAAAAACGTTTTTGCAAAAAATGATGTATAAATGAAAATGGGATTGGGAATATTTAATGTACTACAAAAGTTTTAAGTCGCGAAATTGATGTTTTTCATACAAACTTTGCTTGCGTAGCATGCGAGACTGCGAGAGCAACAAACCGTTCAAAATTTTCTCGCATGCTACAACAAGCTACGCAAGCTAAGTTTGTATGAAGAACATAAGTTTTTAGAACTTTAAACTTGTGTAGAACATTTAATATTCGTAGTAATCCCATTTTCGTTTATACATATTTTTTTTGGAAAAAGTCAAGCATTCATTTAATAAACCAAAATAAAAACTGGCTATTTTTCAAAAACTTCAAAAACGTTTTTAAAATGCAATAATTTTCGTTAAAAAAATAATTTGTTCCAAACAGGGGTTGGGAACGGAACGAACGAAAAGCAAAAGTTCCGAGCGCAAACGTTTCAATCGGAACTTTTGCTCAAAAGTTCCGGCTCAAAAGTTCCGCTCGGAACTTTTACATACAAAAAACGTTGAATCGTTCCAACAAAGAACGTTCCGATGAAGAACAATTGCGTAAGAACAGGTGCGTATTTGGACTTTTTGGGTGAATCGTGAAAATTTGTGAACCGTACCCACACGTGAACATGTAATATAAGTGGACCTCATTAAAACCTGTTAAGGAGGATGGACTAGTATGACAGGTTGTCAAGGTATTGGGGTTCAAATATGGCAATTTTGTCCGCGTAGACTTGTATTGAATTATTTGTAACTTATATCAGAGTGGCTCAATTATTAACATCTATGACTGTTTTAGATAGTATTTTTCATGAGCAAAGGAAGAGATTCACCCGAAAAAGTTCCAATGACGCACTTGGATGCGTAGCTAGGCCCACAGGAAGTGTTTCAACCGAAAAAGTTCCAATGACGCACCAGTATGCGTATCTAGGCCCACAGGAACAGATTCATCCAAAAAAATTCCACTTACGCCCCAGTATGCGTGCCTATGGCGATAGGAACGATTCGAACGTTTTTTGTATGCAAAAGTTCCGAGCGGAACTTTTGAGAAAAAGTTCCGACTGAAACGTTTGCGCTCGGAACTTTTGCTTTTCGTTCGTTCCGGAACGAAACAATATCGGAACGATTGCCAAACGTTCTTTTTATAGTTCCGGTTTCTACCCCTGGTTCCAAAATAAAAAATTTTATTGTAAAGCTCATGAAAAATACTTTCTAAAGCAGTTATCGACGTTTACAATTGAGCTACTCTGATAGAAGTTATAAATAATTCAATACAAGTCTACGCGGTCAAAATTACCATATTTGAACCCCAATATCTCGACAACCAGTCATACTAGTCCATCCTCCTTAACAGGTTTTAATGAGGTCCACTTATGGGGCATTCCATTGTGACGGGCGTCTCATTCGTACGATTGAAAACCTTCTCATTTTTAAGATGCAGAGGATAGATCTTATGGTGTATAAAAAAACTTTTGTAATATATCCTATATATTTCTACAAAGTTGAAGTGGAAGTGACGTGACGGTACACGTTCTTTTTCAAAAAACAGAGTTTACTAAACAAAGTATTAAATGTTAGCTAAAATAATCGGATTATGGAGATGAAATATATCTCAAATACTTCATTAATAATTGGAGTTCTCTCATCTATAACAAAATTCTGCAATGGTTACTTTGATCACTGACTTATAATAAAGTATCAAAACTTGTGACGAGTGTTACACATTTTGTGACGGGCGTTACCTGTACGAATTCTATACAAATATACATGAAAATTCAAATTATAAGTTGCAATTTTTTGATGAAAAAGAGCAAATTTTTGTGGTAGGAATGGTAAACCGTTATTTTAAGGCACATCATCGACATATAATTTATGTGGAAAACTAAACATTTCGTTTTAAAAAAAAAAATATGCATTATATTACCATTCTTTTAAATAACTACTCTGTCTGCATCATTTGTAATCCGTTTCCTTCGCAGCTTCCATAAATATTTTTCGGATTTCGAAAATAATGATTTTTTTGGGATTTTTTAAGATTTTTTTGTAAGGTTTGGAATTTCCCTTTCTTTATCTTTGCTTATTAAATATTTTGGAATATTTACTACTTTTACTATGGTTAAATAATAATATAATTGATTATTGATGCATATATTAACAAATATATAATTTTCCAGTTTTTTTCTTTTGCGACGATTGTTAATTGTGACAGGCGTTACAATATTTTGGATGGATATAACAACCGTCTGGAATATCTATGAGACCAAAGACTATAATAAATGAATAGATACGACAAAAATCTTTAATCTACAAAGTTTCCCAGTTGTAGGTTTGCAAATCAGTTCGCAAAATAACTTTTACTATTTTTTTTGTGACGGGCGTTACAACTCAAAAAAGTAAAACTGTTTGGTTAATTGTCAGTACTTTGAACCACTTAATCCAATGTGTGGCATACTTTCGCAAACAAATTACCTTTAAAATTGTACTATTCAATTTTCTTTCGGATTTAAAACAACGAAACTACAGTATTTCGTATATTGCATCAATTTTGTACTATAATAAATTTCAAAAAAATATTTCACTTTAATTGAGAAAAAAACAAATTTGCCATGAATTTTGGAAATTCTGATCACAGAATATAAAATTAAAAGTATTTCTTATCCTAAAAATCATTAAACGGAATCAGTAGGGTTAACTTTAATATATCACACCTTGGTAACGTTTTTTGTTGAATGCCCCTTAAATTACATCTTCACCAAATTTCATTCAAATCGGAAGCAAAAAATGTTTGAAGCGGGTACGGTTGACAAATTTTCACCCAAATATTAAAAATTTTAGACAGTAAATGGCTTTTGCCATCCAACGAACCAAATGGTATGCTCCTGGTTTACGAAATTGTATTTCATTTTCAGGAATTCCCAAAGATATATTATGACGAGTTCTAAGAATTCTTTATAGTCATGTCCTGGAAATGATTGTTTCACAATAGTTTAAAATTTCATCGATGTTATCTTCCAATATATCAAAAACATCTGTATGTGATGTCCAAGTTTTAAACTGATCTACATTAAAATTTTTCCAGTTTATTTTAAATCTTGTCCTGTCATTGGCGTCAGGCAAAAATGGACGAAAACGGTTTGCAATATTATTTCAAAAACATGATGGCGACATACGAAGAAGAGTATATTTCTATCGATCTTTTGTTCTAGCAAAACGCATGCTCCATTTAAACGTCCGGTATTGGATGCAGTTGTATCAAAAACGAATGCTTGTACCTTATCAACTAAACACCATTCTTGCAGTGTATCATACACAGTAGAACTAATTTATTTTCCTGTTCCAGATGGTAGTGACGGAACTCCTAATAATTTGTCGATATTAGGACCAGAGACGATTACAGGTAGGCGTTCATTTTTTTCTTTACCCGTTATATCTGGTAGCATTTTGGAATCCCAGTGAATTTTCTCTGCTGATAAATTAAGTAAACATTTCTACATCAAAATTATAAGTTTGCAGTGGTTCATTGGGATTCCAAAATGTTACCAGATATAACCAGATTTGTCGATGATGCTCTCGAGCTCTTTTAATCGACGATCTGTTTATAACATATTTACTATCAACACATTTTTAATAACTATTCTAGTTCCAAAAATCTGAACGGTTCAGGTATTATTTTTCACGTTTCGCTTGCTTTTTCCGTGCTTTTTACGTGTTTTATCGTGTTTTTCCGTGTTTTGTCGTGTTTTGTCGTGTTTCTTCGTGTCTTTTAAAATCCCGTGTTTTCTCGTGCTTCTCGTGCGTGCCTGTAAATTTATTCGTCGGGCTCGTGCGTGTCACCTATCGGTGTGCCCGTGCGTGTCCGTGCCATCAAAAACAGACACGCGCCCATCTCTAGTGTGCACCATCATTTAACCTAATTTTTTCGGCATTTGCATGAGCAATGTCAAAATTCTGAAAATTCATTTCTTGTATTTTTGTCCAACTTTGTTCACTCTTCATATAATTTGTTTTAATTGCCTAACGCAATTTGAAATTTAATATTTTGGATTTTCCCACTAGAATTCTGCATTTTTTCCAAAATATTAAAACTTTTTCTATAACCAAACGCGCACTTTCGTGAATATTTAATTTTACTATTCGCGTGTTATAAAGAAAAAGAACACATAAACAGTTTTTTCCAGAAGGTAGTTTACTGCCACTAAATAAATTTCTCATAGAACCAACAATATAAACATGACGCGTTATCATTTTAAATGGTTTACTTACAATTCCGTTATATTATTTTAAACAAGTTTTGTAATAATTATAAATACTGACTTGATCTATATGAAAACATTTTTGACAACTGCTACTAACGTATGCGGAATAAAATTGCAATCATTTTGCAACGCTGTGAAAAAAAACACAAAAGCTGTCAATATTGTACCGTTATATTTCGATTAGTACACACAAAGAAAAAGATATGTAAATCTAACCGAAAACGACGGTTAAAATTGCAGTGACCGAAAAACGTAGTAAATCGAACCGACTAAAAATTGTTAAAATAATAATTCGTGAAAATAGTTCGTTTACTATGAAAAATAGTTCATCTACCAAGAATAATAGTTCGAGTACCATGAATAATAGTTCATTTACCATGAAAAATTGTTCGTGTACCATGAAAATAGTTCCCATGGAAAATAGTTCATTTACCATAAAAATAGTTGATTTACCAAAAAAAAAATAGTTTATTTTCATGAAAAATAGTATTTCACGGTAGTATAAAGTACTAAATAAATATATTTATAATATTTAAACGTATTTCTGCGCATCAATTAAGATTTTCTTCCCAGCGTCATCTACTTTTTCCAACTGCAAAACATATTCATCAGTTCGATAGGCATTCAACATTTAATGGAAATCCTAAAAATTTACAATTATTTATGATTTATTTTGCATAAAGTCATTAGACGAAGAACTGAATGCCTGTGAACATGAAGGAGATTCGATGTCAGTGATGTTCCGCTGTTGCCACTGCTGCATAAAATTCAAACGAAACCAGAATTGACAGGATTATCTGGATCATCCGTCTCAATCAACCGGTGCGTAAGCACACGTCCACGAATAGTTTGTCACTGAATATTAACGAACGAGTTGTCTCATTTTGTTCAAAGCATCAATATTCTCCTCTTAAAGAGAGAAGAGAGGAGATAATTCCGTCGGTACCATCTTTTCGGTTAGATGACCAACCAAAATAGTAAAGTTACAATTTTATTTGGTTAATTTTACCATTTTAGTGGTTGAGAATAGTAACTTTACCATTTCAGTGGTTAGTCATACCATTTTTATGGTTAAATTTATATGTTTCAATTATTACGATTATTTTAACTATTTTTATGGTTAAAAATGTCCCAATTTAATTTAACAATTTTTTGTCGATTAGATTAACCACCTGTATTGTACTTGTTGTTTTTTTTTTCATACAAAATAGAAAAATGGTTTATTAACAACTTTTTTCGATTTGATTAACCTATCTTAATTTTCTGTGTGCACATGTTTTGTGATATTGGTTTATAAGTTTTGTTAAGGTTGGTCGTTTATTTTTTTTTTTTGTAATGAGAACAAAAGAAGAACAGCAATATTATAAAGAAATGAGCAATTTTTTAAACAAATATTAAAATACATTTTAAAATCTTAGAAAAATTAATTTGATATTTTTTTAAGTGTTTTTGTTAGAATATGTAAAATATTCTAATAATTTTGAATTTTAAGGTACAAAATATGGGTATTTGATATTTTCTTACTGTAATATTTATTTTTAAACAAATAAAAAATTATATAATAATAAACCTTTTTTTTTTCATGATAATTGTAGGGTAATAAATGATTGTACAAAAAAGGTTGATACCCTAGTAGAAATTTGCCCGATGCGCCATCGGGAAATGATCGGGTTTTCGTCGGGTAAGCCCTATTAGAGAATATATGATCATTGCCTATACATGCCCTTATCATGCTTACCATACCAAGGTTTACATTATCTAAGTAGTCAATGGTACCGATCATAGCTACATTATTTGTTCATCATCAGGCAATGCTCGAGATTTAATGAGAAAAATTCTATAATTTTTTTATTAAAGGAAAATAGTTTATTATAGAAAATAGTATATTTATTCCATATTTTTATGATATCTTTACATTTAATGATCATTTTACACCATATTTTCTAATAATGATTACTAATAACATTCTTTTTCTTATCTTAACTTTAACATTTATTTTTAATAATCCAAATATAAAAATAATATTATAAAATTATTGTAAATATCATCATTGAAAAGATTATTGTATCAGTTGCATCATTAAAAAAATATATAATCCATTTTTATCAAGTACATTTAAATATGTATAAATAACAATATACGCTATCTCATAATGTAAATTCATATTCGTATGAAAAAATAATACAAAGTAATAAAATAGTAATTTGTAATAAATAGTAATTTATTTCCCAGTGTTAGTAATATTTATTACAAAAAATAACTAATATACGTTTAACTATGACATTATGAAATGTCTGCCTGATTTCATCATGTCTCGCATAATTTCACATTGAGACATAATTATACATATTTTTAAAATTTTTGACTTTCTAAAATCAGTTTAAAGTCCTCATTCGGATCAAAAATTCTAACCGAATTTAATTGCATTTGAGCACATACAACACACAGTTCATAATATTATAAATTTTGTGTACCGCGTTTTTAAAGAGTTTTGACAACTACTGCGCTGAGTTCGTCCCGTGCAATGCATCGTAGGTGACTCAATATCTATGTCCTTTATATCAGTACAACGCACTAAAGGCTCAGTTATGCAAACGTATCGTAACGTAGCGTAATGTATCCAACTGTCACGTACTATTCAGTTATACATACAGTGCGTGTAAATGTTTATCCAAATCGTAGCGAAACGTATCGTAACGTAGAAATCTGTTGAAAATAGAATTCTACGCTACGTTACGAAAATTGACATTTGCAAAATAGCAGTTCAAGTAAAACACAGAAAATAATTGCTCTCAAATCTATGGCAAGTGATCGCTGATGAAGGGTCTTGGCTGCCTCTGAAACAGCTGTACGATCTGTCACTCAATGCATTTCGCCAATTGTTTTTTGTTTTATTTGTTGGTACAAAACACCCAATTTGTACCGACTGGACCGTGAACACGTTAAGACAATATCTAAAAATAATCAAAAGAGGTCGTAAAACAAAAACAATTAATTATTAACGCAGTGCACGGCGTTTAACATCTAAAGGATTTTTTATATTTTTCAAAAATAATAAAAAAAAAAACATTTTTTATACAAAGGCTGAACTTTGTATAAAAAATGTTTTGAATTTGTGTAAACTCTGCAACCTATACGTAGCAAATTGCTGCACGCAACAACAACTTTAGCAAAATCTTGAGTTGATGCAGTTTTTGCGTTTGGTTCTTTCTTCAGTGCACATAATTCTTATTGTGTTTATTGGAGAAGGAAAACATAAGCGACTTGAAATGTAGAATCTGTAGAGAAAGATCGCTGATGAAGGGGCTTGGCTGCCTCTGAAACAGCTGTATGATCTACCACTCAATGCATTTTGCCAATTGTTTGTTGTTTTATTTGTTGGTATAAAAGACCCAATTTGTACCACTGGACCTTGAGCACGTTAAGACAATATCTTAAAAAAGCGTCACTATTTTAACAAGTTCGATATATGTTCGATATAAATTATAAATTTGAATATATTTTTATTGAAAAAAAACTTACGTTGGACTGAAACAACACAAATTAGTTTTGCTATATTCTACGTTACTTTACGTTTTGGGTAATCGCCATACTAGCTCGCTGCGATCCGTTACGTTACGATACTTTACGCCACGTTGCGCTGCGTTTGCATAACTGAGGCTTAAACCATCCATACAGATCAAGCTGAGTTTATGTTGCCACTGCTAATATTTAAAATTGACTACTCGCAAAACGACTAAGAACGCAGGTCACAAATCAGCCACCTGCAAACTGTGCTTAACTAAAACGAATCACAAACTTAATAATGAACAAAAACAATTAAAATGTATTTAAAGTTAAAATAGAGCGCGTTCGTAAAGACGAGGACCTTGTTCCTTTTCTGAAGAATACAGCGTCAACGGCTTCATGCGGCTATCTGTGATGTACTTCTCGATAAGCTCAGCATCTGCTGCATAGTTCTCGTGCAATTGTCGCAGATCTGAGAGAAACGAAGTTTCGCAGCTTCTCCGGATCATGCGACATCGTCGCCGAGTAACTTGTTTGTTGCGGAAGATTGAAGTAGCTCGTTGTTGCCAGCAGGAGACAACCATATTGTCGTCAATAAACTGGAAATATTTATTTAAAATTGTTATTAATTAAAAAAAAGAAGAAATACTTACAATTTTCAACAAATCTTAAAAATTTCATGAATAATATGGATTTTTGTTTGTTTACATCATCATATGTTCCTCTGACACTTTCATTAGCTTGCATTAATACTTTCGCACTATTTACAATACTTTTGTTTAATTAAAAATACGAAATACATTACATTTCGTACTAAATACTTTCTTTCATTTTTTGTAGAAGTATCGTTTTGTTTTTGAAGTACGAAAGTTTATAAGGGGATTGATACATATAAAGCGCGTAATTTGTGGAAATCTTGTAAATAGTAGAAATTTACACAAATGTTGTTTGAGAATATTTTAAGCTCAACTCATTATTTACATAATTTTTGTACGAAAATAATGAATATACCCAGTAGTAAATTTCAGGCGTAAGAAGCTATGCTAGCACTAGAACCCCTTCCCGACTAAATGATTTCCTTTCTTCTTTTTTATATGAAATGAACATTTTTGCAGGATTTTCCTATTCGTTTCTCAGAGAACGGCTTTCAAAGTACTTTCTCAAACTGCAACCCTGTCGCTATCAAACCACACACAAGAGAAAAAAATAGCTGTTTTTAATTACGTCACAAAATTTGTTCACATTTTGGTGAAAGTTGTGGTTTTATTTCTCAATACATTTTTAAGTATAAGTTTGACGATATATATTTTTGAAAATCCTAGTGCGAACTATTTGAGCTTTGAGTATTTTATTTGTACCAGAGAGTATACATTTTTAATAGAGATTCCTTCCGAGTTTGCTGACGTCGCTGCCGAAAACATTGGTTATGTGAAAGTGGAATTTTACAGATTAAAGTTAACAGATTTGCAACCAAACTTACCAAGATATATTGCAATCCAACGCCTTATAAATTCTATATATCAAATATATACTCTCTGTTTGTACGGCGAAACCAACAGCTTTATTTGCAAATCGAACGACGCAGTGAGAGGGCTTTTAAAAGGCACTAAATACTTTCGGTGGGTGCCATTGTCTGCCGAGAAGTAAACCGTATAAAAGCAAATTTTATAATTTTAATTTTGGAGTCGCGAGATTTGGGTATTGGACCTCTCGGCTCTCAGTCGAGCTCACTAACCACTGAACCACCGACGCACAGTGCGACCAAACGCTCTTAATTCGGAACCACTCAACCGATTTTAAAAATTTAAAAAGTGTTGTGCAGAAAGAATTTGTATCTTTCATGGTTATGGAGATAAAAATCAGCAAAGTTGAGATTTTTTTCATATTGCGATTTTTTTCATATGAAATAAATAAAACGAAAAAATATCAAAATTTTGCAACAATTTTCAAAAAGTCCATACAACTTTTGCATTTTAATATTTTTATTTGCGCCACTGATTTTGTGATAGCAATTAATAAAAAACTCAGTTCACGCAATTTCAAATAATAATAAAAAAAACTATTTCAAATAATAATAGGAATGTGCCACGCGAAAAACTGCTGTGTTGAACAAATTCACGCTCATTTTTTTCGACATTTGTAGTGATAGTACTCTTTTGATCTTGATGGCACATTAATAAGATATGGGTCATACGTTGCAAATTTATAACAGCTTTCAACTAATGTTTTCAAATTAAATTTTCATTGAGGGGCGTACTTGCCCTGGCCAAAAAACACAGATATTTTGAAAATGGGGAAAAAATGGTTTCATATATCAATTTATAAAATTATGCTATTAAAATTAAACATATACCAAAATGATCTCCCACGTGTACCGAGCACCTCTCGGTACACGTTTCAATGATTTTTAAAATTTTCTGTTTTTGCCCATATACCATTATATATATATATATATATATATATATATATATATATATATATATATATATTTATATATATATATATATATATATATATATATATATATATATATATATATATATATATATATTATATATATATATATATATATATATATATATATAAATATATACAGTAGGTGGAAGAAGTAAGTTGTCAAACTCAATGTCTTAACAATAACACGCACAGAATTGTGTTGTTTCATTTTATTAAGATATTTGTTTATGTATATAAAAATACATACTTCAATGTGTTAAACTAAAAAAATATTTCATGTATAACACAAACTTAATATCATTTTTGAAAAAGAAACTTAATGCTACCAAAGAAATTCATGTTGCAAAAGTAAGTTGTCGATTGCTTGATATCCGCAATGACCACAATTTTGTTCAGTCATTTTGCCAAGTCTGTGAGTCATCGAGTCCACAAGCTTCAAACATTGATTCTGTGGTAAAAATTGGTCCAATTTCGGTGAATACATTCTTTCAAAACCTTTATGTTTTGGGGCTAATCCTGCGCAATGCGTATTTTCAAGTCTGCCCACTTTAAAACATTTATATTTTCCCTAATAAAGTAATCCTTTACTAGTTTTGCTGTGTGGATTGGAGCATTATCCTGTTGTAACACGAAATTTGTTCCTATTAGACGTCTACCTTCTGGAATCGCTGTTTCTTTTAGTATTTTCAAATACACTGCGGATGTTACTTTTCCTTCTAAAACTATTATACTACCGGTGCTATTTGCCGCTAAGCATCCCCAGACCATTAAACCTTTTTCTCTTGACTTAACAGTGGGTAGAGTGCACTTATACGATAGCTGTTCGCTAGGGTTCCGCCATACATAGACCATACCATGAGAATATTTGAGTCTGATCATAGGCTCATCTGTCCAAAGTACCGTATGCCAAAAATTTGGAGGCTTTAATATGTGTTCCTCGTAAAATTCACGTCTTTTACGTTTGTTTGCCTTACTTATGTACGGAAGTTTGCGGGCGACTCGACCATGCTTATTGTTTTGGCGCAATCGGTTACGTATGGTATAGACCGCAGGTGCCTGTTTGCCTTCATTTATCAGCTGTGCCCTTATTTTTGGTACTGATTTAAATGGATCAGCATTAGAAATTTCCAAAATGCGCTTATTCACCCTATCAGTGGTAATTTTGGGACGTCCAGGGCGTGTTTTTCTGCAAACTCTATGTTCTTTAATATAATTTGAAATAACTTTCCAAATTGCCGCTTGACTTTTATTGAATTTTTCAGCAATATATCTCTAGGGATGGCCGTCTTTGTATAAATTTATTATAGCAGAGCGCTCTACATCCATTAATTGCCTGTATTTTGGCATTTTTAAAGTAATTTATAAGTATTTTCTGGAAAAAAAGGTAATGTTACAAAAACAAAAAGGTATATTATAAATAAACATACCAATTAGACTAAAATAGTAAATTTTAATTTCAATTTATTTAATCAATAAAACTCGTTGGCTTTAATAGAGTATTTTATATCAAAAACGGAAAAAAGTTGAGTTGACAACTTATTTTTGCAACGTTACAGACACAACTAGTTCAGTAGAATGCAATGCCAATTTCACAAATGTCGATCAAATTGTACCAAAGTTGGATTGCATTTACTTTCATAACGGTACTTAAATATTATATGAAAACTAGACAAAAACAAAAAAAAGAAGTGATCGTAAGATCATTTGAAAAAGTAATGTATGCTTTGACAACATATTTCTTCCATCTACTGTATGTATATATATATATATATATATAAATATATATATATATATATATATATATATATATATATATATATATATATATATATATATAAATATATATATATATATATATATATATATATATATATATAAATATATATAAATATATATATATATATATAAATATATATAAATATATATATAAATATATATATATATATATAAATATATATATATATAAATATATATATATATATATATATATATATATATATAAATATATATAAATATATATATATAAATATATATAAATATATATATATAAATATATATATATATATAAATATATATATATATATATATATATATATATATATATATATATATATATATATATTTAAAATTCTATATTCTAGAGTATATATTAAATACTCTGTATTACATTTAATACTTAATTTTATTTCATAGGGTATTTGTAGGGTTTTAATAATGAAAACACTATTATGCTCGCACACAATTGTCGGGTAAATAATGAATGGTGAAATACCCGACCAGTGCATGATCATGGCCTGAGGAGAGTACATGATCAGGGCACTTCGTGCCCATGATTTGTTACCTCGCGTGGGCCTCGTCATAACCCGATCATCTCAAATAATGACATGATCAGTTCATGAGCATGACCCTACACATATTTCTACTGTCTACTGAGGTACTTCAGAGAATTGATCAAGCTATCTAAAACAAGTCCAATATAATATCTGTAAATTTCAGTTATTGATTTATGATAGTTTTTGTAATGCTAATTTATTAAATAATTTCACGGATATCTTAACAACCAAGAGAGCCACACAAAATATTTATATGTATGACAATACATAGGATCACCAAATTAGTTTATTGATACCAATAACAATAATATGGGTGTGTGCGATTTCGACTAAATTGCTGACTAAACTAAATTGTAGAAGTTTTTATTCGACCGCCATTCGGTAACCGGTAATTGTTAAAGTCTCTAATAAATCGATTATCATATGTCTGTTTGCTGTCTTCCAATTTAGTTCAATTTAGTCTGCTCGAAATTTTGCTAAATTGAAAAGTCGAACACTGCATTACCGACCTAATTTAGTTTAGTCCGCAATTTAGTCGAATTCGCACACACCCTATGTAATTCATTTACAGGGTGCGGTAGCAAAAAAAAACATAAATTTCATAGGTATGTCTCTTTTTTATTATATATCCTTTTATAATGACCTTTGATGAAATTGTTTAGAAGGTTAATATCCACAAGAATGCGTACCTAGTTTTTTGATACATTAATATTTAGATTTGGTATGAAAAGTGAAACAATGAAAATTTGATTTTTCTGCCCGAAATGGCTCAAACCGAAATCGCTCGTGAGGGACAGGTTACAGTTATCCAATGGACTTTTTGGTCAACTTAATCTTTCATAAAAATGAACAAAATAAGAGGGTACCAGTATTAAATTTCAAATTTCGTAAAATAAGGATGAGTCTAATGCGTAATGATCGTATTTGATTCTGTAGTCACACTACAGCCTATATGATTCTTTCAGCAATGAGAAAACAACAATTGACAAGCATGAATGCATGCTTTGCCTGCTTGTTTTGAGCATGAACAAAATTCGCATTTAGTTATTTGCACAAAATGATCTTATAAGCACTGCTTACAGAAATTGTGCAGAAGACCGCTGATGAGCAGCTTGGCAGTAGAGATGGGCATGTGAGTGATTTTTGATACATGCTCACGAAAGAATTTTTTTAATCACTCGCTTTCCTTGTTCTACTCACACTGGGGATGTCAACTTCGAATCCTAAAATTTGAGTCAAATCAGTACCGAAAAACTGATCCGGGCTTCTTCGATTTTCGGGATTACAAACATTTTTAGTATGTCAATTTTTTTAGTTCATTCAAAAGCTTTTCAATGTTTTTAGCCACAATTAGTGTAAAATAACATATAACATTAAAAAACTGTAATATTAAAATACTAAAGCCTCTTTCTGTATTGCTAACGAACGAATGACGTCAATATGATTTTAATTACATGTACACAGAAAACTGATTTGTTGCGACAACCAACTAAATTGCTCTACCGAATCATTCAATCGCGGCAACAACTGATAAACCTCTTAATTCGGTAGTGGAAATTTTCTAGTCGGTGAGCATTAGGTTGTGGCAACCTTCAAGTCGGTTGTCATGAGGTTGTGACCAGGGGCGGATCCAGAAGTACGGCGTGGGGGGAAGCGATTGATTTTTTGCGCCTTTTTCCAAAATTTTCAAAAATGCTCCCAAATATGTATATTGCATACTTTTTATATTTTCTCATCAAATACCGTGAATAATAAATTATGCACAACTTACTTCTTTATATAAACTTTTTTCATTAAACCACCAGTTTGTACTCAAAGTGGTGGGACCTACAGTTTATTGCCGAATCCGAACGGCGGGTGAGAGCTTTTCATAGGCAATGTTTTACTCTCGGAGGTTTGCCATTTACTGCCGAGAGGTAGCGCGGTATAGAAAAAATGTTTCTATGAAAAGATGTTGTTAGCCCCAGTCCAGGCTTGAACCGGGGACCTTTCGGCTCGCAGTCCAACGCACTAACCACTTAGCTACCGCGGCTACTGAGCTACCACCAGATTTATTTAGTTAAAAAAAACAAAAAAAATAGGGTGCTATCGGATCTGTGGTACCCTTGAAAACAGGTGCACCTACCTATTTGGTCATATAGATACTCACATGAAAGGTAATAAACCCAAATTTGTAATTATATGGTTATTTTCATGATCTGATAACCATAGCGAATAGGATTTGTAATTATGAAAAAATTCCATACTTTTTACATTATCTAGAAGTGGCGCAACAGTTAATTATAATATTTGTTTTGGGAAATTATATCGAGGAAGCGCCGCAGGAGATATTTTTTTAGAAAATATAATTTTTTATATTTTTTAAAGCATAAAAACAAAAGTGTATAATAGACTCCTGAGTAAATTTCCTTTCGTCTGGGTACCCACACTTGTGTCTATATATTATTCGCGTATAAAATGTACTCAGTTTTAAAAACTAAAAAGGGTCCTGAAATGACTGAAGGGTTATCGGACCATGAAAATAATTACATATTTTCATGTTTTAGTCTGCCCTAATTTAGTCTGGTAGCCAAACAGAGTTTGCAGAATAAAATAGTTCACTTCATACGGTTATGTAAAGCTCAGCCAATTTTTTTTTTTTTTTTGTTGTTTGAAGATTTTAAGATTTTTTGATAGGAGTAGCGGACTTTTTTCCATATATATATCAAAAAAAAAAATTAATAGTGTTTTTTATAAACATGTATCTACTATATATTTGTGAATCTAAGTATGTATGTATGTCTGTCTGTATGTTTCTTATAGACGTCTAAACGGCTGAACCGAATTGAACCAAATTTTGACACAATATGTATGTTGTATCAAAATTCTTAGCTCTTTTTTCTTCCAGGAAATAGACGACATCAACGATTCAGCAATATATCTCTAGGGATGGCCGTCTTTGTATAAATTTATTATAGCAGAGCGCTCTACATCCATTAATTGCCTGTATTTTGGCATTTTTAAAGTAATTTATAAGTATTTTCTGGAAAAATAGGTAATGTTACAAAAACAAAAAGGTATATTATAAATAAACATACCAATTAGACTAAAATAGTAAATTTTAATTTCAATTTATTTAATCAATAAAACTCGTTGGCTTTAATAGAGTATTTTATATCAAAAACGGAAAAAAGTTGAGTTGACAACTTATTTTTGCAACGTTACAGACACAACTAGTTCAGTAGAATGCAATGCCAATTTCACAAATGTCGATCAAATTGTACCAAAGTTGGATTGCATTTACTTTCATAACGGTACTTAAATATTATATGAAAACTAGACAAAAACAAAAAAAAGAAGTGATCGTAAGATCATTTGAAAAAGTAATGTATGCTTTGACAACATATTTCTTCCATCTACTGTATGTATATATATATATATATATATATATATATATATATATATATATATATATATATATATATATATATATATATATATATATATATATATATATATATATATAAATATATATATATATATATATATATATATATATATATATATAAATATATATAAATATATATATATATATATATAAATATATATAAATATATATATAAATATATATATATATATATATATATATAAATATATATATATATAAATATATATATATATATATATATATTTAAAATTCTATATTCTAGAGTATATATTAAATACTCTGTATTACATTTAATACTTAATTTTATTTCATAGGGTATTTGTAGGGTTTTAATAATGAAAACACTATTATGCTCGCACACAATTGTCGGGTAAATAATGAATGGTGAAATACCCGACCAGTGCATGATCATGGCCTGAGGAGAGTACATGATCAGGGCACTTCGTGCCCATGATTTGTTACCTCGCGTGGGCCTCGTCATAACCCGATCATCTCAAATAATGACATGATCAGTTCATGAGCATGACCCTACACATATTTCTACTGTCTACTGAGGTACTTCAGAGAATCGATCAAGCTATCTAAAACAAGTCCAATATAATATCTGTAAATTTCAGTTATTGATTTATGATAGTTTTTGTAATGCTAATTTATTAAATAATTTCACGGATATCTTAACAACCAAGAGAGCCACACAAAATATTTATATGTATGACAATACATAGGATCACCAAATTAGTTTATTGATACCAATAACAATAATATGGGTGTGTGCGATTTCGACTAAATTGCTGACTAAACTAAATTGTAGAAGTTTTTATTCGACCGCCATTCGGTAACCGGTAATTGTTAAAGTCTCTAATAAATCGATTATCATATGTCTGTTTGCTGTCTTCCAATTTAGTTCAATTTAGTCTGCTCGAAATTTTGCTAAATTGAAAAGTCGAACACTGCATTACCGACCTAATTTAGTTTAGTCCGCAATTTAGTCGAATTCGCACACACCCTATGTAATTCATTTACAGGGTGCGGTAGCAAAAAAAAACATAAATTTCATAGGTATGTCTCTTTTTTATTATATATCCTTTTATAATGACCTTTGATGAAATTGTTTAGAAGGTTAATATCCACAAGAATGCGTACCTAGTTTTTTGATACATTAATATTTAGATTTGGTATGAAAAGTGAAACAATGAAAATTTGATTTTTCTGCCCGAAATGGCTCAAACCGAAATCGCTCGTGAGGGACAGGTTACAGTTATCCAATGGACTTTTTGGTCAACTTAATCTTTCATAAAAATGAACAAAATAAGAGGGTACCAGTATTAAATTTCAAATTTCGTAAAATAAGGATGAGTCTAATGCGTAATGATCGTATTTGATTCTGTAGTCACACTACAGCCTATATGATTCTTTCAGCAATGAGAAAACAACAATTGACAAGCATGAATGCATGCTTTGCCTGCTTGTTTTGAGCATGAACAAAATTCGCATTTAGTTATTTGCACAAAATGATCTTATAAGCACTGCTTACAGAAATTGTGCAGAAGACCGCTGATGAGCAGCTTGGCAGTAGAGATGGGCATGTGAGTGATTTTTGATACATGCTCACGAAAGAATTTTTTTAATCACTCGCTTTCCTTGTTCTACTCACACTGGGGATGTCAACTTCGAATCCTAAAATTTGAGTCAAATCAGTACCGAAAAACTGATCCGGGCTTCTTCGATTTTCGGGATTACAAACATTTTTAGTATGTCAATTTTTTTAGTTCATTCAAAAGCTTTTCAATGTTTTTAGCCACAATTAGTGTAAAATAACATATAACATTAAAAAACTGTAATATTAAAATACTAAAGCCTCTTTCTGTATTGCTAACGAACGAATGACGTCAATATGATTTTAATTACATGTACACAGAAAACTGATTTGTTGCGACAACCAACTAAATTGCTCTACCGAATCATTCAATCGCGGCAACAACTGATAAACCTCTTAATTCGGTAGTGGAAATTTTCTAGTCGGTGAGCATTAGGTTGTGGCAACCTTCAAGTCGGTTGTCATGAGGTTGTGACCAGGGGCGGATCCAGAAGTACGGCGTGGGGGGAAGCGATTGATTTTTTGCGCCTTTTTCCAAAATTTTCAAAAATGCTCCCAAATATGTATATTGCATACTTTTTATATTTTCTCATCAAATACCGTGAATAATAAATTATGCACAACTTACTTCTTTATATAAACTTTTTTCATTAAACCACCAGTTTGTACTCAAAGTGGTGTACTCAAAGTGGTGGGACCTACAGTTTATTGCCGAATCCGAACGGCGGGTGAGAGCTTTTCATAGGCAATGTTTTACTCTCGGAGGTTTGCCATTTACTGCCGAGAGGTAGCGCGGTATAGAAAAAATGTTTCTATGAAAAGATGTTGTTAGCCCCAGTCCAGGCTTGAACCGGGGACCTTTCGGCTCGCAGTCCAACGCACTAACCACTTAGCTACCGCGGCTACTGAGCTACCACCAGTTTTATTTAGTTAAAAAAAACAAAAAAAATAGGGTGCTATCGGATCTGTGGTACCCTTGAAAACAGGTGCACCTACCTATTTGGTCATATAGATACTCACATGAAAGGTAATAAACCCAAATTTGTAATTATATGGTTATTTTCATGATCTGATAACCATAGCGAATAGGATTTGTAATTATGAAAAAATTCCATACTTTTTACATTATCTAGAAGTGGCGCAACAGTTAATTATAATATTTGTTTTGGGAAATTATATCGAGGAAGCGCCGCAGGAGATATTTTTTTAGAAAATATAATTTTTTATATTTTTTAAAGCATAAAAACAAAAGTGTATAATAGACTCCTGAGTAAATTTCCTTTCGTCTGGGTACCCACACTTGTGTCTATATATTATTCGCGTATAAAATGTACTCAGTTTTAAAAACTAAAAAGGGTCCTGAAATCACTGAAGGGTTATCGGACCATGAAAATAATTACATATTTTCATGTTTTAGTCTGCCCTAATTTAGTCTGGTAGCCAAACAGAGTTTGCAGAATAAAATAGTTCACTTCATACGGTTATGTAAAGCTCAGCCAATTTTTTTTTTTTTTTGTTTGAAGATTTTAAGATTTTTTGATAGGAGTAGCGGACTTTTTTCCATATATATATCAAAAAAAAAAAATTAATAGTGTTTTTTATAAACATGTATCTACTATATATTTGTGAATCTAAGTATGTATGTATGTCTGTCTGTCTGTCTGTATGTTTCTTATAGACGTCTAAACGGCTGAACCGAATTGAACCAAATTTTGACACAATATGTATGTTGTATCAAAATTCTTAGCTCTTTTTTCTTCCAGGAAATAGACGACATCAACGATTGCCGACACCTCAAAACCTAACCGATGTTGGCACCCTCCATATAAGGTACATTTTCCAGATGGTGTATGTCAACAGTTATTATAGTAATATCAAGATAGTTCATACCACACTGAAGCTCACCACTCTTAAATTCACCACACTACAACTCACCACACCAAAATTCACCACACTAAAACTTCTCCTGGGAAAAACTCTACGGGTAATAATTCTGTCGGGGAGAATTCTACCGGGAAGAATTCTACGGGAAAGCCTTCTACGGGGAAGATATAAATAATAATTATTAATAAAATCACTCCATATCCTTGCATTCACAAAATCTTGGCACGAGTCGTGCACGGGTCCAGCTAGTATCAAATAAAAATTATATTTGACTTTTGAAAATATTTATCAAAAATAATTATTTTTGACTTTGATAAATATTAATCAAACTTTTATTTGCATTTCTCAAATATAATTATTAAAAAAAAATATTTTAAAATTTAACAGTCCTAAATAAGGCCATAAATTAAAAATGTTCATCGAATGTTATATAATTGTACCCTTTGTTTTATAGTGTCATCATTTCTTGAAATGTCTTTTTACATATTAATTTGAAAGCAATAATTATTTTTGGTCTCTGATTTTAGGAAGGTATACATTTCTCAGTACCCTTTGGAAACAAAACTTAATATGTGGATCATGTTAAAGATGATCAATTCCGACATCTCTTTTGTAAACTACTTCAGATATACAAAATGTATTTTTAATGACTATTTTCATTTTTCCAGTCAGCATATTTCGGAAACCATAAATTCAAAATGTTTTAATTTGATTTTGTCATTTGTACTAATTTTGAATTTAATCTGAGGAGATAGGGGATGTCCATTCGTTTAACCTTATTTTCTGTACCATTTATTCAAGAAATAAAAAGTAGTAGTTAGATTATTAAATTAGACTAAAAACGTAAAAACCGGACTTATGCGTATAAACTTACGGTTAGATTTATTATTATAAATCGTCGTGGTGGTTACCTTGACGCGGTGGTTACCTTGACGTGGTGTGGAGGCTTAAGTTACAATGACTAAGCTGACGGAAACTTTTTAAAGTTTCTGGCATGGTCACCCCTGTTAGGAAGGCTGCTGATGAGTAACGTACTAAATACCACTACAGTCTTTTTTATTCGTGGGGTGGCAGACTCTAAAGAAACCCCACATCGCAGGGTTTGGGTCAACATAAAGATTTAAATTCTCCAGGTTGTACCCGCAAAAGTGACAATTCACCCGCTTCGGCGGCTGATGCAAGGATTCTGGAGGCCTCAATCCACGCAAACAGCCTTGGTTACGATGAAGCCTTGGTACGATGAATTCTTCAGCTACTGTGGCGTGCCCCTCTATTTCCCAAATATATGAGACAACTAGGAATCTAGAGGAGGATAATAACATCGTGGTTTCCATACCAGTAGAGGAAAGTGTCGGTTCGGCTATGTCTACGACTAATCCTCCACTGTATGGCTGCTTGACAGTGTAATGATATTTACTCATGTCATGATATTTACTCAGATCAATCTGAAACATTCTAAAGCTGATACCGCTTTACTAGGTAAGCGGCTCTCCATGTTGCATACATTACCTCACATCACAACCATTCAAAAACTATGGGTGTATAACAGACGCATCTGTGGGCTTGGTGAATTACGTGGTGAAACCATACTATACGATGAGCAAGCCGTAAGGCCTAGAAGCGGTGTTATAGTATCGAAATACTTTGCAGTCACCAAGTAAACCTAATTCTGTGAGCAGGACCTGGTTGCACATAAAGTGAGCTATGAAAGCGATAGTGGATGAAAACATCTGATTGTCGCCTCAGGCTACTTCCCCTATGACTCACTACTGCCTCCTCCACCAAAGGCAAAGGTATAGAGTACTGTGATGTTAAGGAGACTGGCCTTATTCTTTGCTGTGACGCTAATGCTCAACACAATGTGTGGGGCAGCAGTAAATGCAACGCACCAGACTCTTTGACTTCATCATGATCTCCAATCTGAACATTCACAATACTGGTAATAAACCTACGTTTGTGCCTGCTAGAAGACAGGAAGCGATTGGCCTAACTTTGTCTAACTGCAGACTGAGAGAGTTAATCTTAAACTGGATGGTTTTTAAAGAATATTCTTTATCGGATATCGGTATATCGAGTTTCATACTGACCGAGAGGTGCAGCCCTCTATGACGGTGAGAAACATAAGAAAAACGAACTGGGCACGCTTCAGACATGAACTTGAGAATTCCCTCACGATTCCTGTCAGAAGTCCAAAGTATTGAGATGTCCATTCAAGATATAAACAATGTCATAAATTCTAGTTTTGTACGAACATGTCCGGTCCGTTTTTCGGACCTAGATCTAGACCTCTCCTTCCTTGGTGAAACGCTTGTCTTGAAACCTTGCGCAAGGATTGCAGAAAGCTTCTAATTAGGGCCCTAAGGAGCAATTAAGACTCTGACTGGTTTCTTTATCGAACTAAACAGAAATAATATAAGAAACTAATTTGTAAATCGAAAAGTGTTTCTTATAAATACTTCTGCAGTAGCATCGAATCCTGCTGTGAGACTAGCAGATTGGTCAAGTTTCTTAAAAGAAACCGAACTGCCCGACTGGACTCACTGCGGAGATCTGATGGCTCGTATACTGAGTCTAAGACAAAGGCACTCAGTGTCCTAGTTGAGACTCACTTTCCGGGAAATCAAATCTACATAGGTCCACTCTGTAATCCCAGCACTGGGGACTGCAATAACAACTCTAATGGGACAAAACATGACTGGAAGGTTGAAAGATTGGTTGTGTACGATGAAGCTATCCAATACGCAGTGGCCTCTTTTGATGGCTTCAAGTCACCTAGGCCGTATGGTATCTACCTCATGCTGCAGGAAGGTATAACCCAATTGTGACTATACCTATATAAGAACCAAGTCTCATGGGCGTTCATTCTGACATCCTGGAGTCTAGTTAAAGTAGCCTTCATTCCTAAATTAGCATTGCAACATTTGGTTGGCCGGATCAAGCATGCTTTTCAGAGTAAAATGTACGTCATGGGCATATTTGTAGATATCGAGGGTGCTTTTGATAATGCTACTTTTGATGGAATGAGTGACGCAGCTAGAAGGCATGTATTAGATGAAACATTGGTCAAATGGCTAAGGTCAATGCTAATGTGAATAGAGGTTGTCCTCAAGGAGGCGTTCTCTCCCGCCCTGCTTTGAGTATGCTGGTTGACTCTCTGCTCAATGATCTTGATGGACTAGGTCGCGAAAGTTTAGTCTTGCCAAGATTCAGAGAATCAGAGGGTGCCTTTTCCACTACACCTGGTCCAGCGCTGAATGCAATCTTAAACCTACCACTACTTGCAATCTTCATCAGAGGTGAAGCCATGAAAAGCTGCTGTAGACCAAAACGAGGTGGTTTCTGGTTTAATGTTCCTTGGAATATCTCTGACGTTGCACTCGACACTCCATTGCACACCTGGCTATTGGATATGCCCTCCGATGCAATGATAACATAAATATTACTAAGACGAAATAATGAGGTTCGCCAACTTGACATTTAAGACTGGTTAACACCTGACTGTGAGCCAGGTAGAGGGTCAAACCGCATTTTCACTGACGGCTCCAGAACCGATCAGGGATCTGGTGCTGGAGTGTTTGTGGAACCGGATGACCGCAGTCGTCACTTCGCCTTGGGCGACAATACCTCGGTATTCCAAGCTGTAGTTTATACTATACTTATGGACTACATTGCGTATAATAGATGGAGCTATATCTGCTTGTAGCGAAGCTGCTTTTATGGCTTTGACCAACCCGGTCATCACATCCAAAATTGTACGTCAATGAAGATTACGTCTCAATTGAGTTGGTAAATACAATACACTAAAAACTGACCTGGGTGCCGGGCCATAAAGAAGCTTCGGGTAATGAAACATTTGACGAACTAGCACGTGCTGGATCTGAGGATAATACAGTTGGACCAGAACCTGTGCTTGGACTACCTGCATCTACGGGAAAACTCGCCATCAGCTCTTGAGTCGTCTAAACGAGACCAAATGCATATTCCCCAAGCTCATGACACCGACGATTATCAAGAGATCGTCCTCTTTTCTACTTTCCTTAAGAAGAAAGGAGTGCAGATCACTTACGAGACTTCTTCCGGACACAACTTATGTGAAAAACACTGAACGCAATCGGCCTGGCCGAAAGCGCCTTATGTTCTGCCTGCTACGAAGAAACTGGCACCACAGAGCACAATATCTGTGACTGACCAGCATTTTCTAGAATTAAAAGGCATATCTTCGGCACAGACGTGATGAGAGAGGATCAGCTTCACTCTTTATCATACAATAGCCTTCTAAGATTTAATAATGAATCTAAGAAATATCATTAAAAACCAGGAAACTGGGTTACAGCAAATGGATATAACCCTTTCTGAGTGCTGGTCTTTCTCTATATTTTGCGCTCTTTTGGAAAGGCGCAACATTTCTGTAAATTAGGAACCTTTTCCATTTTGTGATATTTTCAAAAATATGCGCCTTTCTCTATATTTCACGGCCTTCTCTAGAGGCGCAAAACTTTTTTTTAATTAGGCGCTTTTGCAATGTCAATATTATTTTAAATAGTATGAAAATTATTGTTTTAATGTTTCCTCTTATAATAATAAACGTGGCATAAAAAACCAAAAAACAAGAATATAAACATGTTCGTTTTGTACGTCATTCTGCGTTTTTGCTCAAAATGGTTGCATGCATTTTTTAATAGTACATCAAACTTCCGTCCGTTGAACGTTCAGTCCGTTTGAAAAATTGAAAATCTTGTCATGCCAAAAGGGCGAATCTTTCCTTTTTCGCCATAACTATTTATTGGTACGAGATAAAATAGTAGTGTGAAGGCATCTAATATTTGTTTTTAAAGCACCTATGCATCATTACTTAAAAATATTTTGTCAAACATTAATTTGCTATTTGTTCTTTGTAGGAAAAAAAGTTTGGCAAAATATTTTTAAATAATGATGCAGTTCGATATGTGCTTTAAAAACAAACAATAAATGCCTTCACACTACTATTTTATCTCGTACCAATAAATAGTTATGGCGAAAAAGGAAAGATTCGCCCTTTTGGCATGACAAGATTTTCAATTTTTCGAATTTTTGTTATTTGCAAGAAAATATTTTTAATTAATGATGCAGATCGATAGGTGCTTTAAAAACAAACAATAAATGCCTTCACACCACTATTTTATCTCGTACCAATAAATAGTTATGGCGAAAAAGGAAATATTCGCCCTTTTGGCATGACAAGATTTTCAATGTTTCCAATTTCATCGTTTTTTTGCAATAACTTTTTACTCGTGCAAGATAAAATAGTAGTTTAAAGGTATTAATTGTCTGTTTTTAAAGCACCTATCGATTGGTATCATTATTGTATCATTATCATATTCCTTCAAATAACAAATGGCAAATTAATGTTTGGCAAAATATTTTTAAATAATGATGACAATAGATAGGTGCTTTAAAAACAAACAATTAATTCCTTAACATCACACTATTTCATTTTGAGCTAATAGAAAGTTATAGTATAAAAAACAAAAATATTTGCGTTTTGGTCAGGATATAGCCTCACAAAATTCGTATTTATAATTCAGTAAATTGTCCAAATCCAAAGATATTTTATATACGTTATAATAATTCATGAATAAACCAAATTAATAGAAAAAATTGAAATAAAACTAAATTTTTCTAATTTTTAAAGCACTTCAAACCTTAAAATTTGATTTCCCAACATTTTTAAAAATGCACATTCGCCCCTGGTGACGATATGGTAATTTTTATGTTATAAAAAAAAAAATATAAATTTAGATTTTCTTTCTGGTCTGCTTATATGCATGAAGTTATTTTGCGTAGACTGGAAAAGTTTGTTTTTTATATCATTTATTTTACTAATGTTTTGTATAATTAGTCAAATCATTTTTGTAGCATTTCTTCGTTCTGATAACCGTACAGCTACCCAGTAGAAAATGTCTTGTACCTGTCTTTAATGTTGGGTACAAGACAGTGTAAAATAACTGAAGACACTTGGGGGACAAGTATATGGGAATCGTGCACCGAGAGCAAAACGTAGTTAACTATCTTCTAGTTTTCGTAGTTAATTGAAAATACTTAAACATCGACAACGTTTCAATATAATAACTACGGCGTAGGCGTAGTTATAGGAGTAGTTCATAACAAACATGACAGTTAAATATATTTAAAACACAAATTTTCAGAATTATTATTTAGACAAACGAATTTCTTGCATGAAAAGCAATGTTGGTCTCAAGTAAGTTTATAAATATATTGGCGTGAAGCTGATAGATACTGTTAATATATTTTCAGAGCTTTTTCCAATGGATTCTTGGAAATTCCGAGAATGGATTATGAACTACACATTGTAGGTTGCGTGTATCGAAACGAAAATGAGTCGATAGTTATGAGCTGCATCTACGAGCCGCTTGCAGAGCCCTCGTTGGCAAACGAAAGCTTTGGCGACGACGAATCCATGGAAAAACTTATGCCATGGCGTCGACGTAATTTTGTAAAAAAAAAATTGTGATTTGTTTTTAATAAAAAATAAAAAAAATCAAAAGAAAAATATGACATTTAAATTTAAAAATATGACATTAAATTATGAACTAATTGAAACTAACAATTGCGTAGTTTTTCAAAAATATATTTTTATAACTATGTCGAAGTTGAACATAACTACGACGAAGTAAATTTTCAAACGAAGTTAGAATTTTCTATATTTCATTGTCGGAGGATTTTCATTCACGCCGTAGTTGAAAACAAAGTTATGTATAACAACGTTTTGCTCTCGCTGTATACAAAATTTCATACAACTGTCCGCTTGTTCGTGAGCGACATTGTCGCCCAGATCATCGTCGACGACAATGTGGGCGACACCGTCCATAAGATTGTCGTCGATGAATATGTAAACAAAATTTAAATTCTTCGAGACACACATCGAGCGCATTGGCGGACATTCGTGCAGTCTTTCAAGGCATTTTAGTGCAAAAATGGACGCCGCGCCGCTGAAGTTGTTATGTAGCATGTCTGGATGCAAATTTATTCGCTAGATAAGCAAGACTCAGGCGCTGGATACAGGACAACACATTGGCCAGGTCTGCAAAAATATTACTATTGATCATAAACTTATGTCATAGGAATGGCAACTTATTAAGATCTGGGCAACAAAATAATTAAGTGCTTCAAGAAGGAGAAAATCAAATTATCAAGCTGGGACGCAGCCTTCACGTGTGCGCATGATTACGGCGCTCATACGCGTTTCGTACAGTTCCCCGAAGATGAGCTGCAAAGTTCGCAAACTCGACTACCTGGTGCTGATCTGAAATTCGTGAAAAAATTAACAACAAGGATCAGAATGTCTGCATCGTCGATGAAGACGCCTTCATCGACGATGCAGACATAATGTTATAATTTGTATTAATTTAAGTAATTTTTTAAACAATTGTTTAATTTAGTATACTAAAAAAAATATTTATAAAAAAAAAAAAATACTTATGGCAATACTGTTTAATTTTTCTGTATAATATTTTTTTGGTCTAGCAATGTGACATAAAAATAGCAAGAGGTGCAAAAGAGACAACAAGATTATTTTTAAATGAGCGCAATGTTTTAGTTAGTTCTTGTCACATGTACTTCACACAGATTGGAATCTGCCAGTTATTTTTCTCCCGATGGTAGAACAAAGGTAACCAGCAGAATAACCTTCAATTACCAGTTATCTAACCGGTTAGTTACCAGTTTCCTATTTTTGCTGAGATATTAATTATATTTCATCGGAAAACATCGATGTATCGAAGCAATATATTGAGTGTTTTTTAAATATCGATGTATTTTGGACATCCCTATTTCCTAGTACCGTAAAAACGCAAACATGTTATTGATATAAAACATCAATTTACCTGTTGGCTGATTTTTCTATCTTGCAATATAGATGATCCAGATGCAGAACTTTCAACAGAATGCGAATTTACTGGTGTTGAATTTATATTTACATTGTTTTCCTCGTTTTGTGCGGACTGTATACTCATGTGCATTGGAGTGGTAGGAGAATGACTCTGCATTGAACAATCAGAAAACTGTTGAGATTGTTGATTGTTAGTAGAGCGTGAACTATCTACGGAACTTTGAGATGACATGTTAGCACTTAATCGCACTTGTGATTCTAAATTTAATTGCGTATGTATATCGCATTGGCCATAATTTGAAGAATTTATGTTCGTAGTATTTGATGAAATTGAATTATATTGGGAGGATATATTTTGAATTAAAGCTGACACTCTTTGTTCTTGTGAATGCTGTTTATTTAATTCACTTGTATTTAAGCATGAGCTATTTTGGTTTGATTCCTTTGATCTATTGTGTTGTGATTCTTTTGATCGTATTGAATTTGATCCTATTGAATTTGGTATTGAAGCAACGGCTGGTCTTGTAACATTATTTTGTAGATTTAACGATGAATCTGTATCTTCAGATCTGTTAGGTAACATACTCACCGGAGTGGGATGTTTTATTTCATTGTGATTTTCATTTGGTTTATTACACGATTTTAAATTACTTCGCACACCATGTAAATATGTATGATTCTGAATATTTTCGTAATTGCAACTATCCATATTTCCCTCAATGTCTTTAATTTGGCAATCGCTCTTTTTATATATTCCATTGAATTTTCGTTCAATTTTTAATTTATCTTTTTGAATTGCTGGTAGTGGTTGTTGGTTGATATGATGGTTAACAGCATGTTGTTGAATAGCCAAATTTGCAGTCTGGTAAAGATTTTGAGTGAAATTGTGACTATATGCCATCGTAGTAGCTAAATCCTTATGAAATTTATTCTGTAATTTTTGGTCACTGGCATCTAAATGAGAAAAATTATAGCCATAATAGTCCCATTGCCAATACTGTGATGTGTGATAATTAGGTATTTGTTTTATGGGAAACTGTGACGAAATTTTATTTATTTCAACTGAAGTTTGCATATGAGGCTGCTTTTGCACAGCAGATTTCGATTGATATCTTGATTCTATTAGGGCCGATGACCCCATTGATATAATTGATGATACTTTTTCTTCTTTAATAGAATCTTTTTCATTATCTTTATGATAGTGTATTAATTTATCGCTTTTATCTTCGCATGATATATCTTCAATACTATTTTTTTTTTTATCGGGTGACTGTTTTTCTTTTTCATCTATTTTAGTATCATGTTTAAATAATTCAGAAACCGATTTTTTATGCTTGTAGTAATTTCCTTCCACACTAGACACATATTTTTCATTACTTATTTTCGGAAAATTATTCTCAACACTATTTTTAATGAATTCGCTTTTGCATGGCAATAAAAAAGTTTCACTTTTTTTAATTTCATTATTCTTGTCAATATGATTTTCTTCAGAATTTTTCAAAATATTTTTTTTTTTGTTATTTTGTGAATCAAGATTTTGTTGTTCCACATTACATATTTCCTTCTCACAATTAGTGGAATCTACATTTAAAACTTCTGTAACAATACTATCTTTTTCATTTATTTCTATAATGGAATTAAGTGGTTCTATAAATATAGAGGGTGTATTTTGTGTAATCCTGTCACTATTTGAAACAGACCAGTTAATATCTTTAGACATTTTTGTAAAATTTTGTAAAATTTCTTTGTCGTTTCGCTGTTTAATTAAATCATTTATACTTTTTTTAGATGATTCATCAGGTTTTGAAATTGTAGAGTTTTGTTCATCCACTTTTTCGAGGTGGTGTTTTTCTACTACTAAATCTACATCCTGTGTTTTGGTAGAAGTGTTACTGTCGCTAGCATTTGAAACAACTGCACATGAATATGCTTCATTGCTCTTATGTGATTCTTCTTCTGATATTATGGATTGATTAATTCGCATTTTTTGCATGTTTTCAGAACACTCTGTATTTTCAGCATACACGTTTTTTTTTGTTTTCTTTGCCACTGCCTCTAATACTTTACAATTTTCTAAAACGAAAGAATCTTTTTTTACATTATCAGGAATAGTTAAAATATTTAAAAACTCATTTGTTTTATTTAAATTATCATCTTCGTGTTTTATTTTATTGCTATGTTTATCATCATTATGAATATTAATGCTTTTGTTACAATTCTTTTTACCTCTTAACTTCGGAGCTACGTTTACAGGTTTCCCATTAACAGAAACCATGTCTTTTTTATTTTTAGACAATATTTGTGAACCTTGTTTTTCATCTATATGTATTTTTGTTTCATTTAATTCCGAAATGTCTAAATTCGTACAATTTTCAGCAGGACTGAGAGGATTGACTTCAGTTGCATAATTATCTTTGTCATATTTTAATGGATGGGTGTCAGCAGTATTTGTATTATTAATAACATCAGTATTAAACAACGAAATGCTACTGTCGTGAAATTCGTCACTTAATTTGTTAATATTGTCAACCGTCTTCATATGAATTTCTTTGCTTTCTGTATTCTCCAGATTAAAATGTCTATTATCATTCAGTTTTGATTGCTTAGATTTATTTTGAAAAAATAATTCTTCTGCTTCGTCAATCAAATGGCGCTTGCTAGTATTTTTATAGAAATCGTTGTCTTTAAGAACATTTTTAACCGATTTAAAACTGAATTTGTTCATTACAATTGTTTTAGTATTTTGTATTTCTACTTTACTATCATTTTTATTTTTCTCATCATTGCTATTATTTTTTATACTATTAAAATTAATATGTGTATTTGGCAGCAAAGGTGTCCATCTTAAACACTCATTTTCGATTTGAATTCTTTTATTTGTGTCTTTTATTTTATCTTGATGAATAATCACTGTAGCCCAATCAATATTAATTTTGATTTCATATCGAATTCCTTCTTCTTCTTTTTTTAAATATATAAAGTTTAATAATCGAAAAGCTAACGCAATATCCGTTACAAATAAACCCGTTTTTAAAGCAATTTCATTGAAGGTAATAAATGTATCTTTTCTATGATTATTTATATATTCCAAAATAATTGATTTCCAATAATCATAATAAGATAAACGGCCAAGGTCTGATAATGGTTTTTCAGGAGTGCCCATTTGATCTTCTTCCCGACTTAATAAGTAGCTAAAATCAATTAAAAACCGTCCATAGCCTTGTCGTTGATATTGTGGCATTGTCATTATACATGAGACATTATATTTCTTATCGCAATGTTTTTCTTTGGAAAAATATCCAATAAAATGACAACCTTTTTTATCATTTCTAGTTAAAATATAGAACAAAAATGGCTCAACGTCATAATACAGAGTTTTATGATCCAGAAAGAGTTTTGCTAATAAGCAAAGATTTTGACAATATATTGTATTTATGTTTCCATCAACTTCAAAAACAGACAAGTCCTTTTCCCGATAAATTTCAGTTCCTGGAGGATGTCTCCAACTGCATTTATTTTGATGTCTTTTAAGAACTGATTTACTTTTAGTATATTTTAAACAAAATTCACAGAGATAAAGTTTAGGAAGCCTAAAATATATAACTGTAAAAAAAAAATATAATGCAAATGGACATGTTACATACCTTGCATATTCTTGAGGAAAAGGACTAGAATACCATGATTGTATTTCCCATCTACCAAATTCTATTATTGACGGGCATCTTTCATCGAAGAATCCATTCATAGAAGCAGTGATTAGATGTGAATTATAATGAAACGTGGCATCGGTATTCTTGCTCTGCAATAACAATTGTATTGCTCTGTCCCTTACGGTTGCGTACAGTTCCTGATCTTCAGTTTTTAATCCTTTAGGCAAAGTGTGAATTTCTAAAAATATATACATATATATACATTAGGGTGGTTCAGAAACATATCGAAAAAATTCAAGTACACCTTACGAGTCAACGTACCTCAAATTATACATATGGCCATTATGTCCTGAGTTTATATATGAAGGACATTAAGGATATGACAATATAAAATACGCAAGTAATAAATAAATGTATATATTCTGATACACTTTGTCAATTTCATCAATATATATCAAATTAAAGCTATTTTAATTTCATTTTTAATGGACTATAATGCAAAAATTGGCCAGGCAATATAAAAGATATAGCAGTTTAAGAATAAAATAGGTTTAGAATTTTATTTTATGTCTAATTATGTTTTATGTTCATAATGTATAGTTTTTATGTAATAAATCAAAGCTCTGATCAATTACCTTTAATTTGATTTATATATATATATATTTATATATATATATATATATATATATATATATATTTATATATATATATATATATATATATATATATATATATATATATATATATATATATATATATATATATATATATATATATAGATATATATATATGTATATATGTATATATGTATATATATATATATATATATATATATATATATATGTATATATGTATATATATATATATATATTATATATATATATATATATATATATATATATATATATATATATTTATATATATATTTATATATATATATATATATATATATATATATATTTATATATATATAAATATATATATATATATATATTTATATATATATAAATATATATATATATATATTTATATATATATAAATATATATATATATATATATATATATATATATATATATAAATATATATATATATATATTTATATATATATAAATATATATATATATATATATATATATATATATATATATATATATATATATATATATATATATATATATATATAAATATATATATATATATATTTATATATATATAAATATATATATATATATATATATATATATATATATATATATAAATATATATATATATATATATATATATATATATATATATATATATATATATATATATATATATATATATATATATATATATATATATATAAATAAATATATATATATATATACATATAGATATATAGATATATTGATGAAATTGTCGAGGTTTATCAAAACATATACATTTTTTTGTTTCTTGTTTATTATAAATTGGAAGGTCCTTAATGTCCTTCATATACTAGCTCAGGACATAATGACCAAATGTGACATACTGAATTTATTTATGCTATCATTACATATAATTATCATCGCGGATTGGCAATACAAATTTTGAAGATTTGTTCGGAGATCGCCAACACATATGACTGTGTAGCACCGTCTTCTAATAATCGTAGGGTGTTAAAATTTGACTAAGATGTTACGATGGGGACTCTCCTCACATAATTTGAGGTACGTTGACTTGTAGTTCAAAAAAGGGAATTTGAACCACCCTAATATACATACAATATATATACAAATAAATATAAAATTATGTAATAAAATATAAAGTATTTAACACAATTTAGAGCTGTGGGATTAATCAATAAATTAATATTTTGATTATTCAGTATCCTGGTTAATCGATTAATTTGGTTTTATGATTTATTCCCAGATTGACATTCATGAATTTCATAAAATGAATGCATAAAATATGTTAGCATGATAAATATGTGAAATCAGTCCATGAATCCATTATGTTTGAATTTTAAATATAGTGAATAGAATATGAGCTCAATATGATTTAACCAGGAGAAAAACATTCCATGTATAAAAAGTGTGTGGAAAAATCACTTATTTTATTTCCACATATTGAAAAATCAAGACGAGCTATTGTATGATTTAAATGTGAATAAACAAATGAATAACGATATCATATTTAAATCATATATTTATCACAACATGATTTTCATTGAAATACATTTATTATTGTACCAAAAACCAAACCAAAAAGGTATTATTAATTATGTAAATTATTTAAAAAAGTTTTAAATATTATCTCCATAGGTCAGTTCACCGGTACGACATCCGATAAGCACATTCAGAATACATCGAATGTCGATAATTGTCTCTCCTACAACTGCTGCAACAACATTTGCAAGTCAATCCAATTAATGGACATTTATAAATATCAAAAATAGCAGTGTGTGGTCAAAATTAAAATATATTAATGAATTATTTTTTAATGTAAAAAATGCATATATAAAAATAAAAAAAAATGATATTATGATGTGCAAAATAGGCAAATATGGTCTGTTATTTAAACATATTTTCATGAGTAAAAAATGATAAGATTATGTGGTTTACAAAAAAATAGTTTAATTTTAATATGTGATTCTAATATGAGAACACTTTTCTTTCTCATGACATGAGTTCACTATGAACTGTGTTTGCAATCATGTATTGAAGTGAATAAATGCTTTAAAATTTATAAATTTTTGGTTTCACTGAATGAAATATATATTTAAATCAGAGACGGGACTTTGTAATTGAGAATTGATTTTGAATTGAATTGAGCAAAACAAATTCTATTTCAAAAATAAAAAATTAGAATTGAAGCAAAGTAATTCACTTCAAAAAAAATATAAATAAATTTGAAATTTTATTTCAATTCAAATTTGTTTTGAAATAAATTGAACAAAGTATTTCAAATTTAAAAAATTTGAATTATAAATACTCAATTCAACTTATTGCTTAGAAATACTCAATGCCATCAAAAAATTTATGAATTGAATTGATTTGAATTGAATTTATTTGAATTAATATGAGTTTTAGCAGAGCTCCCTGCAGTAAAAGTTCAAGTGGTGATAATTTCCATGTGAAATTTGAACTAAGATGCATCATTGGACATTTTTGGTTGAAATTGTTCCAATGTACACAGTTTCACATCCTGATGCGTCATTGGAAGTTTTTGGGTGCATCTGTTCAAATGGACAGAGATTACATTCAGGTACGTCATTGGAATTTTATGTGCGTCTGTTCCAATGGGCATAGATTCACAGCCAAGTGCGTCATTGAAACATTTGTGGATGAATCTGTTCCAGTGGGATTACAGAAGCACACAAGTGCGTCATTGCAACTTTTTTGGATGGATCTGTTCCAGTGAGATTACAGAAGCACACAAGTGCGTAATTGGAACTTTTTTGGATGAATCTGTTCCAGTGGGATTACGGAAGCATCCAAGTGCGACATTGAAACTTTTTTGGATGGACTGTTCCAGTGAGATTATAGAAGCACCTAAGTGCGTAATTGGAACTTTTTTGGATGAATCTGTTCCAGTGAGATTACAGAAGTACCCAAGTGCGTCATTGGAACTTTTTTGGATTTGTTCCATTGAGATTACACAAGCACCCAAGTGCGTAAGTGGAACTATTTTGGATGAATCTGTTCCAGTGGGATTACAGAAACACCCAAGTGCGTCATTGGAACTTTTTTGGACAAATAGGTTCCATTGGGATTTGGCCAGAACCCAACTGCGTCATTGGACATTTTTTTGGACAAATAGGTTCCATTGGGATTTTGCCAGAACCCAACTGCGTCATTGGGAATTTTTTTGGACAAATAGGTTCCATTGGGATTTGGCCAGAACCCAAGAGCGTCATTGGGCATTTTTTTGGACTAATTAGTTCCATTGGGAATTGGCCAGAACACAACTGCGTCATTGGACTTTTTTTTTTGAAGAAAATGGTTCCATTGGGATTTGGGCAGAACCCAACTGCGTCCAATTGTTCCAAAAAAATGTCCAATAACGAAAGCGGATTCTGGCCAAATCCGAATGGAACCTATTTGTCCAAAAAAATGTCCAATGACGCAAGCGGGTTCTGGCAAAATCCCAATGGAACCAATTTGTCCAAAAAAAAAATGTCCAATGACGCAGTTTGGTTCTGGCCAAATCCCAATGGAACCAATTTGTCCAAAAAAATTCCCAATGACGCAGTTGGGTTCTGGCAAAATCCCAATGGAACCTATTTGTCCAAAAAAATGTCCAATGACGCACTTGGGTTCTGGCCAAATCCCAATGGAACCAATGTTCCAAAAAAAAGTGCAATGACGCAGTGGGTTTTTGCCCAAAGAATTTGTGCTAATTGGTATATATTCAACCAAAAACTTCGAATGATCCACCTAGATGCGAATCTATGCCCCTTAAAACAGATTCAAATATGCTGGCCCCGGGTGCAACAGATTTACCGAAAAATATCCCATGATGCATCTGAAAGCAATTCTGTGCCATTGAAATACATTCAAGCCAAAATGTGGTGCGTGCCACTTCAATATCAATGCTTTTGTATTTTAAATAGAATTGATCAATTCCAATTCATGTTTGTTGAATTGAAATTGATCAATGCCAATTTCAAAAATTTGAATTGAATTGAATAAAAGTATTTCACTTCAAATTTTTTTGAATTGGAATTTGTTTACTCAATTCAAATGAAATATTTTTCGAATTGAAATACTTTTTTCAAATGCCATTTAAATAAATAGAAATGAAATTATTTGAAAGCAATTTCAATTCATGAACAAATTTAATTTGAAAAATAATGAATTAGTCCCGTCTCTGATTTAAATTAAATTAAGCTCATATTGTTTATGTTAACTATCTCAATTATTTTTATAAAAACTGTCTCATATGTTCCATCATAAGCGACACACCAGTGCAGAGAATGATTGTCATGATAAATTATGTAGATATTATGTGAATTTGTTGTACATATGTTTGTCTATCTGGGTTGATTATATTAATCGAAATTTTGATTAATTAAAAATAAAATAAAATAAAATAAAATAAGATAGGGTCTGCACGACGTATAAGTCAATTAATCATTAAAAGATGTTTTACACACTACGTCCTACTTTTTTTTTACAAATTAACCAACGCTTAGGGGATGCCACCTGAATACATGCAATGCACAGTGTTGATCCTAAGAAGGGATGATAGGTTAAATGGAGGGGGAAAGATGGAGTAGTGTCGGTGAATAAACATTCAGTTTTAAACTTGCCAATATCAAAAATGTCGGGAAAAACGGACGCAGGGAGATTGTTCCACAAACGTGTCGTGCGACTGAAGAACGAATTCTCTGTATAATGCGTGGTTCTGTTGAGAGTCGAGTGGACTACGTAGGGGTGGGCTTGGTTTGATGCCCGAGTAGAACGAGAAAACACACGACCTGGTGGAATCAAGCCATGTATTTCACTCGAACACTTACCGTTGTAATACCTATAAAACAGACTTACACACCCAACGGTCCTTCGGAGCTCATAGGTAGTGTAGACAGGTACTGTATAGGTAGTGTAGACAGGTACTGTATAGGTAGTGTAGACAGGTACTGTATAGGTAGTGTAGACAGTGCGTAGGTCAGCAGGAGTGAAGTATGTTTTACACCGCTTTAAAAAACCGAGGCACTTGGCCGCTTCTTTCGACACATTAAATATGTGATCATTCCACCGGAGATCACATTGAATTGATATGCCCAGAACGTCAAGAGCAGCTGACTGCGCAATATCCACAGCACCCATATTGAGTGGTGGGAGGGGTGAATCCATTCTTTTGTGGGATAACAGACAACATTGGGTCTTGCTGGCATTAAAATCTACTCTATTTGCAACACCCCACTCGGAGATTGATTTAAGGTCATTATTGAGCGTGTCATTCATAGTGCGTCTTTTGTTCTCAATCTCCAAAGAGTTTGGGCGCTTGTTGAACGAGTATGAATGACAAATGTTACCGTCATCTGCAAAGGAATGAATTGGGTTCTGTGTTAATGACAGAAGGTCATTGATAAAAACCAGAAATAGAGACGGGGATAGGACGGAACCCTGCGAAACTCCAGAATTGATGGAATGTTGTTCTGAAAAAACACCATCCATCGCAACTCGTATAGAACGACCCTGGAGAAAACTCGATATCCATCGAGTAAAAGATTCACCGACACCAAATGCAATTAGTTTTGAAACGAGGGCTTTATGCCACACTCGATCAAAAGCCTTGGAAATATCGAGCAGCGTTGACGCTGGCTTCTTCAACACATGGGCAGATATGCCATCTGCACTCAGAAGAAAATGTACCATTAAGTACTTTATGGTACGACCATTTATCTTATGGTTCATGTATTAATAGTTTTTTCTTTTTAAATCAAAAGTTTTCTAATTAATTCAATAGTATTTAAAAAATTCAGTACTATAATTTTAATTATTTCAATATTATTATTTTAAATAGAATAAATACTGTTGTTTTAATGGTTTCCTCCTATAATAATAAACGTGGTGTAAAAAAACATAAAATCGAATACAAACATGCTCGTTTTGTACGTCATTCTGCGTGTTTACTCAAAATGGTCGCATGTATTTTTTTTTGTAATAATCCACATTATTAAACGCGACATTGGTAAGGTCTCAATGTATTTAATGCAAATAAATTATATAAAATAAATTATATATAAATAAATTATATAAATTATAATTATATTTATTTATATTTTTATTTATTACAGAAAATAAATAATACATCGAACTTCTATTATGGCAACGGACTCAAAAACAACTGCAGACTCAAGTACTACAATCAATTATTGGAAACCAAAGCAAACTTCTTTTGCAGCAAGAAGTGTCTTTTTATGTGTATATTGTAAAAGTGAATATCAATTTCGACATTTAAATAAAATAATATATACAATAAATTAACTGAAATACATTTTTGTTATAATAAATTATTAGGAAAATGTAATTCGACTATACCATAAAATTAATAATACGTATCACTAAATTTGTATACGTCTTTCTTATTGTAATTAAAATATCACATTATAAAATTTATAGTACAACCACTCATTGTATTAACAGTTTCAATATTACTGAACTAATGGGACGCATCCTATTGACCAATTTTAATGGTATAAATTATTGTTTTTCTATTGAAATACTATCAATTTACCATGATTTTTTTCTGGGTGTGGCCCAGAGGCTTTCTTAATGTTGAGGTTTGCTAAAACCTTTTTAACTGCCCGAGTTCGAAAAAGAATTTCCGGCATTGCAGAAGAAACAAAATCGACAGTGGTTGATTACTATTTGGGAGCGTTGAATTATTTGCAAATAATTCTGCCAAGAGATTAGCTTTATCAACCGGGTTAGTGAAGGTCTGGCCATTCAAATTAAGAGTTGGAGTAGACGATGTCGTCTGATCTTCACTCTTTTTACGAATGGCCAGAAATTTGTACTACCTCTATGGTGCGCGCGCGTTTTGTTCGTGAAGAAACTTTTCGCGCGAGATCACGGCATTACAGCGATTCCTAGCCTGTATGCGAAGTCTTTCTGTGTCAACATTCTTGGTAGAACGCCAATTCTGAAAGGCTTCCTCTTTCGACCTGACTGCAATCCTGAAAGTCTCATTAAACCAAGAGTGGTCCTTGGGTTTAATGCTAATCTTTTTAGAAGGTATGAACGATATTAAAATAATATTTTGTACCATTAAAGCCGCGACATTTATGTCTCTGTCAGCGAAACACAATTTCTAATTAAAGTTACGAAAAAAATACAGTCCTCTTCGGGGCTTTAATCGAAGAGGCGCGTAAACTAGAATACGAAAACTCAGCGGAAACAGTACAGTGGTCGGAGTTACCAAGAAGTGTAAGGACTTTAACATCATATTTTTCATGATGTGAAGTCAAAAAAAGGTCTAGGACTTTTAGGCTTTGCCCACCGACGCGTGGGAGGTACGTCGGTTCCTTCACCAATTGAGTGAGTTTATTGCACTCTGCAAACAGCTCAACATAACAACCCTCCTGTGTTGATTAGATTAATCGAAATTTTGATTAATTAAAAATGAAACAAAATTAGATAGGGTCTGCACGACGTATAAGTCAATTAATCATTAAAAGACTACACTACGTCCTATTACAGGGAATTTAAACAATTGTAGTCAACTTATTTGATCATAATGTTCGAGGGTTTTTTTATACACAAATAATTTAAAAACTACTTTATTAAAATTATTTATAAAGAATATAACGTTATAAACCTGAATTCATAAAAATAATAGTGGTCTCATATACAGTTAATCACAAAATTAAGTATACGCCATTCATGTTATATATTTTAAATTCATTTAACTTTAATTTTATTTATGAACATCTGCACCTTAACTATGAATAAAAAAAACGATATATTTAGCTTTTTTTAAACAGTTGACCGCACTTTTCAAAATAACAATAAAGTTCGAAAGTGTTGGTTAGATAAAAACGTGATTGCATTTTATTTTATTTATTTTTGTACATTCAAGTAATATAAGTTATAAAAATATTCCCCGATATATTTTTAATATTAGGAATATTGGTAACACATTCGGTACGACAACGACATAGCTTCATTTGTCAAAACTAAAAAAAAAACATAAGGTTATATGGCTCCGACATCTCGTTTATTGTTTACTTAATAATATTGATTCATAAAAAATATGTACAAATATTTAAACTTCGCGAATTTTGTGGACATTTTTAATGTGATTTTTTAAAACCTTGAGCCGATATTGGTATGAATTATTTTTTATTTTTGACCACATTGATAGTTATCTAAAATAAGTTAGTGTAATTGAAGGATATAGTTTACAGTCCTTGAAATAAATTTATAAAAAAAAGACACAACGCACAGTGTTCATAAATCGGGTGAAATTCAGTATTTTCGGAACCACTCATCCGATTTTAAAAATATAAAAATTGTTGTACAGAGAGAACTTGAGAGAAGTTAAATTTTAAAATTGGAGTTTGTGTCTGTAATGGATATGTAGACAAAAATCAGTAAAGTTGAGATTTTTTTTATTAAACATATTTCAAAAATTGTAAAAAATCCAAATGTTATCCGATTTTTAAAAATCTTTTGTTTATGAAAAGCTTACATTGAGATGTAATGAAAATGTGCCTTCATGAGAAAATATCTTCATTAGTTTTAAAGATATAGACTGGAACATGCTTTTGATTTGAAATCAAAATATTTGTATGGGACTTTTATAAACTTTAAACTTTCATAAACTGAAAATATCTCAAGTACTTTAGTAAATATAAAATTGTGAAGTCGAAATTTTTTTTTTTTTCCATTTTTTCATTTTTGGAAAATTGGACTTTTACGCAAATCTCCCTAAGTATTTTTTTCTTCAGTAACATGTACTTTTGTTTTATTTTTTTGATAGATAACATTACTGAAAATCTTTTAAATGATAGAACTTACCCAAAATATATTTAACCAATCTGGCAACACTGGTCAAAGTTCAAGTTTTTAAATTCTTTTTTTTTTTACTTTGACCCCCTGCAGAAAAGTTTCAAAGTCCAAAATCAAATTTTAAGTAAGCAGTTTTAAGGACGAGTTATTTCTACATATTTTTGACCCTTATTTTTTGACCGACGAAGTATATGTGCATTTTTTCAAAAAATTCTCATTTTTTAATAGGACTTAGATTAAACCCGTTATATCTCACTTTATAATATAAGTTTTCTTAAAATTAATTAAGCATAAGTACATAAAATTAGTATATATTTGTTAACAGTTTCATGATGATATTTAGATATATTTAATCAAATTTAAAGTTTTTTTGCTATATTATTATTTTATATCTTTTTCTTCTTTTTCATAAAAAGTGTTCAGAAACTGTATACAATATTTGCCACATAGATTCCTTAAAATCTCTTCCGATACCAAAAACTTATATATTTAATTTACATATGTGTGCAATATGACATATTAATTAATATCATGTTTTATTAAAATTTCGCATTTCTTAATTTTATTTTGCACACCTACAGAAAAGTTCAACGTTAAAATATAAATTAGTTCTAAAAATTTGTAACTTTTCTTATTTTTTGTCTGTCGAAGTTTATGTGTAGGACAACATTATATCAGAAAATATAATTTTTTTAAAAGGATTCGTCACAAAGCCATTATATCTACCCTTGTAATGTACATATTTCCAAAATATTTTTATTTATTTTGAATTATATAAAATTAGTATATTTTCGGTAAAAGTTTTATGATGATAGCGTTAACATAGTGTTAGATATGTTCAATCAAATTCAATGTTATTTTTGTTTAATTTCCCATACAAAATAAATAAAAATACTAAACTTAATTCTGGTGTAGATAATTTTGTGTTTCGTATGGGAAATTAAGCAAAACTAATATTGAATTTGATTGAACATAATTAACGCTATGTTAAAGCTATCATCATAAAACTTTTACCGAATATATACTAATTTAATATACTTCAAAATTAATAAAAATAATTTGGGAATATATACATTATAAGGTTAGATATAACGATTTTATAACAAGTCCTTTTAAAAAATTTATAATTTGTGAAATAATGTTTTACGTTGGGCTTTGAAAACTTTTCTTTAGGTGTGCAAAATCAAAATAAAATTTAAAAATACGAAATTTTGATGAAACATCATTAATACGTCATTTTGTACACATATGTCAAGTAAATATATAAGTGTTTGGTATCATTGAAAAGAAGAGATTTCAAAGAATATATGTGGCGAATATAAAGACAACTTGTATATAGTTTATGAACACTTTTTTTACTGAAGAAAAAAATACGTAAGATTTGCGTAAAAGTCCAATTTTCAAAAAAAAAAAATAAAAAAATAATTTCGACTTTAAAATTTTATATTTACTAAACCACATTTCATGATAAAATATACAATATATGTATAAATATGTAAAGTCTTCAAAAATTAAAAAAAAAATCATGTTCCGGTCTATATCTTTAAAACTAATCAAGATATTTTCTCATGTAAGCACATTTTCCTTACATCTCAATGTAAGCTTTTCATAAATAAAATAATTTTAAAAATCGGATAACTTTTGGATTTTTTACAATTTATGAAACATTTTTCATGAAAAAAATCTCAATTTTACTGATTTTTATCTCCATATCCATTAAAGATACAATTTTAAAACTAAAGTTCTCTCTGTACAACATTTTTTAAATTTTAAAAATCGGTTGAGTGGTTCCGAAAATACTGAATTTCACCCGATTTAAGAGCGTTTGTGCACACTGTGCAACGTAAGAAATTAGAAAGTAAAATGGTTATTTTTGCCAAGTAATTTCTCCTAATCTGGGAACGATATCAGGATAATATTTTTTTTATTTTTTACCACATTTATTGTGATTAGAAACAAGTTAGTGCAAACGAAGGATATCACTTTCAGTCCTTGCAATAAATTTACAAAATAAAGCACAAATGTATTATAAATGGTAATATTTGCCATGTAATTTCTCCAAAACCGGGAACGATATCGGGATGATATATTTTTTTATTTTTTATCACAATTATTGTGATCAGAAAAAAGTTAGTGAGAATGAAGGATATCGCTTGCAGGCCTTGGAATAAATTTACAACAAAGGCAAAAATGTATTTAATTAGAATATAAATCGTAATGTTTGCCATGTAATTTCTCCTAATCCGGGAACGATATCGAGATGATATATATTTTATTTTTTCCCACATTTATTATGATTAGAAAAAAGTTAGTGCCAATGAATGATATCATATGCAGTCCTTGAAATAAATATATGAAAAAAGCACAAATATATGAACTTAGATTAGAAATGGTAATTTTTGCCATGTAGATCTGCTAGTCCGGGAAATATATCGGGATGATATTTTATTTATTTTTTACCACATTGATAATGATCAGAAAAAAGTTAGTGCGAATGAATAAGGATAGCTCTAGGTTTAATTGATATAAATTTGTAAACTTGACGTAATATTACCCAAATTAATATTTTTGATTTGAAATTTTACGAAATGTGGATAAATTAATGAAATTTTAGTATTTTTATATTTTTGTACACACTATGGATATGTGAATATAAATTTTGTATTATTCGTCTGTGTTGAGTTATGATATGAAATACTTAACACTTAAAATCAAATTTATTTCTAACGAAAATGGTAGTATTTCAATACAATTTTCTTGAAAACCGGAGCAAACCGGAAGCTACTTTTTTATTCAGAAGGTGTATTTAATAAAAGGCTAAATACAATTTTAAGAATTTGAGAGGATAAATAAGGATATTTTAGTTATGTTCTAATACGTATTTTCATATAGTTATGTATGAAATGCAATTTTTTTCCTATCTTTGAAGGATCATATTTCTTAAACTATTAATGTTATAAGAAAAATGGTTAGAGATTATTATTGGTGGGTCTTTAATTTTGTTATAGATAAAAAAAATTGAAAATTAAATTTAAAAAAAATGTCGTTTTGTTCAAAAATATCATCATTTTGTTCACCGTGCGACATAACGACATGACGACTTGGCGACAATTGTCACTGTCGCCCATATCAATTTAATTCTGATTGACTGAGGGTTGAACACATAACGGAATTATTTTTGGATTGGGAGTCAATTTCGCCATGCCATGCTTTTATAAAACAAGCCAAGATTAATAATAATAATAATAGTTTGGCGCTATGGACCTGTGTAGAAATTAGGTCGTGTTATCTCACAATTTGAGCCGTGCGTGCAAGGTTGCCAACCGAAAAATCACACGAAAAATCACTAAATCACACAGAAATCACTCGTGCGACTTTTTCATAAAAAAGACTCATATTGAGAAAAATCACACAGTGCGATAAATCACACAAATATCTCATATCGTGATAAATCACACGAAAATCACCCACATATACTAGAAATTAATATTCAGAATAATAGTAGTAATTTTATCATTTGCAAATAGTTTTCTTCCTATTATTCCAATATATTAATTAACTTATTTATTTTTCTTACCTATACGTAAAAAAATATTTAATTATAGGATAAAATATATACAAAATAAAATACAATCACAATAAAATTAATCATTTAATGCTTCACATTCTATCTTTTTTAATTTCTTCAAAGCACTTGCCACTTTATGTTAGTCGTTTGGCAAGTTGTATGTCCGAAAGCATATTTGTAGAAACGGCGGTTTCTAAAAATTACATGTAATCGGATTTTCGATATTTTTTTAATTTTCTGAATTATTGATTATTTAATACTGAAATAAAAACATATACATCTAAGGACTAATTTTATATATAAACACAATATACAGGTACAACATGTTGTATACCTAAAATATATTAATTTAATTGTCAAGATTTTTCTTGTTTTACAATGCTGAATTTTCTAGTTCGTTACGACACGTTATCACGTTGATAATTTTTTAAAATATTTGGTCCTAATAAACAATCATAGAGGTGAGAAAATTAAAAAACTTTTAAATAAGTGTCACCCTAATATTCAACATTTACATTAATTATACAATACTCAAATTAAATAAATAATAGAAAACTTAACCAATATAACACGCTGTGAAAAATCACATAAAATCACATGAAATCACACGGAGTGAAAAATCACACAAAATCACACGTAGTGAAAAATCACACAAAATCACTTGGTGTGAAAAATCTCAAAAAAATCACAGAAATCACGAATTCACGCAAATATCACATGAGAGACTCAAAATCACGCAAGACTCACAAATCCCACATCGTGTAAAAAATCACTATTTGAGATTTTTCTCCCAAAGTTGGCAAAGATTTTGACAGTCACAGGTTTTGAACCCGAGACCTTTCCACCCGTAGTCCAATGCACCAGTGACTTTTTGACTCCTAGTCCAACACACTAACCAAACGAGCCACCGACACACAGATTAACTATATATTATTAATTAATGCAAAAGCTAATTTGTCGGGCTCCAGTCTACCGAATGCAATATGTACACTAAGAAAACTAGATATTTCTAAAAGTCTTGCTGAAACTATCATTTTAAATTTACGATTTGTAGCAAATATTTAAACATCCTATACGTTTAAACAAATACTCTTAGTATTATTTAAATATGACATTAATGCAAATTAATGAAAATTGAGATATTTTAAGTTGACTGATAGCAAATATCCTGAGTTCTTGGACATTTGCAGTAAAACTGTTGAGTTATTTTGACTACTAGAAAAAGGAAAATAGCGCACTTTTTCCTCACGATCGATTTATCCACAACAATTGAAGGGTTGGGTGCAATAAGGGCGTTAGGCATCATAACGCCCTTTTTGTAATATTCACACCAAATGATCCCAGCAGTGCCTTTTACCATTCTGTGAAATCCCAGAACGATTGCATGAAGTTTTTTGTCATTTTATGCAATAAGGGAGTTATTTCTATATAAAAAATATTATTTTTGAGCCATTTTGAGCCATTTTGGCCGTAATTTAAATCTTCATCCATTCATATCAATAAGTATATCTAGACTATGCACAATAATCTTTATTTTTTTATTTATGTAATGATTAAAGCTCTAAAACTCAATACGTCCAAATTTTATTACTCGTTTTATGCAATAAGGGCGTATAAATTATTTATTTTAATTAATTATTTTATATTTTAATAGGAGCTCTAAAACAAATTTAAAAAGTTCATAATAAAGCTAAAAGTTCAATTTTTAATGGAAAATTTGAATCAATAAAATCGGTTTATTCCTTTTTGAGATACGGCAAATCAATAACTTTAAATTCAAATATCTCAAAACTTACTTTTTCACATAACGCACATATTGCACCCAACGCTTTAATTAGTAAATCCAATGGTGTAAAAAAGTGTCAACTCAAATATTTGAATAGTAAAAGTGAAATAAAAATTTCCTGTTATTGAAATTATCAACAAGTGATGGAAAATTATTTCTTTTCAGAGTTTACTTTGATGTCAGCATCGCCGGACGGACTTGGTTCTTCCGCGAAGAAGTCTCAAGTCGTTGTACAATTTTACCTTGAAAGGATTTATAAAGACGGTGGCGATGTATAACCAGGATACTGTTTTAATTCTAGAATAAATAAAATACATTCGATTCATTTTATTTTAATTCAATAAAAATTAATCCGCGAATTCTAATTGAGTATCTTTTCCAAATATTCCTCAACTATATACCTATTTGTAAGATATTTAAACATGGTTGCTGTACGTCAGGCATGTCAATCACGCGGCCCGCCAACCTTTCATCTGCAGCCCGCGAAGACTTTTTAAATATTATTAATATATTTAATAATATTAAATATTTATTATATTTTCAGGCGTTAAAATGATTATTATGTATTGATGTGCATTTATGTGCAGCGCCATGTATCCAATTTAACATGCCATACATGAAATTAAATTACTAATCTTGGTTAAAAACTTATTAATTTATCAAAAAAAACAATATTTTTGTAGATACATTATTTTCTAAAATTAAATAATGAGATATTAATAAGTTTTTGATATAGAGTCTTCATTTATTTTCCTAATTGTCATTTTAAATATTATACATGACTTTGCAAAATGGCATAACAATAATTTTTACATATTTTTTTATCAAGTAATATTGTTTTTTATTCATAAAATTTAAAATTTATTGTAAAGTTTTGAATTTCCGTTGGATATATTTCGCCGACATATATAAAAAATATATGGTGGCGCATAGTTTTGTAAGTCTAACATCGAAAAGAAAATTTGATTCGACTATTAAAAATAAAAGGAGAGAAAAATAATTAAAACTTGAAAATCTTAAAAACTGGACCCTATTTAACAAAACCATTTTCGAATTATCTCCATTTTTAAATAAAGCCGCAATCAGACTTTGTACTTTTATAAAAAAAAACGACAAGTTTTTAACCAAGAAACTTGCATTGCACAAACAGGAATTGAAATCATTTTTTGCTTGTATTAGAGACATTCCACACCAAAACTACAAAAGTTCAACACTCACCTTCTCCAAAGATACATTGGTTCAAAGTTTCAAAAAATGAATCAATAATCACTTTTTGTAGAAAAAACTCTTGACAGTAGAATGCAGCAAACCTCGCTTTAAGGAAATAAAACCAACTTTGTCATAAGTCCTAAATCTGAACATCTAATCAATGGTCACTGTCATTGTAATTTAAATTAATTGTTCATAAAAAGGAAACCTTTTCAAATTTATTCAAATATCAAATTTATATACGTAATTTAAAAAAATAAACTTTTTGAATAATTTAAGTATTGTTTGTATCGAAAAATGTAAAAAATTGATTACCAGTCTGACATGTGATTTATGCCTTGAAGTTTTCTCGAACAAACTAGGATAACAAAAATCCAATCTTGTTGCTAATTTTTAAGTTTTGTAATTTTCGTAGAGTAAAATTTTATGTTAGGATAATTTAAACATTTTCCACATCGATATCGCAATGCTTTTCAAATAAATATCGATATATTTTAACTATTTGATGCAATATTAATCCAGAATCTTTTTTATTATCGTTTCGAAAATAAAACTGCGATATGTCGCTTTGAACTATTTGTTTTTGTTTTTGTACGATTTGGCCTTCGATATTGGTACAAGATCTAATTCGATATCGTACAATTTTGCCGACATAAAAAATTGCAACAATTTTGGATGATTGTCTGTTTTATAAAATTTTCTCTAGTGTTTGAAATATAGGTACTCCACTGTAACTACCTCAGACAAAATTTTTGGCAGGATCAAAGTAGTTCGGACATTTTTTCAATTATTTCAAACAGACAAAAATAGCACCATTTTTTACAAAAAATTTCGCCTGCGGCGCTTTTAACGAAGATAAATGGAAAATTTGATAATTTTAACATTGTATTTTTTAACAAATGTAAAAAACGAGCGATTTTTTTTCTTATGGTACACAAATTCGGCCCGCCTCATCATTTGAATTGCCAATGCGGTCCATGATGCCAACTGAGTTTGACATGCTTGCTGTACGTAATCTTAAATGTAAAAGATGGTTCCTAGCAATATGTATCGTATTTGTCGGATGTTTGAGAGATGGTTGTCTCAAAGATGATCTAAATAATTTGTAAATAACTTGATATTTAGAGCTGTGATATTTATGGTAATCATCTTTGTTTTCTTAGTGTATTTTGCATTGGTTCAAAAACAACAACAGTATTGGCAAAAAAAAAACAAAAACTTTTTGGCGACCGTAAAGCCGTCTCGGCGGTCTTGTACACAGTTTGTGCCTAGCTATTAATTAAGAATTAAATGTGCCTGATTAGATGAAATAAATAATAAATGAAAATAAAAAAAAATATATTAAATTTATAAATTTATATATATAAAACTCAGTTAACTTGAATCTGCAATATTGCTTTTAAAGAATTTATGATAAAAATAAAAACTAATAATTTTAAAAATTCATCTACACTCGGCTTCAAATTTTGGCCCATATCTCGCCCTAATGATAATTCATCAAAATTTGTTGTATGCTGTTCGATAGAATGTATTATTGCGCGTCTGACCCATCCCAAAAGCATGTGAATTTAATAAAAATCTTTAATAAAAAAAAAACTCAGAAAAATATTTTACAGGCTATTTTTAATATTATTGAAAAGGAATTTTTCAAATTTACTTAAAAGCAGAGGTTGTAACCGATACGAATAACGGTACGATATCGGCAAACCTCCAAGAGTAAACACCGCCCATGAAAAAGCTCTCACCCCACCGTTCGTATTCGGCATTAAAGTGTATGTCCCACCACTTAGAGTACAAATATAACACGCACAGCTCAAGTGGTGCGAGAGCTCGGCCTAAGTTCTTGTAGGACTGTAGCGCCAAACTATTATTATTTATTAACGGATAACGGTATTGGAGCAGTTTCGGTAACGGTATTTGATTTAAAAGGCAAGGTATTACCGGTAAGAGCAACATTTATTAGATAGAAATTTATAGCTTTAATTTTTGATCTTTGTTTTTTCAGAATATCGGCCATTCCGCTTCAAACCGGGCAATTTTGAGATTTACTATTTTTGATTTCTTTGAAACTTTGCACTCATGTTGTATGTCGCAAAATATTTTACACGTGTATACTGTTTTATCACATGTTTTAGCGCGTGAACCATTAGTTCAATATTGAACAATTTGATCTCATTTGGGCACACTGTGCGACGTCACACAGTGTGCCCAAACGCTCTTAAATTGGGTGAAATTCAGTATTGTCGGAACCACTCAACCGATTTTAAAAATTTAAAAAGTGTTGTACAGAGAGAACTTGAGAGATTTTAAAAATTCTTTGTTTATGGAAAGCTTACATTAAGATATAAAAAAAATATGCTTACATGAGAAAATATCTTGTTTAGTTTTAAAGATATAGACTTGAACATTATTTTTTTTTTTTAATTTTTGAAGACTTTACATATTTTTACATAGATTGTACATTTTATCATGAATATGTGTATGGGACTTTTATAAACAATTAACACATAAATCATAAACTAAAAACAGTTTCAAAATATCTGAAGTGGTTTAGTATATAAAAAATTGTAAAGTCGAAATTTTTTTTATTTTCCATTTTTTTTTTTTTTTGTATAATTTGATTTTACGGAGATTTCCGTAAGTATTTTTTTTCTCCGCAACTTTATTGAAACTCATGGGATATTGGAATATTTGCTACAATTCGTAAATTTAAACAGATAGTGCAACAATACTTTCATACACATTTTGTTTTCTTAGTGTGCGAAGTCTCAAGTCTCTCGTTGTACAATTTTACCTTCGAAGGATTTATAAAGGCGATGCTGTCATCAAAGTGAACTCTAAAAAGAAATATTTCCCATCACGTGTTGATAATTTCAATCCTAGGAAGTTTAATTTTCACTTTTCCATTAAAATGTAATATTTCAGTTGACACTTTTTTAACCATTGGATTTACTTAATTGTTGTGGATAAATCGAGCGTAAAGAAAAAGTACGGCATTTTTCTTTTTTTGTAGTTGTCAAATGTCAAAATAACAACCGTGTTGCAAATATCGAAGAACTCAGGATGTTTGCTATCAGTCAACTTTAAATATCTCAATTTTCTTTGCTGTTGTGGCAAACATCTCGTAACTATCTGCATATATGTCATATTTAAAAAATTATCATAGTTTTGCTGCAACTTTATTGAAACTTATGGGATGTTTGAATATTTACTACAATGCGTAAATTTATGCATATAGTTGCATCAAGACTTTCATAAACATCTTGTTTTCTTAGTGTACGTTGTGGAAAAGTTATAAATCCTTAGTTATAAATCATATTAAAAAAATATATATATATATATATATATATATATATATATATATATATATTTTGCTGAATAAAAGTCAATAAAATCAAAAAAATAAAAAAAAAATCATGGATTTTTTAAGTGGATAAAATCCAAAAAAAAAATCCGGATGGAAAATAGACAGATCTGGTTATGAAACTCTTATGAAAATATCACCGTTCACACGATGGAACTCAGTCGTACGACCAAGTTGGATAGGCAAATCACTTTTTGTTTTGCGTTTACATGGTACAACCTGCTTGTGATTAAAATGCTATCACTGCAGATAATTGCACTAGTATCATGTCTACTGATAACATACAAGTAACAAAATGGCTAGTGACTTTCAAAAGTCGAGACGAGATTTGAGAATACGATAATTTTTCGAACATATCCCTAGTCGCAAAATATAAAAAAGCGACAAATTTACAAAAAGTGAAAATTGTCAAAACGCAAAAACAGAATATTGGTTATATTAGGTACCAGGAACATAATTTTTATAAAAAGGTGTCAAATCTAGTGAAAGGCGTATTAATTACAAAACGATATCATCCTAATTAGACATTACTTCTTGCTTTTTTTAAGTAAAGCTTTTGATCAATTATAATTTTTATAAATTTGTGAAAAACTTACCAGATTTACATTTCGCATTTTTTGACAAATCTGGTTGATTATTTTGTATGTAGAAGATATCCGATGTTGTTTTTTTGCAATGAAGTCGTCCCAGTTGAGAATTGAGATTCGTTAAACCGGTGCATGGTTTTTCATATAATTTGTTTGGTGTATCAAAAGTTGCTTTACTCTGTTTTCTTGCATTCTTGCATTTGATATTTTTTGAAATTTCAAAATTAATATTACAACTATTTAACATAGAATCATCTTTGTGCACCTGGTTAATGTTTGTGAATGTTTCTCGTCTAGTTGATATATTTTGTTTCAGAGTGGATTTTTGTTCTCCATTTTTTAAAAAACTACTCATTCCAATTAATACTTTAGAGTTTGGTAATTTATTGTTTACGTAATCCTGTGACATGTCATATATATTTGTTTTGCTAGTCATTAAAGGGTAATTGTTTTTTGAAAATATATCGGTATTATTTTTTGCTACGGCTGCAAATCCCCAACTACCATCATTAATTTTACTTCCAAATTCATTAAATGCATTTTTTTTTTGCATAATTTTGCAGATTCCGCTCAACACTTTAGGTTTATTAATACTTTCAACAACGTCTTTTGAATGGAGTTGGTTGTCTTTTTCACATTCAAGATTATCATCTTCACCAACATCTTCAGCTGAACTCTCACTACTAGTATTAGACGTACCGGTTCCAGAACTACTTGTTGAGCCGGACACCGTTGAAGTACTCTCATCGTCTTCACCTATTTCACTTGATGAATCAGACGAGGATGATTCAGATAATGTTTTAAAACTGTCTACTTGTTTAAAAATAGTTTGATTTTGTTTTTTGAAGGCAAAACTTTTCCCAAAGTTTTCATCTTTTACTTTAATTTTAGAAAGATTTTTTAAATTATTTCTTATTTGTGTTTTGAAATTTGTTGATACTGTATTCAAATCGCTAACAATTGGTTTTTTTTTGCTATATTTGAAATAATCACTGTGCTGACGATTTTTTCGTCTCGGAGACACATTTTTCGGTGTATTTTTAAATATAGTGGTGGAATGTCTGAAAATTAGAATATTAAATAATACTAAATATCAATAAAAATGCATGTTTATTAAAGTTTAAATTAAAAAAGTACACATGAAAATATATTGTTTAGAATGAAATAAAAATAATTAATAGAGGTTTTATTATAAAAAAAAACTTATTTATTTCTCGATTCGGAATATTTTAACTACATTACATAAAAAATTTACAATTTCAAAAATAAATTATTTATTTATTAAATAACTTTTTTGGCTCTCTAAGAGAATCAGATACATATATTTTTGTTTTAACAACAATTAATGTTGGTATAAGAACAAGAGGGAATTAAATATAAAAGGGTTAAGAGGGAGGCATTCCATTGTGACGGGCGTTACATTCGTACGATTAAAAACCTTATCATTTGATAAATAAAAAAGGATAGATATATTTTTAAGATGCAGAGGATAGATTTTATGGTCATCTATCCATGTATAAAAAAACTTTTGCAATAGATCCTATATCTTTCTGCAAATTTAAAGTTTAATGTTGTGACGGGCGTTACACGTACTTTTTCAAAAAACAGAGTTTACTCCACAAAGTATTAAATTTTAGCTAAAATAATCGGACTATGAAGATGAAGTATATCTCAAATACTTCATTAATAACACTGTTCCTACAAGAATTGTCCAGAGAAATGAAACTTATCATTACTGGTAGATGTCGGTCTATTGATTCTTGCTGCGTACTCAGAATTCCCTATACTTCAAGATTTTGCAAAAAATCGAGTCAAAGTTGCAAAAAATACCATTTTTGGTACTTTATATCGGAAGTTATCGCACGATTTCGACATGTAGCAGATGCAAACTTTATTACAAAATAAAATTTGAACCTTTCCCTACGGATAATTGGCAAACAAATCTGGGTCCAGATATTAGTTTTTGCAAAAAATCAAAAAAAAATTTGTGTTACCAAAAAAGTGTGTCGGGAGAGTAATTTATCATAATTCTCTAAGCTCTCTTGAAAAACATTTAAATATTAGTTCGCAATGTGTTTGCTGTCAAAATTTCAAAAAAATGTTTTAAACTTTATCTTACTGAAATTTTTCGGAATATTTTTAAAAAATTTCTTATGAAATATTTGATTAAAATGGAGGGAATTGCACGCAGAGATATAGAATTTCATATATATTTAATGTAGTGGTGCTAGATGCAATATCGAACAAAATTCTTAGCATCTGATGTACGCATTATGGGAAAACATGATGGGGAAAATGGCACTGCGTAATCTCCTGGTGTTTATCTGATTCGGCAGGCTTTAATGGGTTAAAAAAAAATAAATCCGTCGTCAACGAGTGCTTCTGAGTGACTGAACTGAAATTTTTGAAAATTTGAAATGAAAAAATAAAAAATGCGACACCCTACAGCTATTCATTACTAAATTTAAATTTATTACATTGTTTTGTCGCGACTGTTGTAGTAATATATACTGAACATTTTATTTTAATGAATGGCAGATTTGGGACTATTTTCGTGATGCATATGAATTGTGAAAATTCAAAATTAATTAAGTAGACTTTAGATTAGTATTTATTACGAAGGTTGGATCAGGTTGCATTACGTGGTAGATATTAGGATTACCCTAATCGACCCTGATCATTATAATTTCAGGTGGCCTCTGGTAGGGATGCCTTATCGTATTCAGATCAGGGAAATAAGGCTAACTTTCACCAATTTCCACTCGGGACTCCAACCGCATGTGAAGGGGATCCGGGAAGCATCGCAATCAGATTCCGATTTTTTTTGGAACTGGTTGCAATATATGTTTTAATAACACTGTTCTACAAGAAATTTCTACTGAAATGAATCTTATCATTTCTGGTAGATTTTGGTCTCCTGATTCTTGATACTCAGAATTTGCCCTATTTGCACGATAACGAAATGTTGCAGATGCAGACTCGTTTTGTTGCTGTAATTATTGCCAGATTAATAAATTCGTAAACTTTAAATAATTTTTTAATTTTTGTATCTGAAATTTGTTTGCTGGTAACACATGTTTTCGAGAGTCGTAGAACGTAAGAACCATCAAAATCAACGTAAGGACTTGACGGGCGGAATGTGTAAAGATATGACATATAACTTTTCAGACCATGTGAGAGCTCTCACTTAATGTTTAATGTTTGTATATGAGATATTTCATTAAAATGGATGGAAATAATGAAAGTGTTTATTTTTTTTGTAAAATTTTCAAAAGTTCTGTCGTTCAAAAGTATTTGTTGAAGGTGGGAGTGAAATAAATGTTTTTTAACCCTTTTAAGCCTGCCGAATCAAATACACACCAGATAATTATGCTGTGCATAATTACCCTATCATGTTTCCCCATAATGCGGACGTCTGATGCAAAGAATTTTGTATATTTTTGCACATAGCTCCAATAAATTATTTCAGTAAGACATTAATCGTGTTTTTTTTGAATTTGCTATCAACGCTTAAAAATATTTTTCATACAAAAAATAACTTATATATGGGCCATTCCACATCAAATCGACCAAAAAAAGTTTCGAGTTTTTACCTTTTCGATTTTAATGAAATTTGGGCAACTGATAAAGGTTATTGAGATATTCATTAACCAATAATTTTTCCGACCACTACTTCCAGAGATACAGTGGTTCAAAATTACAAAAATGGATCAAAAATCACTTTTGTATGGTTGTTCATATTTCAATATCTCTTGAAGTAGAAATGCTAGAAACTCCGTTGATGGCTCATTTTGAAGCTAATAGAACAAACGTTTTGGAGAAATTATGATGTAACTTCTAAACTTGAACATTAGGCCCGTGGTCATTATCCTTGCACTTCAAAATGTATGTCCGTAAAAAGGACCCTTTTTAAAATTCTGAAAAATCATATATTTTTGTTGATTTAATACAAATGTTCATGCAAAATTTCACGATTTATTTTGAAGTCATCTTATTTTAAAAAATAATTTACTAAATTTTTATTTACTTATTGTAGGGATGCCCAACTCGCCTTCCCGCGGCTGACTGCTCGGGCAATCGAGTGCTAAGCGAGAGGTATCTACGGGCAGAAGTGAGCGGGGATTGCAACGCAGAAATGAGCGGGGGATTTTAGTGCTGTATTTTTAGAAATTCCGGGAAATTTAAATGTCTATTTAAGAGTTTAAATATTTGAGATTGTTTTTAACGGACACATTTATATTGCTTATAATTTTGAATTATTAAAATATACAAATTTTATCATTTTAAATAATTATAATTTTTTCTCATAACATTTATATAATTTTCGCATGCAAAAACAAAATTTAATTATTTCTTATTATGTAAAATATTTTGGGATATAAAATGAGTGTCTACAGTGATTAAAATCTCAAACTTAACTAAATTCTAAAATAATTATTTATTTCACATTTCTGCCCTATTTTACTTAAGAAATGATGCAACACTAAAGAGAGTAAGAGTGCGGTGAGAGTACGTTGTAACAAAGTAATACCAAACCTGGCAAAAAAAAATTCGTGGTTTTGGAAAAAAAAAAACTGTATTTTGTGAAAATTTATAATTTTTGATACTGCCAATGTTATACGTTCTTATTCCGTTCATAAAACAAGACAAGTGGATAAAAATGCTATTGCCAGTGTCAATAGATGATGCATATGAACTAGAGATGGGCACGTGAGTGAGTTTTGACTCTCATTCACCCACACTCACGAAAGATTTTTTCTAATCACGCACACTCACTCACGTCCTTTTTTGCTCTACTCACACTCACTCACAATCACGTGAGTAAAATTAAGATTCAATCACAATCACGCGTGATAACGCGTGATTCACGTGAATCACGCTAAATCACGTTTTTTTGCAATTGTTTTCAGAATGCATGAAAATACATATTTCATTTGTAATGTTGGTGAGATTGGTCGACCGAGCGTGGCACCTCCAATACAACCTACATCTTTAAAATCCAATAATGATGTTATGGATCTTTGAGATTTGTCTCTGAAAAAATTATCTGTGGAAAAGAATTTTCAATAAAAAAAATAGTCCGGAGTAGAATTTACCAGGGATGAACTGACTTTGGGAAAAACTATTTTTGAAGCGATTTTTTTGGTTACTACATTTATAACTCGAATAATAACGGGACCCCATATGAATCCCTGGAACAAATTAAACTTAATAAACAAAAGGAAGTCAATACAGAGTTATCATGTATAGTTGAAATTGAAAATTCACATTTTTTTCAAAGATGAGTAAAAAAAAAATGAGTTCTATATCCATTTCCATGAACGGTCATATGAAACCAAGCAAAAACTATTGACATGACCCCACAAAAATTGACTAGTCCATACTAAGTACGGTTGGTTTGCAGGGGTTAGATCAATTGTTGACTGGAACCTTGCAACTTATTCTGAGTTGAGTGGGTATATGACGGTCGTTAGAAAGGGTTTGATTTATTATTGTTCTGAAAAGTGAGCAGTCGCTTTCCTGAAGCCTTCTGAGTTCAAGTTCAGTTCTGTAGTTCAGCAAAATATCGAAAAATCGCAAAAAATTAAGTGAGATTTTTTCATTTTATGAAATATTCGACTCACACACACTCACTCACGAAAACATTGTACTCACGCACACTCACTCACGGTATTTTTAGGTCTACTCACACTCACTCACAATCACGTGAGCAAAATTAGGATTCAATCACAATCAAGCGTGATTCACGTGAATCACGCCCACATGCCCATCTCTAATATGAACCACCATTTCTAACTTTGAACAATAACAGAATCTCTGGAAATAATGCATATCTCGAAACCCAATTTCCATTGATATCGCAGAAGGTGAGTTGCAACCCCTATCGATTTGGTGTGGCTCAAATAAGATTTGAAATTTGTATTTCAACATTTTGATATTTCAACATTTTAATTTTCGACATTTTTTGCTCCTATAAAAAAATGTGTGTTTTTCTACACCGAGAGCAAAACGTAGTTATTTATAACTACGTTATTTGACTACGGTGTGAAGGAAAATCCTCCGACAACGTGACGTAGTACAAACATAGTCAATTCCAACTACGTCTGAAAATTGACTACGACGTAGTTACGTTCAACTTCGACATAGTTATGAAAATATATTTTTGAGCAACTACGTCATAGTCAGTTTCAATTATTTTATAATTTGTGAATGAAATGTCATTATTTTCTATTTATTTTTCTTTATTAAAAAACACTTTATACAAAAACAATTACACGATTCTTCCGATTCTGCTTACTACGTGACTATCTCTTCCAAGTTCCCTCGTACCATATCCCTGCTGATCAAATTTCAGATACATGTCTTGGCGTACTTTCTCATCCTCGTCCCACATCCGATTCAGTATATGGGGTATGTCCCATGACACAATTAAATTAATATCCGCTCTTTGCCGATCCGTCCCGATTCCTAAGAAGGGTTGTAAGGTACATGCGGCGCAGCAATTTGTGTATGGCTTGCTCTACCACGCTGCTTAACTACGCGAAGTAGGTGTAAGATAGCGCATCCATTTATTATTCCGTTTTTATTTGATTTTCAATAATTTCAGAAAAAATCTCTTAAAATATATTAGAATTATTGAACAGCTTTACACCGTTATATTTTTGCAACTTACTTGAAAAGAACGCTGATTTTTTATGCAACTAAATTGTAAAAAGTAAACAATTGTGACAATTGTAATTTAAATATTTTTAAATTTGTCATGCACGTTATGAACTAGGTCGTAGTTATTAAATTAAAACGTAGTCACTTGTTAAGAAATTTCCATTGACTACGAAAACTAATAGATAGTTAACTACGTTTTGCTCTCGGTGTAGCTTTAAAATATTTTTTCGACATTTTTCGTTTCGGCCAAAAATGGTTTCGGCATTTTAAGGCTTTTAAAATTTCGACATTTTTAGGTATCGACATTTTTTTTTTCGACAAATCGTACGGATCCCATAAATATATGATAACTATGTTGTTCAAAAATATGTATTTTTAAAATGAGTGCATTTGCTTAATATATGGTTTATTAAATTTATAATATTTCCTTTCTAGACAAAACCAACTATCTCTATTGTACATTTCTCGAAGTACATGTATTCTTGTTTTCTCGATAAAATTAACAATCAACAATTGATATTTCCACTCTACATCAAACATTTTAATTTTTCAGTGCATTTTTTGGGAAACGTTGGCAGCGTGATCGACGGAGAGTTTTTGCAGTTCACACGAACTTATATTCGTTGTTATCCTCTCACCCTTTCCGCTTCACCGCTATTTCTCTTACCTAGCACATTGCGGGCTGACGTCGTGCCCGTACGGGCATTGTGCCCGTCAAATGCAAGAAATCTCGACTACAATTGACAACTACAATTGACAATTACCTAAACAAACGATCACTAACAAGAGAGAGAGACGCTTAACACAGTGGAAAAAACTCAAAAATTTCTAAATAAAAATATACTAGTTTAAAGTAATGGTTTACGACTTTAATTTAATAAAACAATGTTCGTTAAATGCTGAACACCAAAATTAGAATAATTTTATTTTTAAAATTTTTTTTGAAAGTGTTTACAAATTAGTTTTTTTATATTTTTTATTTTTTTTATAAAATTTGAAACAATTGTTTTACTTGTATGGATTACTACAGTACCCCCTTTCTAACGGAACGTGACTCTTTTTGGGGTTTTTGAATTTTGAGTTGAACTTTGAGTCAACTGTAGAGATGATGATGATTGTTCCTGGCAACAGGCTGCGATTATGCTTGATTCGATGAATGCTGGTTTTAATCGATCAATCGAAACACTGTCATCTTTGTTGTTCATCTTTAAAATAAAATATTTGTCGGATCTCTTCACAACTTCATATGGACCAGTATATTAAGGTTGAAGAGGTTTTGTTACTGCATCTTGACGTATCCAAACCGATTTTGAATGTAGAAGATCCTTTGACATGAATCCATGCGGATTACCATGTGGTAATGCAGTTTTCGGTTGAATTTGTTGCATTGTGTCTTTCAAAGCACTTACGAAGTCTGTTGCATTAAGACGATCGTTAGTTTTTTGAATAAAAAATTCACCAGGCAGATGGAGATTTTCGCCGTACAGTACTTCTGCAGCAGATGCTTCAATGTCGTCCTTATACGCGGTCCTCAAACCAAGCAACACTGATGACAAAGATTTTGTCCATTGCGTATTTGCTCTGCAAATCAACGAAGCTTTTAAGGTCCTGTGAAATCTTTCAACCATACCATTCGCTTGAGGATGGTATGATGTGGTATGTTGACATTTTACGCCAAGAAATTCAGACAAGTCGTGGAAGAGTTTAGACGTGAATTGCCGTCCACGGTCACAAATGATTTTGTTGGGACATCCAAACCTTGATATCCAACCTTCGAAGAAAGTTCGGCTAACTGTCTCAGCGGTGATGTCACGAATAGGAATTGCCTCTGGCCATCTTGAGAATCTGTCTATTATTGTCAACAGATATGAATATCCTTCGGACGGCGGTAATGGTCCAACGATATCGACATGAACTTCACAAAATCGGTTCGACGTTACTGGAAAATTACCAAGAGGCGATTTCGTATGCCTAGTAATTTATGATTTTTGACAGGCTTGACAGAATTTCGTCCACATCTTGCAATCCTTATTTAACGCGGGCCATACAAAACAATCTGCAACTAATTTTCTCGTAGATCTTATGCCAGGATGCGCAAGATTATGAAGCTTGTCAAAGGCGGATCTACGGAAGCTGGTTGTAAGAAAGGGTCTTGTTTTACCTTGTGATACGTCGCAGTAAATTTGAATGTTGGATCCGGGAAGTTGTACGAGTTTCAGCTTGAGTCCGGTATCGCTATTAAGAAAATTTGCAAGTTCTTCATCTTCCTTTTGTTCTTCCGAGAGCTTCGCATAATTTAAAGTAGATATTTCGTCAATCCGTGATAAAGCGTCTGCAACAGTATTGTTAATTCCGGATATGTGCACGAGCTTCGTAGTAAACTGACCGATATAATCGAGGTGACGAAATTGACGAGGTGTGGCTTTGTTCGGATTTTGGTGAAAGGCGTACGTTAAGGGTTTATGATCCGTTAGCAATGTAAAATCTCGTCCTTCTAGGATATGCCGAAAACAGCACTATAAGCAGCAAGTAGTTCGCGGTCATACGTGCTATATTTGCACTCTGCAGGACTCAGTTTTCGTGAGAAGAAAGAGAGTGGTTGCCAACTTTCACCAATTTGTTGTTCTACCACAGCACCGATAGCAAAGTCTGAAGCGTCAACTTTGAGATGAAGATCTGCATCTTTCACGGGATGTGCTAGAAGTGCAGCATTTGCAATTTGTTTTTTGCATCTTTTAAATAATTCGGTTTCGGCTTCTGTCCATATAACCGGACGCTTATCTTTCTTTACCGCGACTTTTAAGTAATCATTTAATAGAGCTTGATCATGAGCAGCGTGCGGTAGAAATCGACGATAGAAATTAAGCATGCACGTGAATCGGCGAAGCTCCAAAATTGTTTTGGGCTGTGGAAAATCTATTATTGATTGAACTTTTGAGGCCGTCGGCGTGCTACCAAGAGAGGTTATGTGAAATCCAAGAAAATCAATTTCAGGGGATCCAAATTCACATTTTGCAGGATTAATCATGATGCCAAATTTTCGAAAGCGTTCAAAAATTGCCCTTAAATGTTGAATATGCTGTTCTTCAGTATATGACGCAATCAATACATCGTCAATATACGTGAAAACGAAGTCCAAGTCGCGACAGATCTCATCCATCAGACGCTGAAAGCTTTGCGCTGCATTGCGCAGACCAAAAGGCATTTTGAGAAATTCAAATAAGCCAAATGGCGTAATGATAGCAGTCTTCTGGATATCATCAGGATGCATGTCGATCTGATGATAAGCTCTAATGAGATCTAGCTTCGAAAAAAACTTTCGGCCATGTAGGCAATGCACATAGTCTGTGATGAATTGTTTAAAAATCGGTAATCCCCACAGGGTCGCCAATCTCCGTTCTTTTTAGGAGCCATGTGTAAAGGGTTTGACCACATGCTTTTCGATGGACGAATAATTGCATTGTCCAGCATGAATTTGAATTCTTTTTTGGCGATAATAAGACGTTTGTTATCAAGAGGTCTTACCTTTGCGCGAACTGGAGGTCCTGATGTTTCGATGTGATGGAATACACCGTTCTTGTTGTTGGTGAGCGACATTGAGAGATTATGAATTTCCGGGAATTCTTCTAGAAGTTTCTGGTAAATGCTTTGATTCTTGACAATTGTTGTTATGCCGAGGGATGGTTCTCTTGAGATTGTTGCAGGTACTGACAGAAGCGTAGATCCATCTGTTCTTGAGGTCGGGAAGTAGATGAAAATGTTTCAGGAAATCTGAACCGATGATGCATTTTGTGACGTCTGCTATGATGAACAGCCAAGAAAATGCTTTCCGCAGACCAAGATCGAGTTGAAGAATCTTTGCGCCAAACGTTTTTATGGTCGTACCGTTAGCTGCGAACAAATGTACTGAAGAGTGCGATGAATTGCTCACGTATACATCCCTTGGTATAACCGAGATGTCAGCACCAGTGTCAATCAAAAAAGTTTTTCTTGTTGTCTTGTCCTTGATGAAGAGGCGGCCTGATGTGTTATCAGCTATTTCGGAGGCCGCAGGATCCGAAAAGCTCATTAATTTTTTGGATAGCTGCATGGCGAAGTGCATTTGGTGGTGGCATTTGGGCTTGTGGTACCAACAGTAATTTGGGTTTGCGTTCCTAGATCTGGAATCTCTGCGCGATGAACTGCGATTACGCTGCACGTTTCTGCCACGATTCATATTCTCGAACCGTTTTTCGAGTGCTTCGATTTGTTGAGACAAGCGATCGAATGGTAAGGAATCTGGCGTATTTGCAACGCTGGAGATGTTGGCAGGACGTGCCATGTCCATGACTTTGTCAGCTTGTTCTGCGAGCTTGTTGATATCCTGCTGTTCACTGATCGCAGGAATTGCACGGACGTTGTCGGGAAGATGCTCAAGGAAAATACTTTTAATGACGTTGTCTCCAACTTGTCCACTTCCGAGGTTCTGCATCGTTCGCAAGAAGTGCGATGGCTGTTGATCTCCCAGAACTTGACCGCTCAGTAATCGCTTGAGCTTGCGCTCATCGGATTCCGAAAACATGGATATGATGCGAGTTTTAAGTGTTTCATATCTGTTTCCTGCTGGAGCCGTTTCCAGAATATCGCTGTCTCCAACTTGTCCACTTCCGAGGTTCTGCATCGTTCGCAAGAAGTGCGATGGCTGTTGATCTCCCAGAACTTGACCGCTCAGTAATCGCTTGAGCTTGCGCTCATCGGATTCCGAAAACATGGATATGATGCGAGTTTTAAGTGTTTCATATCTGTTTCCTGCTGGAGCCGTTTCCAGAATATCGCTTACCAAGTCCAACGTGTTAGCATCTACATTTGCGACAAGATGACGAAATTTAGTTTCGTCAGCGCTGATTCGAGCGATGGAGAAAATAGATTCTATTTGCAGGAACCAAACTTTCGGATTTTTTGTCCAGAATGGAGGAAATGTCTGTACGCTTGTTGTGTACACTGCTGTTTCCGGTTGCTGCGAATTTGCGCTTACCAATTCTGAGGCGTTCTGGACCGGAGCGTCCGAAGTTGGTGTTCTATGCATTTTCACTGAGGGTTACCAGTTTAATGTAATGGTTTACGACTTTAATTTAATAAAACAATGTTCGTTAAATGCTGAACACCAAAATTAGAATAATTTTATTTTTGAAAATTTTTTTGAAAGTGTTTACAAATTAGTTTTTTTTATATTTTTTATTTTTTTATAAAATTTGAAACAAGTGTTTTACTTGTATGGATTACTACACTAGTACTAAAAGCAGATTAATAAGGGAAACAATACGGTAGCCATAAAAAAGGAGAATACGAAGATGAAATGAAAGAGATACTACAAGACATGTGCACGTACAAGCGGTTGAAAAATGACCGTACTACAAAATTACAAACACGTAACAACATAGTTGAAAAATTACTAAAATCACACATAATATCAATAACTGACAAATACAAATTAAGTACGAACACAGCTACTGCGCCAAGAATTTACGGACTACCCAAAATTCACAAGCAAGGGACCCTATTAAGACCCATATGCTCATCTATTAACTCTCCATCCTACGGACATTGCAAACACATAATAAACTCAAACTCAACTCAAAAATTTTACGATAAATTCCAAATATAACGTAAAAGACGCAATAGAATTCAAAACACGTATTAATAACACACATATATATGATGATGAGACACTTATTTCTTTTGACGTAGTATCATTATTCCCTAGTATTCCAGTTAACTTAGCCATAGACATTATTAAGAAAAAATTACAACATATACCGACATACCAAAAGAGTTATTCATCGACATTTTAAATTTTTGCATAAAAGAAAATAGATATTTTAAATATAATGACAAAGTATATGAACAACTAAAAGGAATGCCGATGGGTTCACCCGCATCACCAGTGATTGCAGACATAATAATGGAGGAACTATTGGACCATACAATTGAAAATTTAGAAAAGAAACCACGACTTTTGACCAAATATATAGATGACCTGTTCTGTAATAAATTTCATAAGCAGACGAATTGGAGAATAACGTCAAACTACCATATCTAGATACATTAATTATTAAATCACACAACTCGATAACAATTGACTGGTATCAAAAACCTACAGCTTCAGGACTTTTCGATCATCCAAAACACATAATTATGAATACCGCGCAGAATTTCGCCAGAAGAATACTGAAAACAAGTGACACACAATACCACGAGGACAACATAAAAAGAATTAAAAAAATACTACAAAAAAACAGCTTCACCTACAAAACGACGATGCATATAATTAAAAACGTGACGAAAATGATTAATGATGATAATGATGACCTGACAAACCGACAAAAATATACAAATCCATGACACATGTTCCAGGATTTTCCAACAGAATTATACATGCTGACATATATGATAAAGACAAAATAAACATTGCACTCAAGACAAATAATACATTAAAACAACTTTACTCAAATACAAAAACCAAATTAGAAAATTGGAAAAATCTAACGTCATATATAAAATACCATGCAATGGAGACGGATCCAACATATGTAATAAAATATATGTTGGAACAACAAAATAAAAATTACGGACAAGGTTAGCTGCACACAAATCGGACTACAAAAACAGAACTGGAATATTAGACAACAAAACAGCATTAGCGCCCACTGTACCACCACTGGTCATTCTACGAACATTGACAACGCGAAAATATTACAACAAGAAACAAGCTACAAAAAACGATACACAATATAAAATGTTACATATACTAAATACTCCCGCGACAATAAGAATCAACTATAAAATGGACACGGAAAAATGCGCGCACATTTATAGACACATAATAACAAAACATAAATAAAACAAAAATTTAGTAATTAAATGACACCCATTGCAAGTGGACGTCGTTACTCAATGTAAGAAGTGTTTTGATTGTTTTATACTAAAAATTGTTAGCTTTAAATGTAATTACTGTGTTGTACTTATATGGTTATATTGTTATAATTTCAGTGTAATTTTCCTGAAGACGAATACCGAAGGTATTCGAAATATCGAACGAAAAATAAAACAATAAATGTTTTAATAAAATACCAAAGAGTTTTATTTTAAAACAAAACCGGATCTAGAGCCTGAAAAAAATCATTATTTTAAATTTCTACTTTAAGAGATATTGGAATATGAACAACCATACAAAAGTGATCTTTGGCCCATTTTTTGAAACTTTGAAGCACTGCGTTATAAGCCATAAACGACGTCATCTCGTACACTGTCGCATCTTTTACTATTTTATACCAGTTATACGACTCAACACAATACCAACCGCTTAATTTCAATTTTCATATCTCCTTTAATGATTTTCTACTGCGAAGTCTTATGAAAATTGCGATGAGCATGAGAGCTTTCTCTTTGTGCGCAGTTGTCTAACTGGTAAGATCATATCTCCTGTAAATTTCAACCTTACTTGCAAATATCTCTACATATAATTTTCTAAAAGCAAATTACATTTGCCACTTCTCATCGAACTATTTTGAAATTATTAAATATTATTTTGTTTAAAATACACTCTTTTGTGTTTTACTTTTATTTTCAAACGCAACAATTTCTTTGAATTTTATACATTGTTCGCATTATGTGCAAACATTTTGATTTAATACGAGTCGGATCGGATTTGTGAGAAGCTGAAATTGTGGATTTTGTCTTTTTACAGAGAGTAGCATTTTTATATGCAACCAGTAATTAATCTCATCACAAAATGTATTTGCTTCGTACGACAGTCGTTTTGAGTTTCTGCTCCGCAGAACATCGTGTAAAACTTATATTCGACGGCAAACTTAAAATCGGTTAAAATAAGTACGGAAACGTTTACCCCGCATATCCCTATTCGAGAATCGCCGAGACCGATATTGGACGAGCGATTTAAAAAGGACCAACATCTGCCCCGCAGACCCCTGTACGAGCATCGTGGAGACCCATATTGGAAGTAGAAGAAGTAATACTGTGATTGGTTTTTTCAATCTCTGCCCCGCAGACACAGGAGTTACGAGCACATTGGACCAGAAGAAAGGTATATTTTCAAAAAATATATAAGGTACGTGTTTTTATGAGAAAAATATTTTTTTTGAAGAATTTACCTACCTAATATAATACTCATAAAAATATTAAAGTGATTGCTAAATAAGCATTAAAAAAATGAATTTGCCTCGTGTTTCGCCAAAAATTCATCCGCGGTATCATTATCTTTGATTCTACTTCGATTTTCGATTTATGCTCTCATTGATCATTTTATTGTAAGTAATGAAAAACAATTAATAAATTATATATAAAAAAAATGAAAATCAAAAGAAATACATTAATATTCAAACTTCATCGATATATATATCTATAGAACTTTGTTATCAATAACTGATCAGTGAGTGCATACAGTGGAGATCAATACATATGCGTATGCGGGAGTAGTGGCGCGCGCTCTAAAAACGAGTTCTATTCCCAATTATTATTGTTAAAAAAAAATCGTGTAAACTAAAAAAAAAAAAATTCGAATCACACGAAGCGACTAAAATCGGTAACATTGAAATTATTCGAAACTGTGCCCGATCTGGATTACATAAATGAAGATCATCGACGACGTTGCCCTCGGTCGGTTGTGAAGATTTGGCTGTCACTCTCTCTACACAAAGCTGTTTCCAGTGGGCTGTGACGATTAATGTTGCCTGTCTCTCTACAATCAACGAACATCCAAGCAGCTATTGAGTTAGCAGACACAATGATTATGATATTTTACAAAAATTTTAAAAAAATGTATATTAAAACTTACATTTCAAATGTTAATAACGTGTCAATAATTAATTAAAAATAAATAAAAAGTGCTAATGAAAATTGATTAATCGTATTTGTGATTTAGAAATAAATTTCTAAGGAATTATATTCGGTCTAGTTTACAAGATTTCGTATAGTGAATCTTGCTTACATTTGTCTATTTTTTTATCTGCTCTTTACATACTTTACGGTGGTCTCTAGTTTGTGAATTTTATTTTTAAATTTAGCGTAGACTCACTTCTGGAAATACGTTATATTTTGTAATTTTTATTTTTTGAGCTTGGTGTTTTCTAAGCAAAATGACTGCTTTGGATAATTTTATTCGCGCATCAGACGCACTAGTTGAATTTGAAGCGAATCTTCATAAAGGACGCTTACGAGAACAAGCGCATATTAGCAAACAGTCAAATGAAGCTCCTCTTTGATCTTCCTTTCGTAACCGTTGATAATAGCGGACTTCTTAGAAATCTGCAACGAACTATAATCAATAGTATGGCTACGTTTGATACTTATAACATTAAAACCCTACATTGGGATAAATACTTGTTTTCCTATGCTCTCAGAGGTCACCTGAGCACACGCTGGCGCTTTGGGAACAGAGCTTGCAAGATAAGTCAGCTATGCCTTTATGGACGACAGTTGATTCCATTCTCACAGAACGTATAAAGACTCTCGAGTCGATTGATGACAGACGTGGCCCTGCAGAAAAAGCTATTTAAATCGCAATCTCAATTGTTACCAAAGAAAATTAAGACACACCATACGAACCTCACGGGTTCGATGTGTGTGCTCTGCCCTAAGCAGCAACATACGTGTTTGTCCAAAATTTTTAAAAATGAGTATTTCTGACAGATACGCTAATGTTAAAAAAACCACTGTAATGATACAAGCGATGTTTTGGACATAGGCGCATTGTTATAAATGTTCAAATAAAGCCCTAGTTTAGTAAATAAAATTCATGACAAATTAACAAACATTGATCACTAGTGACTACGTTGACCAAACATCCTGGGCCCCTGGCTTTCAAGCAGGTATGAGTGCAACCGAATTCGCGCGAATTCATTATAGCTTCAATTTCAATAAGCGCTGTTGTTAACTCCTCAAAGGTAAGACGCGCGTTCATCAGAGTTCTGTTTAAGTGATCTTTTGCTGATTTCACGGCGACTTCCCACAAACAGCCAAAGTGGGGTGCCCTGGGTGGTATAAAATGAAAATTTATGAATTCGTTATGCAAAAATTTGTGATAAATTGTTGGTTTTTGGAGTTAAAAAGGAATTCCTTCAGTTCAGCTAGTTTGGTATTGACGCCTACAAAGTTGGTGTCATTGTCGCAGAATATATCGGTAGGCAACCCTCTTCTTCCAATCATCCTTTTTAGCGCTGCTATAAATGATGCTGTTGCAAGATCTGACACAACCTCAATATGAACAGCCTTGGTTGACAGACACACAAATATTGATATATACGTTTTATACGGAATTGGTCCGCAAAAATCAACTGCACGTCGAGCAAATGGCCTAGATGGTGTTAAACGTTCGACTGGCAGGTTACCCATCGTTTTTTATAGGAGTTTAGGTTTGTATCGAACACAGTGCATGCAGGATCTGACGATGTGACGAGTTATTTGCCTTGCGTTGATAATCCAAAATTGCTGAAGAATTACTGCAACTAACGCCTTTGGTCCCAAATGGTAATTTGATAAGTGTAAGTAGCGAACGTAGCTTTTTTACCTTGCGTTGATAATCCAAAATTGCTGACGTATTACTGCAACTAACGCGTTTGTTCCCGCATGGTAATTTGAAAAGTGTAAGTAGCGAACGTAGCTTTTAACAAAATCGCACTTGCTTGGTAAATTAATAGGATGTTTCTGCCCATGTGCAACATGGAAGGTCCCTTTGAGATGTAGAACGACATGAGGCGTCAAATACAACCCTCAATTTAGTAGAAGTGCTGGTTGGCTTGAACACACAGTGGTGCGGAATGTAGTAATGTGGTTCATCCAATTTAGGTGTTTTAACCAAACTCATATGCCCTAAATCTTCATATTCTTTCATGAAAGTCACATATTTGGCCTTGAGTTCACATTGATGTGATAAACGCTTTTACTGAGCAACGAATCTTCTCAACGATTGTTGTGAATCAGAAACGTTTTTTTTTATGTATTTTAGAAAGCCTGCACATAACCAGTATGCACATAAAGTTCAAATCTAAAAGCAAAATAACAGATGCATGTTAACTTAACATAACGTCAACGACGTAACTGGAACAAGTGCATAATGTTTATGAGTGCATACTTTCAGGAGATAAAATTAAGTCTGCTTAAAAGCAACGAAAAATGCATTAGTTGCAATTTGATCCGAGACACGCGCTAGCAAGTGTGCCGTCTGTTTAAAAGCAACAACAAAAGCATTGGTTGTAATTAAAGTCAAGATTAACGCCAGCATGGGAACCAATTAAGAATTTAGCACATTGGAATTTTCTCAGTTAATGATTTTACAATATTAAGTAATATCCGATGTGGGGTTCAGGAGGTTTTTAGTAGTACGTAGATCTAAGAATATGCTTGCTTGCTTGCATTTATGAGTTGTGTTTTAAGAACTAAGTATAAGCAAGGGGTTCGTGAGTCGCACGATACCGAGGTGATGAGTAGAGGTTAAGTTTAGATGTAAAGCATTATGATTTTAACTGCCTTAGCGAGAAGACGTGTTTTCAGTTTAAACTCAAGCTTGTAAAAATACTTAAAAATAATTAATAAAAGTATAAAGCATGTCTAAAATATCCTTGCGTTTTTATTTAATAATAAATATTAGGAAAGAATTGTGGACTTCGAGGGAAAATTGTCACTAACGGTTTCATCAATAAAAGGCAAGTACAAAAGGACCCCTGGAATCCGCAATACGATGTATCACGTGATTTTCCAAGATTGATCGAACTATCTTTAAAGGGCAATTTCACTACTAAGGACTGCGTCGAATAAAATTGTCCGCTACAAAAATGAAAAAATCTAGAAATCTAGTAATCGAATTTTTATAGAATAAAATATTTTATTTTGCAAATTATTTTTAGATTAAAAAAAATATATAAAAAACCAGAAATTAATATTTTTAATAAAAAGTTTTACAGCCAGATATTGTATCTCGATGTGACTGAGTGCTCTCACATCGTCTGAAAAGTTGTATTTCATATCTTCACACATTTCGCCCGTCAAGCCCTTACGTTGATTTTGATGGATCTCACGTTCTACGACTCTCGAAAACATGTCTTGCTACCCGCAAACAAATTTCAGATAAAAAAAATTATAATTTTATTTTAAAGTTACGAATTTTTTAGTCTGGCAATACTTATGACAGCAACAAAACGAGACTTGATTCGAGAATCGAATATCGAATATCGATTCGGTAAACAAAAAAAAGCTGTTCTGAAAAATTTGACAAAATTGTGTTTGTGTGTATTTTATCATTTTTGCAAATTTTTGCTAATTTGCTTTGTAAATGGATTTATTGGATGAAAAAATATGTGTAGTGTATTAAACAATTATTTAAGATTGTTCTGCATCATTTTTAGGTGCAATTAGTGCTTTGTTTCGTGAAAATTTTAGTTAACGGAGCCAAAAAAGCTGCCGTCTAATTTGACACATCATTCGTGCGGTTTAGTTTAATGAAATACAAATTATTTCCTTACGTCGGCGCAAACCGTGTGACGTCAGACGTTTTGCGCTTTACAAAATTCAAAAAGCCAGTCACACGGGCGTGCGTGACTATTTGTGACAATTATCGAGATACAATATCTGGCTATTAATTTTTCCGGAACCCCTTTCATTAATGTTGTAATGGTAGTGTCCGACACCCTCACAGCTGCTGAAGACCACTTTCTTTTAAAGTCTTGAAGGTTTTTGGCCACTTTTTTTGTTGTCTTCATCTCCCTTTTTACTAAAGCCCCGCCTGAGTTCTGGACAGTTTGGTGGATTGGCTTCTCTAGGCACCAAAATCACTGCATTTTGTTGGATCAACTCTAAGGCCGTTTTGCTCTAGTGACATGAAGCGAGGTCAGGCCAAAAAAATGTGGACACTTCATGTTGGCGAAAAATGGAAGCAATCTCTTTTACAAGCAATCCTTCACATATATTTCGCTATTAATTGTACCCGATGTCACGAATGAGCTGCTCCTTTTTCCACAACTGCAAATTGCCTGCCAAACAAGGAATTTCTTTGGGAATTTTGTCATTTTTTTTTGATTTGAATTTTTCAGCGACATTTCCTCGAGAATCGGCTGTATAAAATGCCTGCCCAGGTAGCTGAGAAAAGTCCGCTAAAACATAAGTTTCGTCGTCCATTATGCAGCAATCGATTTTTTTAAAAAAATCTTGGTTCAGCTTTTTAGCTCGATGTTTTGCGGTTTCATTCTTGACGGCATTTCAATCCGGAACTTTTTGGACCTTCAGCCCAGCTTCTTTCTTAGTCCTGCGCACGAAAGATTCTGAGCAATCCGCCTTTCTCGCCAATTTCCTTCCGGATATGCTTGGATCTTTCTTTAAAATATTCACAATATTCTTCGACTTTTCACGATCATGTGGGCCTTTTTTTTACCAGAACCTTTCTTCCGATCAATACTCAGGTCTTCCTTAAAGCGGTTGATAACGCGAGAAATGGTCTTAGGGTTAGCCCCTACCTCCTTGGCAATTTTTTTAAGAGAGCTACTAGGTTTTAATTATATATTCTCGCACTTCCACTTCGTTGGCCATTTTCGCGTTAAATAAATTTTGTATTGACTATAACTGACACAAATTATTTTCTGCCATTTAATTCAGAGCTACTATGATCAAATTTTTTTAATTTGAATCTTGCAATAGCACATTATGGGAAGATATGTAACGGGCAATTTTATTCGACGAAGTCCTTATTCTGCCATTAGATGCAACTAACATTATTCAAGAAACATGATTCGCAACTTTCTTGTTCTTCAGTCCAACGGTTAGTAGAACAATCAATTTCGTCCAGTTTCCACATACGTTCCAAATGTTTATCAACAGAATCTGTGCACGCTAGCAAGCATATTGATGGCGTTACTTGAAATAATGATTTTTGGTATCTACCAGATACGACCCAACCGGACTTGAAAAAGCTTTCATCAGCAAGTTCGGTGTTAGACGGTAAATTCCATGTACAAGTGTACAAGAATTTTTCTGTAATAAAGTTGACCTGCGAGCAGGAATCCAAAAGTTTTCTACCTTGTTGATAACATCCAGTTGCATCACGAATTAAAACTACAGCAGTAGGGAGAATAATTTGATTCATCGCCGATTTCTCGATATGAGTGTGGACGGTGGCTGTAGATTCCTCTGGAACTGTATGCGATGGTGGTTGTATTCGGTGTAAAAGGCTCATCATAGCCTTTTACCGTCGAGAACAAACTCTACATTTGAAAGCTGAAAAGCAATGTGATGCTTGGTGATTTTTTGAAAAACAATTAATGCAGAGCCCTAGTTTTTTTAACAGTCTGAAGACGTTCGGAAATTTCCATACCTTTAAATTGAAGACAATTATTCAGAAAATGAACAGGGTTGGAACATAACGCACATGATCGTTTAGTGCATGAAAAGGAAAAACCTTGTCGTTGAGACCTTTTTTATAATTTGTGGATTTCATTTGAAAATTTCGAGGTTCTACATAATGAGTTTGAGGGACATCTATGGATTCCAAATACTGACAGCGACGTTCCAAAATTTTAGTACAATCATCCCATGTAGGAAGCTTAAAATAGTCTAATCAATCCTTCCATTTTTTTCGAGTGCCTTCATCAACCTTTTCCATTACAATGTATATTAACATTGAATTACTAATATCCTTTTCAGTACCCAACGATGACAATGAACTATAAAGTGCTGATGCATTATCGACAAGACTAAATGCTAGTTTGTTTAGAAACTTCAGGGAATTCAAATAAGCTTGTAATATTTTCAAGACAAATTAATTTGCTATTGTCGTAGAATTCTTTAAGTCTTGTAGGTGCCTTTGAATAATTTTCATTTAAAACCTGAAATGCCTTCACGGTTTCTAATGCTGGGCCCTTTAAACAATTGAGTAAGTGATTGCATTTTTCAATATTTGACAACCCAATTTCGCGATCAATAATTTGATTGAATGATGTGATTGTTAGATTTATGTTCACAACAAAACACTGTTCATAAAATACTGTAATTTACTTTATAATTTTAAATCTAATTAGTATTGAAAACAAAATTTATATCTATCAAAATGAAAAAATAAATTTTGTTCACACTTGAAAATTTCTTAAACTCGAATGTTGTATTTTTCTTATATGGGTTGCCAATAGGTAATGGGCCCAGGTCGCGTTGAATAAATTTGATTTGCAGTTTACAAATTTTTATTGCGAATATGGAGCAAAAATTTTCATTTGTTTTGCTGAATGGCAAACATTACTTCACGTGGAAATTCAAGATGGAAATGTATCTCATGCAACAAGATTTATGGGATGTTATCGACAAAGATAACATCCCATAACCAGTAAGTGGAAAACGTTATTTTTTATCTTTTATCAATGATTTTTCACGTTACACAAAAATATATGTATTGTTAAAGAAGAACGAAGTAGTTCCAAAATTTTTGGAATACATTACAGAAGTACACAATTTTACAGAGAAGAAATTAAAAGTCCATCGATGTGATAATGGTGGTGAGTTTGTGAATCACGAGATGCACACAATTTTGAAGAAGTATGGCATTGTTTTACAAACAACGGTACCATATTGCCCGGAACAGAATGATGTTGCCGAGCGTAAGAATCGTACGTTAGTCGAAATGACTCGCGCCATGCTGAATGATGTAAATTTACCGAAGAACATGTGGGCAGAATGCGTATTAGCTGCAAATTACATTCAAAACCGTTTGCCATCGACGGCAGTCGACAAGACCCCTTACGAATTTTGGTTTAAACAAAAACCAACTTTAGGCCACATTCGAGTATACGGCAGCAAAGCATTTGTGCAGATTCCGAAGTGTAAGCGACAAAAACTTGATAATGTTTCGTTTGAAGGTATTCTAGTTGGCTATGCGGAAAATTCGAAAGGTTATAGAATTCTGATGCGAGGAACCAATGATATTGTCATAAGCAAGGACGTTAAGTTTCAAGAAGGCAATTACAATTACATGTCAGCGAGTCGAGAGAACGTTCATTTAGTTCCAAATACGTGGCAGGAATTATTGAAGCTGGATGAGTCAGAGCGTATACCATGGCTTGTGGCAGCAGAAGAAGAAATGGTATCATTCATGAAAAATGACACATGGATATTAGCGCAATTACCCAAAGACAAGAAAGCAATTGGATGCAAGTGGGTATTTCAGCTCAAAAGTGATTCTTGTAGCAAGCCGAAGTTTAAAGCACGAGTGGTCGCCAAAGGCTATACGCAACGTTTTGGAGAAGAATATGATGAAACGTTTGCACCAGTTGGTAAATATGTTACCTTGCGAATACTTTTGGCTGTTAGCGCTGTAAACAGGTATGTAGTAAAACATGTTGATGTAAAATCAGCATTTTTGAATGCGACTAAACGAGATGAGATACACATGCAACAGTCGGAAGGATTTATTACGAAGGGGACCGAACATATGGTTTGCAAATTAACTAAATCGATATGTGGCCTTAAACAAGCGGCAAAGTCGTGGTATGAAAAGTTGAATACTGTTCTGTGCAATATTGGCTTTGAAATGGGAAGAGCAGATACGTGTTTTTACAACAAACTAATTAACAACGAATATGTTTATGTTTTGGTATATGTAGATGATATTTTAATCTGCGCTAGAGATGAAAATATAATAGAAAATATTTATAACTCATTAAATAAATATTTCGAAATTAAAAACTTGGGAAATGTATCTTCCTATCTAGGTATACAGCAAGGAGACTTTCATATACATCAGAATGAAAAGATACAAAAGCTTATACATGATGTTGGACTAAAAGATGCTAAGTTGAGTAGTATACCGATGAATCCTAAATTTCCTAAGATTACCGATGAAAGTGGAATATTGCCGAATAATGAATTGTACAGGTCAATAGTGGGATTATTGCTTCATTTATCAATTACCACCAGACCAGACTTTGCGGTAGCAGTTTCGATATTGTGCAGACAAGTTGCCAAACCTCGCACGTGTGACTGGGAAGCTGCAAAGAAAGTTGTGCGGTATTTAAAGGGAACTGCCGATAAAAAGCTCATACTTACGAGTTCTATGGACTTTGAATTAAAATATTTTACTGACTCAGACTGATCACCTGCCCAGTCTGAGTCAGTAAAATATTTTAGGATCGTAAGTCAACCAGTGGTTTTATTTTTACATTAGGATGCAACGCAATATCATGGGCCTCAAAGAAACAAACGACAGTTGCACTTTCTTCGACGGAAGCTGAGTTTGTTGCTGCTTCTTTTGCAGCACAGGAATTGCTTTGGTTAAAGCAACTACTTAAGGATATGTCAATTTCAATCAAGATTCCCATACCAATGCTGGAGGATAATCAAAGTTGTATCAAAATCGCAACATCGTCTAAATTCAGTTGTCGAACAAATCACATTGATGTGAAGTATCACCACATCAAGCATATTCAAGAAGATGGCATTTTAAATTTAATGTATTGTCCAACTGACATCATGTTAGCAGATTTTCTTACAAAATCTTTACCTTTTCCAAAATTTACTAGTTTAATTAAAGGCCTCTTTTGTTGAAAAGGGGTGTTAGATTTATGTTCACAACAAAACACTGTTCATAAAATACTGTAATTTACTTTATAATTTTAAATCTAATTAGTATTGAAAACAAAATTTATATCTATCAAAATGAAAAAATAAATTTTGTTCATTTCTTAAACTCGAATGTTGTATTTTTCTTATATGGGTTGCCAATAGTGATGAAGTTTTTAAACTCCGAGTATTTCCCATTGAACGTAGGTAATTTTAATAAAGGCAACTTTGTGTTTGGTGGGGCGAAAGCTAATGTATTATTATCTGAAATCGTTATATTTGATATATCATCACCTAACTGTGTCTGAATATGAATCTTAATTGATACGTACAAATCTTCAAGCTCTGCACGTCCATCATCTTCGGGATCTAATCTTTCTATTTTTGTTTGATAACTCAAGATTTGTGAAAAATAGGATTCAAGAATTCCTAATCTGCATTTTATTTCAGTTGTTGATAGAGCATTCCCTTCCCTCCGTCCATTTAATACGTGTGATGTTCTTTTTTGTGTTAGATCGCTGTTGTTTCAACACTTGCAGTTCATTATACATGGTAAAAAATATGCGAAATAGCGAAAATATGACTCTTGTGGAAAACAGCAATTAATCAGCCCAATCGAGGTTCCCGATGAGCGGAAGCTCGTCGGATTGTTCTCCTTCCGACGGAAAATAAAATTTAATCAAGTTTTCCGAGGAACGGAAACATTTATAAAACAACGCAACATTGTTTTCCTTTCAATTTCGATATTAAATTCCAAAATTCCAAGTAAAAATTAAATTTGTTTTCAATTTTATTATTATACGTACTCTATTTGACATTTTAAAATGACTGCAAATACAAAACGAATGTAATTTTATTTTTTAATTTATTTTTTAAATGCTAACTACAGTAGGTACTTAAATAGTTAAATTTTCATAGCAATTTTTGTAAGTTTCCAACATCCAAGCAGTCGAAATAACTCATTTTTTAACTATTTGCACAATTTAAACTACTTTATTTCTGCAATCAATTACTAAAATTCTAAAATTTCATGTTTTCACATAAAAATAAAATGTGAGCAAATTTGACAGTAAATGTTCACACGACGGGAAACTCGATTGATATGTTTCCGATGAAAATTTTCGAATATACGTCGGATAACTGTGAGTTGCTCGATTGCTTTTTTGTCAATTCCGTCGGAAATGTCTGCCGACGCGTTTCTCGATTAGGCTGAATAATTATTAAGACAAATTCAGTGTTGAAGCAAAGTTTAATGAAGAATTATTTGAATGATGTTAGATGAAAGCGATCGAAGATTGAATTAAATTAAGCAAGACAATATTGTGATATTTCTGGTAATCATCTTTGTTTTCTTAGTGCGGTTAGAACTATAATGTAATAGATTTTCTGTCATATCTGGCAACTAATTGACATAAATAAATTAATTCAAATTTAATTTTTACAATTTTAAAATTTCATGAAATTGTGAATTTGTTTCTCGTCATATTTGGATATTGCGACGACAGATTTGCAATCGCAATAGACCATTGCGACATTGCATTTTGGTATTTCGGGAATAATTTTATGTACAAATTGCAGCATAATTTTTTCAATGGATTGTCAAAATCTGTCGGTTATAAATATAACGGAAACATGTTCTATCGGTTAAAGTATCTGCCGGTTAAAGAACATTGAGATGACAAACAGATATAACAGATGATTGTGAAAACGAATTCTGCGCAAACTGTTGGTTAAATTGGAAGTTAGTATTTAACTAGATATTGTGAAAACGGCCTTTACTAATGTTAAATGTAGAGTAAATACAGAGAACGCCGCGACTTTTCTTTCAGACAAAATATCAAAATAATACAAATAGTAGAAATTAATGTCAGTTAGCTCAGGGTCGATACGCTGAGCGATGGACTTGAGTACCCTCTTTTACAACCTTGACTTCAGTCGTCCAACCGAGTTTAGCATGTATAATCGTGTTCGCTTCTCGAACTATTGTTAAATTGAACGCCCGAAATGTAGAGCGCTCTTTCAATTAACTCTGCTGTAATGTGATTGGATATCATATGGTATGCGCGACAATACATGTGCGTCATACCAGAGAGTACACATGTGTGCAAAAAAAATTGTTGTGGCCACCTATAAATTATGTTATCGCCTCTTCGATCGCCTTGTTGTTTAAGAACAACAAAGTATTTTTATTATTTACATATAATGGATATTTCTGATTAAAATGACGTATAATTCTTCCACATTTTTAACACATTTTAAAAAATGACCTAAACTTTTGTAGGTGAGTCTTGAATGTTGTTGTGCAAAAACATAGTAGTGCTAACGAATATGTTACTAAATCGAAATATTTTTTATAAAGTTACTGATTTTCAAGCTTGTATTTGTATTACCGAGATAAATTGGAACAATATTCTCTAAATTTTGTCGGTAATGCAGTGTTCGACTTTTCAATTTAGCAAATTTTTGAGCAGACTAAATTGAACTAAATTGGATGACAGCAAACAGACAATTGATAATCGATCGATTATGGACTTTAACAATTACCGGTTACCGAATGGCGATCAAATGTAAAGCCCTTCAATTTAGTCAAATTCGCACACACCCTAATTGTATGATTTTGAATCGCAAATATTGATATTTTTTTCTAAAATTTTTTGGAGATGGAGTCTAAGCATTTCCGAAAGTTGGAATCGATCTGCGGAACCCTTATATTTTTTTTTCTGCAGAACCCTTATATTTTTTTTTGGTTGGAACCGGAAGCGGTATTTTATAAAATCTTGAAATTAGAACAGAAAATAATATTCCATAGAGCCCTGATAATAATAAAAAAATGATTTAAATATTTCTCAGTTCGTAATGGCAACTGATACGAATTGGTACGAATAACTTATATGGCAAAACTTTAGTACGTACCTTTGGTTTTGTTTGTCTTCATTATGTATGATTTTTAAACATGTAATTTTTTCGCCTTGTTTTTTTAATTCCGATTTGTGTTCCGTACATATCATACATCTATAGAAAAGAATCATTACATTATTATTAAAATTAAAATAATAAGAATTACCTCCAAGCATTTTTAGGCTTTTTTTCCGGTAAGATATCTAAACATGATAAATGAAAGCTTTTATGACAATTATCGCATTGCAGAAGACAAGGTCCTTTGCCGGTGTCTGAGCATACTGAACATTGAGTGCATTGTTCACATTTCCAAACGCTTCCTTTAGTTACCAGCATATATAATAATACAAACGACTGAGATTTGCAATTTCCAGCATTATTCGCACATGTTGTATGTAATGATGTCCCACATTTCCAACATGAGCTAAGTGGTTCCGGTATTCCGTTTACATTTTTCTTTGAATTACCATAGCAGAGAGCACAAAAATTATTTCCCTGCAATATTGAGATGGAACAATTATAAATTTAGAAAAACTGAATATTCCCAAAATATATATAGGATATTCCATTTTAAATCAACGAAAAAATGAGAAATTTAAACATCATCCTCTTTGAAATTGATAAAAATTGTGCAACATTTTAAACCTCTACCTTCTATCATTCACGAAATATGGTGGCTTATGATATGCCATATTAAATTTCATCTTTATACCTTTCAAATGATACCTCAATTGACCTTGTACATTTTAATATAAATGCAATTAAGTTATCCCACCTTTCTGATTTTTTTACTTGTTTTTTTTTTACTTTTTAAGCCGTCATATTTCGGGAACCATATAAGCTAGAGGGCCAAAATTTTGTCTTAGTTTAATAAGGTACAGCATTTTTACAAAATTTAAATTATTTCTGAGGGGGTAGGGGAAATCCGTTCATTTAAAATGGAATATTCCATAGGTATAGTGCATTGAACTGCACTAAAAAAACAGAATGGTTATGAGGGTTTTGCTCCTTGGTTTCAATCAGGTTTAAACTTAGTTTAAACTACTTTTATATAATCGTCTCACATTAAGCTCTTTTCAGTGATAGTTTGATGTCGATTTCCATGGCAAGTTTTTAGTTGTTGCCCCAAAAACTCAGTACTTGCACTAGTCATGGAAATTATTTTAGATTTTCTAATATGTGTTTGTAAATAATTTCACATTGACTTTTCATTCTGTCATTTTTTTGTTTATTATGTTTCTGTTTAAAGTGTTTTAATTTATATTTTATTGTCTGTAAATATTGTGCATCAAAAAATAAAGAATCCTTAAAAAAATGGAGAGTTTCTACCAATTAGTGAATGCGTTATAAATCAGCGAAATTTAATTCCTAAAAAATGTGTTTGTGTGCGTGAAAAACTTTATTTAAAACAAGGGCAACAACTAAAAACTCAGAGTAACAACTATTCTAGCAGTTGTTGCTCTATGGAAATTCATCAGTGCAAAAACTGCTAGAATAGGGCAACAACGACATTAGGGCAACAAGTGCCATGGAAATCGACATAAGTTTCATTTAGTGAAGTGTTTTTTTATATGGCAATACTAGTTAATTTCAACGAATTCTTTTATTTTTCTTATTTGGAAGAGCTGATTTTTAATTTGCGACACTGACGAAAAGATTTTAAACTTTTTGGCAATGCATTTTTAAAACCATATAATAAACAAAATAATAAATATTAGACAGTGAAAAACAGAGCAACATTACTGCGTGAAATAGAAGAAATGAGCTTTTCTGATCACATATATAGCGAATTTGTAATCAACATAGGTAATCAAAAAGAAATCCTTTACAGGAATCCTAGGAATACAAACTGGTCCAAGTTCGTAGATCTAGTCCAGACATCTAGGATTACAATAAAATACAGGTCGATAAAAAATGAACTAGATATTGAGGGGCTCACAATATATATACATTTTGAAAACGATAGCGATAACAACTGGTCGACATACAACGGAATTCTAGTAATTTATAAAACAAAGAGTTTAGGAAATCAAAACGTGACGTTCTGAAAAAAGGCTCAGGAAATTGATGTACAAACATTTCGTACCTTAGAACATTTACTTTTACGTTCTGAACAACGCGGATATATCGATTTGGTATTATTGATAATTTTTCGAATTTAATTGTTTTCAATATGAAATGCATATTCTCAATTAGAGTTAAATACGTTTTTTTGACTCTGTTAAAGTCAAATACGTTTTTTGCTGTTAAATTTGAACTTTTTGCTAGTTAAATACGTATTTATTTTCACGGACTTTCATAAAGGTATTGCTAATAAAAAAAAACTTAAATTTATGAATTAATCGAAATAAAAATGGACTAAGGGCCGTTTTCACAATATCTAGTTATATATTAACTTCTACTTTAACCGACAGTTTGCGCAAAATTCGTTTTTACAGTCATTTGTTATATCTGTTTGTCATTTAAATTTTCTATAACCGGCAGATACTTTAACCGATAGAACATGTTTCCATTATATTTTTAACCGACAGATTTTGACAACCCATTGAAAAAATTATGGTGCAATTTGTACATAAAATTGTTCCCGAAATACCAAAATGCAATGTCGCAAAATATCATAAGGTAAATGGCAATAGAAATATTAGCAATACAGTCTATTGCAATTGCAAATCAAATCTGTCGTCGCAATATTCACACTAAGAAAACAAGATGAACTTCTTGCTGCAACTATCCTTCTAAATTTACGTCAAACATCCCATAAGTTTCAATAAAGTTGCAGCAAAACTATTAATATTTTTTAAATATTACATACATATATTCAGATAGTTACGAGATGTTTGCCACAACAGCAATGATAATTGAGATATTTACAATTGACTGATAGCAAACATCTTGAGTTCTTGGACATTTCCAACAAAACTCTTTAGTTATTTTGACTCTTGACTACTATAAAAAAGAAAAATTGCGTACTTTTTTCTTACGCTCGATTTATCCACAACAATTAAGTAAATCCAATGATTTATAAAAGTGTCAGCTCAAATAATACATTTTAATGGTAAAGTAAAAATAAAATTTCTTGGGATTGAAATTATCAACACGTGATGGAAAATATTTTTTTTCAGAGTTTACTTTGATGACAGCAGCGCCGGGCACACTTGGTTCTTCCGCGAAGAAGTCTCAACTCGTTGTACAATTTTACCTGTGAATGAAAACCAATGAACAGGGGTTGTACTAAGTGAGAATCTCCATTTAACAACCAAGCATGAACGGAAGGTACGGTATTGAGAGGCAAATAACACCAAAAGCTTCTCTCATTTCTATATATATATATATATATATATATATATATATATATATATATATAAATATATATATATATATAAATATATATATATATATATATATATATATATATATATATATATATATATATATATATATATATATATATTTATATATATATATATATATATATATATATATATATATATATATATATATATATATATATATATAAATATATATATATATATATAAATATATATATATATATATATAAATATATATATATATATATAAATATATATATATATAAATATATAAATATATATATATATATATATATATATATATATAAATATATATATATATATATATATATATATATATATATATATATAAATATATATATATATATATATATATATATATATATATATATATATATATATATATCTATATATATATATCTATATATATATATCTATATATATATATATATCTATATATATTTATATATATATATATATATATATATATATATATATATATATATATGTATGTATGTATTTTAGTGGGGACCGATAAAAAATGGTATGGCGATTATGATTTGGAAAATTTTTGTTCCTTGTAAATGCTCAAGTCCAGTCCACTGGGACTGGGGCTAACAACATCTTTTCATAGAAACATTTTTCTATACCGCGCTACCTCTCGTCAGTAAATGGCAAATCTACGAGAGTAAAACCATTGCCTATGAAAAAGCTCTCACCCGCCGTTCGGATTCGGCAATAAACTGTAGGTCCCACCACTTTGAGTACAAATATAACACGCACAGCTCAAAATGGTGAGAGAGCTCGGCCGAAGTTCTACACAGGACTTTAGCGCCAAACTATTATATTATAAATGCTCAAGTTTCAAAAATTCATAAAAATATCCAGCGTATCGATCCTAAACGATCGAAAGCCCTAACCATTGCCTATTCAACCTACGATAAGAAGTTCCAGCACGGTGACTGTGGACGGAGTAGTCATCATCACCACTTTTTCTCAATATATGACCAAGTTTAAAAATGTATATAAAATGTCTATTGGATTTCATGTAATTGGATTGTGTTACTGAAAAGTCATGAAGATGATTTGGAAAATTTTTGTTCCTTGTAAATGCTCAAGTTTCAAAAATTCATAAAAATATCCAGCGTATCGATCCTAACCGATCGAAAGCCCTAACCATTGCCTATTCAACCTACGATAAGAAGTTCCAGCACGGTGACTGTGGACGGAGTAGTCATCATCACCACTTTTTCTCAATATATGACCAAGTTTAAAAATGTATATAAAATGTCTAATGGATTGATCCATATATGTAGGTCACATATTTGGAAAGCCCTATTCATAATCTATCCAATCTAAGCATGAAGATCCTGGGTCGGATTCGGAGTCATTTATGTGTACCAATCTGAAGATTTCATCCGCTAACATAGCGGCAGTTAACGCTCTGTTAAAGCTCTATAAAAAATGGTTTGAGTCTTTGCTAAAAAAAAATCGTATTTAACTTCATATACTTACAGGTAACGCCCGTCACAAAATGTGTAACGCTCGTCACAAGTTTTGATACTTTATAAGTCAGTGATCAAAGTAACCATTGCAGAAATAAAATAAATGTATTCTCGTTGAATTTTTTTTGAATAGTCTCGTTCGCATCATTGGATTTACATTCGTTTTCACCATTTTCTGTTAAGCACTAACTGCCACTATAACTTAAGAGTTATCCTTAGAATATATGGAATTGGAACAATTAACTGGATATTGTGAAAACGGCCCATGTAGTGATTTATTTACTGGTACTTATTCATAATATAATACATAATATACTTTTTTGTTCAAAACAATATGGACAAAAAATAACTTTCATACAAAAACCGAAATCAAAACCGCAACCGTAATTTGGAACCGGTATACCGAAACCATTTCGTTATAAAAACTTTAAACCGTAACCGAAATCGAAACGAGTAAGAAAACCGAAATCGAATCCGTTATTCATTTAGGTTCCAATCCTTTATAACAAAATCTTATCTCAGACTTAACTACGCAAAAAGTCATAGGTTGGAGAGTGTTAATTGAGCATTCCTTTTCTGAGTATCTTTATATTCAGTTTAGCATTAACGATCTTTCACCTACCCCACCCCTCTCCCTGAATTACAAGAAAACAAACTGGATACGATATAATGATATCGTGACAGCAAACCTCTCGAACATGAAACCTAAAACTCCTTCGGGAGCATCGGACGTAGACTTACTAGTGGACACAGTCACAAATACGCTTAATGCGACACAATCGAAAGCACGCCCAACAAACAGGGGCATAGGGAAAACAAGACCACAATTGTGGTCGCCATACATCAGAACTATACGTAGTAATAGTAGGGCGCTTTTCAATAAAGTTAAGTAAACTAGACCCTCACAGGACTGGAAATGCTACAATGTCAATCTTCGGACATATAAATCGGCACTCAGAAAAGCCAAGCGGGACTCAACGAAGTCTCTCCAAGCATCGCAATTAATGAAAATCCTGTCCACTAATCCCACCATTCTATATATATATATATATATATATATATATATATATATATATATATATATATATATATATATATCTATATATATATATATATATATATATATATATATATATATATATATATATATATATATATATATCTATATATATATATATATATATATCTATCTATATATATATATGTATGTATTTTAGTGGGGACCGATGGCGCTTAATACCAAAACAATGTGCTCCATTAATTTTCCAACAACTACCGTATGGGACTATTGGAGCTAAAAAGCTGTAAGTGAACAAAATAAATTGCACTATCCATGACCATCCAAGCATCGCAATTAATGAAAATCCTGTCCACTAATCCCACCATTCTATATATATATATATATATATATATAATATATATATATATATATATATATATATATATATATATATATATATATATATATATATATATATATCTATATATATATATATATATATATATATATATATATATATATATATATCTATATATATATATATATATATATATATATATATATATCTATCTATATATATATATGTATGTATTTTAGTGGGGACCGATGGCGCTTAATACCAAAACAATGTGCTCCATTAATTTTCCAACAACTACCGTATGGGACTATTGGAGCTAAAAAGCTGTAAGTGAACAAAATAAATTGCACTATCCATGACCATCAGCTAAGGTGCTATGAGATGCAATACTATTATTCACTCTAACAAATTTTTATGTGCGTACGCAGATGTCAATTACATATTTGTTTATCAAAATACCAACACTTTCACAATCTTCTATATTTAATTTTATTGAGTAGACGAGACGCTATTCAAAAGCGATTTCAACACCACAAATTGTATTTATTTTTAATATATTTTAATATTTCGTTTGCCTTGAATGAGTAGAAATTCTTCCACTCTAGGTGGTACTTTGGTCGCCATTTGTTACATGTCGAAATTTGATCCGTTTTGCAAAGGAAAGAGAAAAACATTTGCATATACAGAAGATTTTGTTTTGAACGTTTATTATTTTACCCGGCTAAGTGAGATGTCTATTTTTCATATTCGATATGAACATTATTTATTTTATTAGAGTATGTACTCTAATAAAATGCAACTGCAACGCGCACACATTGTATTGGGTTATGGAATGAGAGAAGCTTTTTGTGTTATTTGCCTCTTAATACCGTACCTTCCCTTCATGCTTGGTTGTTAAATGAAGATTCTCACTCACTACAACCCCTGTTCATTGGTTTTCATTCACTTTACTCTTAATGCGCCATACGAACCTTCACATCGATCCCCAAATTAATACAACCGACTTAGGGCCGTTTTCACAATGTTCGGTTACGTTAAAATTTATCTGTACGTTTGTTAACTGGCAGATAGCCAAACTTTCAGAATAAAGTTTCCGTTAAATATTTTCGTTTTCACCAACACGAATTATTTAACTTCCGGTTAGAACGATATTGTAATAGATTTTCTGTCATATCTGGCAACTAATTGACATAAATAAATTAATTCAAATTTAATTTTTCATATTTAAAATTTCATGAAATTGTGACTTTGTTTGTCGTCATATTTGCACTAAAAAAACAAAGATGGTTATCAGAAATATCGCAGCCCTAAATATCAAACATCCGACAAATACGATAAGTATTGCTTGCAACCATCTTTCAAATTTACGATAATTTCTAGCAACCATCAATTAACCATCTTACAAATAGGTAACTAGTCGTAGAATATTTAAAAAAGTTACTCCATTAGAATTCGCGTAGTAATTTTTATTGAATTAAAAACAAATTAATCAAATGTATTTTTATTTATTCTAGAATTTAATCTTTCGAAGGTAAAATTGTACAACGACTTGAGACTTCTTCGCGGAAGAACCAAGTGTGCCCGGCGCTGCTGTCATCAAAGTAAACTCTGAAAAAAAATATTTTCCATCACGTGTTGATAATTTCAATACCAAGTAATTTTATTTTTACTTTACCATTAAAATGTATTATTTGAGCTGACACTTTTATAAATCATTGGATTTACTTAATTGTTGTGGATAAATCGAGCGTAAGAAAAAAATTCGCCATTTCTCTTTGTTATAGTAGTCAAAATAACTAAACAGTTTTGTTGCAAATGTCCAAGAACTCAAGATGTTTGCTATCAGTCAACTGTAAATATCTCAATTATCATTGCTGTTGTGGCAAACATCTCGTAACTATCTGAATATATGTCATATTTAAAAAATATTAATAGTTTTGCTGCAACTTTATTGAAACTTATGGGATGTTTGAGTATATGCTACAAGACGTAAATTTAAAAGGATAGTTGCAGCAAGAAGTCATCTTGTTTTCTTTTTTAATAATAATTTCTTTAATGTTTTTGCAATAGTATGGTGTTTTTTTTACTGCCAATAGGCATATTGATCATTTTTTTTGTTTTATATGTTTGTTTTATATATATTTATATATTTATATATATATTTATATATTTATATATATATTTATATATATATATATATATATATATATATATATATATATATATATATATATATATATATATATATATATTACGATGTATTACGAGGCATTATTTTTGGATTTTTATGTAAAAATAATATATAATTGACTGATAAATCATTTGTAAACAGGGTTGTATTGTGGCTTGAACAGTGTTGTAATGACCTCTGACCATGGTCGGAGTAGTGGCCACTTCATCATCATGACTTTTTCTTCATATGAATATCGTTGTTCCTTGTAAATGGTCAAGATTCAAAAATTCATAAAAAAGTTCCAGCGTATCGATCCAGCTATGTAGATCACATATTTCGAAAGCGATAATCGTTACCTAGGCAACCTACTATAGCAAGTTCCAGCACGGGAACCATTGAGGGAGGTAGTGGCCATTTCAACATCATGACTTTTTCTTCATATAAATAATTTTTTTATTTTTTTATTATTTTAATCAATTTAATGCCACCGCAGCGGCTGATATTGATAGAAGTACATAATAGATTAATTAATACAGTTCTTTGACCGTAATACTAATAATACTAATTTAACTTAAAATTATTCCTAACACACGCTCTTCAAAACTAATTTTAATTTAAACTAACTGGTAATACATTATATTATATTTGAACCATAGTCAACAACAAATATATATTTAAAACTTTAATTCATATATTTTTTTTCTCAATAATTATCAATATTAAAAAAATATTCTAAAAGCATTTTCATGTAATTGGATTGTGTTACTGAAAAGTCATGAAGATGATTTGGAAAATTTTTGTTCCTTGTAAATGCTCAAGTTTCAAAAATTCAATAAAATATCCAGCGTATCGATCCTAACCGATCGAAAGCCCTAACCATTGCCTATTCAACCTACTATAAGAAGTTCCAGCACGGTGACTGTGGACGGAGTAGTCATCATCACCACTTTTTCTCAATATATGACCAAGTTTAAAAATGTATATAAAATGTCTAATGGATTGATCCATATATGTAGGTCACATATTTGGAAAGCCCTATTCATAATCTATCCAATCTAAGCATGAAGATCCTGGGTCGGATTCGGAGTCATTTATGTGTACCAATCTGATTTCATCCGCTAACATAGCGGCAGTTAACGCTCTGTTAAAGCTATATAAAAAAATGGTTTGTGTCTTTGCTAAAAAAAAAATCGTATTTAACTTCATATACTTACAGGTAACGCCCGTCACAAAATGTGTAACGCTCGTCACAAGTTTTGATACTTTATAAGTCAGTGATCAAAGTAACCATTGCAGAAATAACATAAATTTATTCTCGTTGAATTTTTTTTGAATAGTCTCGTTCGCATCATTGGATTCACATTCGTTTTCACCATTTTCTGTTAAGCACTAACTGCCACTATAACTTAAGAGTTATCCTTAGAATATATGGAATTGGAACAATTAACTGGATATTGTGAAAACGGCCCATGTAGTGATTTATTTACTGGTACTTATTCATAATATAATACATAATATACTTTTTTGTTCAAAACAATATGGACAAAAAATAACTTTCATACAAAAACCGAAATCAAAACCGCAACCGTAATTTGGAACCGGTATACCGAAACCATTTCGTTATAAAAACTTAAAACCGTAACCGAAATCGAAACGAGTAAGAAAACCGAAATCGAATCCGTTATTCATTTAGGTTCCAATCCTTTATAACAAAATCTTATCTCAGACCTAACTACGCAAAAAGTCATAGGTTGGAGAGTGTTAATTGAGCATTCCTTTTCTGAGTATCTTTATATTCAGTTTAGCATTAACGATCTTTCACCTACCCCACCCCTCTCCCTGAATTACAAGAAAACAAACTGGATACGATATAATGATATCGTGACAGCAAACCTCTCGAACATGAAACCTAAAACTCCTTCGGGAGCAGCGGACCTAGACTTACTAGTGGACACAGCCACAAATACGCTTAATGCGACACAATCGAAAGCACGCCCAACAAACAGGTGCATAGGGAAAACAAGACCACAATTGTGGTCGCCATACATCAGAACTATACGTAGTAATAGTAGGGCGCTTTTCAATAAAGTTAAGTAAACTAGACCCTCACAGGACTGGAAATGCTACAATGTCAATCTTCGGACATATAAATCGGCACTCAGAAAAGCCAAGCGGGACTCATTGAAACATTTCTGTGGGCAAATAAACGAAGTCTCTCCAAGCATCGCAATTAATGAAAATCCTGTCCACTAATCCCACCATTCTATATATATATATATATATATATATATATATATATATATATATATATATACATATATATATATATATATATATATATATATATATATATATATATATATATATATATATATATATATATACATATATATATATATATATATATATATATATATATATACATATATATATATATATATATTATATATATATATATATATATATATATATATATATATATCTATATATATATATATATATATATATGTATGTATTTTAGTGGGGACCGATGGCGCTTAATACCAAAACAATGTGCTTCATTAATTTTCCAACAACTACCGTATGGGACTATTGGAGCTAAAAAGCTGTAAGTGAACAAAATAAATTGCACTATCCATGATCATCAGCTAAGGTGCTATGAGATGCAATACTATTATTTTATTTATTCTAAAAAAATTTTATGTGCGTACGCAATTACATATTTGTTTATCAAAATACCAACACTTTCACAATCTTCTACATTTAATTTTAGACGAGACGCTATTCAAAAGCGATTTCAACACCACAAATTGTATTTATTTTTAATATATTTTAATATTTCGTTTGCCTTGAATGAGTAGAAATTCTTCCACTCTAGGTGGTACGTTGGGCGCCATTTGTTACATGTCGAAATTTGATCCGTTTTGCAAAGGGAAGAGAAAATCATTTGCATATACAGAAGATTTTGTTTTGAACGTTTATTTTACCCGGCTAAGTGAGATGTCTATTTTTCATATTCGATATGAACATTATTTATTTTATTAGAGTATGTACTCTAATAAAATGCAACTGCAACGCGCACACATTGTATTGGGTTATGGAATGAGAGAAGCTTTTTGTGTTATTTGCCTCTCAATACCGTACCTTCCCTTCATGCTTGGTTGTTAAATGAAGATTCTCACTCACTACAACCCCTGTTCATAGGTTTTCATTCACTTTACTCTTAATGCGCCATACCAACCTTCACATCGATCCCCAAATTAATACAACCGACTTAGGGCCGTTTTCACAATGTTCGGTTACGTTAAAATTTATCTGTACGTTTGTTAACTGGCAGATAGCCAAACTTTCAGAATAAAGTTTCCGTTAAATATTTTCGTTTTCACCAACACGAATTATTTAACTTCCGGTTAGAACGATATTGTAATAGATTTTCTGTCATATCTGGCAACTAATTGACATAAATAAATTCAAATTTAATTTTTCATATTTAAAATTTCATGAAATTGTGACTTTGTTTGTCGTCATATTTGCACTAAAAAAACAAAGATGGTTATCAGAAATATCGCAGCCCTAAATATCAAACATCCGACAAATACGATAAGTATTGCTTGCAACCATCTTTCAAATTTACGATAATTTCTAGCAACCATCAATTAACCATCTTACAAATAGGAAACTAGTCGTAGAATATTTAAAAAAGTTACTCCATTAGAATTCGCGTAGTAATTTTTATTGAATTAAAAACAAATTAATCAAATGTATTTTTATTTATTCTAGAATTTAATCTTTCGAAGGTAAAATTGTACAACGACTTGAGACTTCTTCGCGGAAGAACCAAGTGTGCCCGGCGCTGCTGTCATCAAAGTAAACTCTGAAAAAAAATATTTTCCATCACGTGTTGATAATTTCAATCCCAAGAAATTTTATGTTTACTTTACCATTAAAATGTATTATTTGAGCTGACACTTTTATAAATCATTGGATTTACTTAATTGTTGTGGATAAATCGAGCGTAAGAAAAAAATTCGCCATTTCTCTTTGTTATAGTAGTCAAAATAACTAAACAGTTTTGTTGCAAATGTCCAAGAACTCAAGATGTTTGCTATCAGTCAACTGTAAATATCTCAATTATCATTGCTGTTGTGGCAAACATCTCGTAACTATCTGAATATATGTCATATTTAAAAAATATTAATAGTTTTGCTGCAACTTTATTGAAACTTATGGGATGTTTGAGTATATGCTACAAGACGTAAATTTAAAAGGATAGTTGCAGCAAGAAGTCATCTTGTTTTCTTTTTTAATAATAATTTCTTTAATGTTTTTGCAATAGTATGGTGTTTTTTTTACTGCCAATAGGCATATTGATCATTTTTTTTGTTTTATATGTTTGTTTTATATATATTTATATATTTATATATATATTTATATATTTATATATATATTTATATATATATATATATATATATATATATATATATATATATATATATATATATATATATATATATATATATATATATATATATATATATTACGATGTATTACGAGGCATTATTTTTGGATTTTTATGTAAAAATAATATATAATTGACTGATAAATCATTTGTAAACAGGGTTGTATTGTGGCTTGAACAGTGTTGTAATGACCTCTGACCATGGTCGGAGTAGTGGCCACTTCATCATCATGACTTTTTCTTCATATGAATATCGTTGTTCCTTGTAAATGGTCAAGATTCAAAAATTCATAAAAAAGTTCCAGCGTATCGATCCAGCTATGTAGATCACATATTTCGAAAGCGATAATCGTTACCTAGGCAACCTACTATAGCAAGTTCCAGCACGGGAACCATTGAGGGAGTAGTGGCCATTTCAACATCATGACTTTTTCTTCATATAAATAATTTTTTATTTTTTTATTATTTTAATCAATTTAATGCCACCGCAGCGGCTGATATTGATAGAAGTACATAATAGATTAATTAATACAGTTCTTTGACCGTAATACTAATAATACTAATTTAACTTAAAATTATTCCTAACACACGCTCTTCAAAACTAATTTTAATTTAAACTAACTGGTAATACATTATATTATATTTGAACCATAGTCAACAACAAATATATATTTAAAACTTTAATATATTTTTTTTCTCAATAATTATCAATATTAAAAAAATATTCTAAAAGCATTTTCATGTAATTGGATTGTGTTACTGAAAAGTCATGAAGATGATTTGGAAAATTTTTGTTCCTTGTAAATGCTCAAGTTTCAAAAATTCAATAAAATATCCAGCGTATCGATCCTAACCGATCGAAAGCCCTAACCATTGCCTATTCAACCTACTATAAGAAGTTCCAGCACGGTGACTGTGGACGGAGTAGTCATCATCACCACTTTTTCTCAATATATGACCAAGTTTAAAAATGTATATAAAATGTCTAATGGATTGATCCATATATGTAGGTCACATATTTGGAAAGCCCTATTCATAATCTATCCAATCTAAGCATGAAGATCCTGGGTCGGATTCGGAGTCATTTATGTGTACCAATCTGATTTCATCCGCTAACATAGCGGCAGTTAACGCTCTGTTAAAGCTATATAAAAAAATGGTTTGTGTCTTTGCTAAAAAAAAAATCGTATTTAACTTCATATACTTACAGGTAACGCCCGTCACAAAATGTGTAACGCTCGTCACAAGTTTTGATACTTTATAAGTCAGTGATCAAAGTAACCATTGCAGAAATAACATAAATTTATTCTCGTTGAATTTTTTTTTGAATAGTCTCGTTCGCATCATTGGATTCACATTCGTTTTCACCATTTTCTGTTAAGCACTAACTGCCACTATAACTTAAGAGTTATCCTTAGAATATATGGAATTGGAACAATTAACTGGATATTGTGAAAACGGCCCATGTAGTGATTTATTTACTGGTACTTATTCATAATATAATACATAATATACTTTTTTGTTCAAAACAATATGGACAAAAAATAACTTTCATACAAAAACCGAAATCAAAACCGCAACCGTAATTTGGAACCGGTATACCGAAACCATTTCGTTATAAAAACTTAAAACCGTAACCGAAATCGAAACGAGTAAGAAAACCGAAATCGAATCCGTTATTCATTTAGGTTCCAATCCTTTATAACAAAATCTTATCTCAGACCTAACTACGCAAAAAGTCATAGGTTGGAGAGTGTTAATTGAGCATTCCTTTTCTGAGTATCTTTATATTCAGTTTAGCATTAACGATCTTTCACCTACCCCACCCCTCTCCCTGAATTACAAGAAAACAAACTGGATACGATATAATGATATCGTGACAGCAAACCTCTCGAACATGAAACCTAAAACTCCTTCGGGAGCAGCGGACCTAGACTTACTAGTGGACACAGCCACAAATACGCTTAATGCGACACAATCGAAAGCACGCCCAACAAACAGGTGCATAGGGAAAACAAGACCACAATTGTGGTCGCCATACATCAGAACTATACGTAGTAATAGTAGGGCGCTTTTCAATAAAGTTAAGTAAACTAGACCCTCACAGGACTGGAAATGCTACAATGTCAATCTTCGGACATATAAATCGGCACTCAGAAAAGCCAAGCGGGACTCATTGAAACATTTCTGTGGGCAAATAAACGAAGTCTCTCCAAGCATCGCAATTAATGAAAATCCTGTCCACTAATCCCACCATTCTATATATATATATATATATATATATATATATATATATACATATATATATATATATATATATATATATATATATATATATATATATATATATATATATATATATATATATATATACATATATATATATATATATATATATATATATATATATATATATATATAATATATATATATATATATATATATATATATATATATATATATATATATATATATATATATATATATATATATATATATATATATATCTATATATATATATATGTATGTATTTTAGTGGGGACCGATGGCGCTTAATACCAAAACAATGTGCTTCATTAATTTTCCAACAACTACCGTATGGGACTATTGGAGCTAAAAAGCTGTAAGTGAACAAAATAAATTGCACTATCCATGATCATCAGCTAAGGTGCTATGAGATGCAATACTATTATTCACTCTAAAAAAATTTTATGTGCGTACGCAATTACATATTTGTTTATCAAAATACCAACACTTTCACAATCTTCTACATTTAATTTTATTGAGTAGACGAGACGCTATTCAAAAGCGATTTCAACACCACAAATTGTATTTATTTTTAATATATTTTAATATTTCGTTTGCCTTGAATGAGTAGAAATTCTTCCACTCTAGGTGGTACGTTGGGCGCCATTTGTTACATGTCGAAATTTGATCCGTTTTGCAAAGGGAAGAGAAAATCATTTGCATATACAGAAGATTTTGTTTTGAACGTTTATTTTACCCGGCTAAGTGAGATGTCTATTTTTCATATTCGATATGAACATTATTTATTTTATTAGAGTATGTACTCTAATAAAATGCAACTGCAACGCGCACACATTGTATTGGGTTATGGAATGAGAGAAGCTTTTTGTGTTATTTGCCTCTCAATACCGTACCTTCCCTTCATGCTTGGTTGTTAAATGAAGATTCTCACTCACTACAACCCCTGTTCATAGGTTTTCATTCACTTTACTCTTAATGCGCCATACCAACCTTCACATCGATCCCCAAATTAATACAACCGACTTAGGGCCGTTTTCACAATGTTCGGTTACGTTAAAATTTATCTGTACGTTTGTTAACTGGCAGATAGCCAAACTTTCAGAATAAAGTTTCCGTTAAATATTTTCGTTTTCACCAACACGAATTATTTAACTTCCGGTTAGAACGATATTGTAATAGATTTTCTGTCATATCTGGCAACTAATTGACATAAATAAATTCAAATTTAATTTTTCATATTTAAAATTTCATGAAATTGTGACTTTGTTTGTCGTCATATTTGCACTAAAAAAACAAAGATGGTTATCAGAAATATCGCAGCCCTAAATATCAAACATCCGACAAATACGATAAGTATTGCTTGCAACCATCTTTCAAATTTACGATAATTTCTAGCAACCATCAATTAACCATCTTACAAATAGGAAACTAGTCGTAGAATATTTAAAAAAGTTACTCCATTAGAATTCGCGTAGTAATTTTTATTGAATTAAAAACAAATTAATCAAATGTATTTTTATTTATTCTAGAATTTAATCTTTCGAAGGTAAAATTGTACAACGACTTGAGACTTCTTCGCGGAAGAACCAAGTGTGCCCGGCGCTGCTGTCATCAAAGTAAACTCTGAAAAAAAATATTTTCCATCACGTGTTGATAATTTCAATCCCAAGAAATTTTATGTTTACTTTACCATTAAAATGTATTATTTGAGCTGACACTTTTATAAATCATTGGATTTACTTAATTGTTGTGGATAAATCGAGCGTAAGAAAAAAGTACGCCATTTCTCTTTGTTATAGTAGTCAAAATAACTAAACAGTTTTGTTGCAAATGTCCAAAAACTCAAGATGTTTGCTATCAGTCAACTGTAAATATCTCAATTATCATTGCTGTTGTGGCAAACATCTCGTAACTATCTGAATATATGTCATATTTAAAAAATATTAATAGTTTTGCTGCAACTTTATTGAAACTTATGGGATGTTTGAGTATATGCTACAAGACGTAAATTTAAAAGGATAGTTGCAGCAAGAAGTCATCTTGTTTTCTTTTTTAATAATAATTTCTTTAATGTTTTTGCAATAGTATGGTGTTTTTTTACTGCCAATAGGCATATTGATCATTTTTTTTGTTTTATATATATTTATATATATATTTATATATATATTTATATATATATATATATATATATATATATATATATATATATATATATATATATATTACGATATTTGCCACAACAGCAATGAAAATTGAGAAATTTACAGATGGCTCTCCCAAAGATTATTTTGCAGGCATTATTTTTGGATTTTTATGTAAAAATAATATATAATTGACTGATAAATCATTTGTAAACAGGGTTGTATTGTGGCTTGAACAGTGTTGTAATGACCTCTGACCATGGTCGGCGTAGTGGCCACTTCATCATCATGACTTTTTCTTCATATGAATATTGTTGTTCCTTGTAAATGGTCAAGATTCAAAAATTCATAAAAAAGTTCCAGCGTATCGATCCAGCTATGTAGATCACATATTTCGAAAGCGATAATCGTTACCTAGGCAACCTACTATAGCAAGTTCCAGCACGGGAACCATTGAGGGAGTAGTGGCCATTTCAACATCATGACTTTTTCTTCATATAAATAATTTTTTATTTTTTTATTATTTTAATCAATTTAATGCCACCGCAGCGGCTGATATTGATAGATGTACATAATAGATTAATTAATACAGTTCTTTGTCCGTAATACTAATAATACTAATTTAACTTAAAATTATTCCTAACACACGCTCTTCAAAACTAATTTTAATTTAAACTAACTGGTAATACATTATATTATATTTGAACCATAGTCAACAACAAATATATATTTAAAACTTTAATTCATATATTTTTTTTCTCAATAATTATCAATATTAAAAAAATATTCTAAAAGCATTTTCATGTAATTGGATTGTGTTACTGAAAAGTCATGAAGATGATTTGGAAAATTTTTGTTCCTTGTAAATGCTCAAGTTTCAAAAATTCATAAAAATATCCAGCGTATCGATCCTAACCGATCGAAAGCCCTAACCATTGCCTATTCAACCTACTATAAGAAGTTCCAGCACGGTGACTGTGGACGGAGTAGTCATCATCACCACTTTTTCTCAATATATGACCAAGTTTAAAAATGTATATAAAATGTCTAATGGATTGATCCATATATGTAAGTCACATATTTGGAAAGCCCTATTCATAATCTATCCAATGTACTAAAGCATGAAGATCCTGGGTCGGATTCGGAGTCATTTATGTGTACCAATCTGAAGATTTCATCCGCTAACATAGCGGCAGTTAACGCTCTGTTAAAGCTATATAAAAAAATGGTTTGTGTCTTTGCTAAAAAAAAAATCGTATTTAACTTCATATACTTACAGGTAACGCCCGTCACAAAATGTGTAACGCTCGTCACAAGTTTTGATACTTTATAAGTCAGTGATCAAAGTAACCATTGCAGAAATAACATAAATTTATTCTCGTTGAATTTTTTTTTGAATAGTCTCGTTCGCATCATTGGATTCACATTCGTTTTCACCATTTTCTGTTAAGCACTAACTGCCACTATAACTTAAGAGTTATCCTTAGAATATATGGAATTGGAACAATTAACTGGATATTGTGAAAACGGCCCATGTAGTGATTTTTTTACTGGTACTTATACATAATATAATACATAATATATTTTTTTGTTCAAAACAATATGGACAAAAAATAACTTTCATACAAAAACCGAAATCAAAACCGCAACCGTAATTTGGAACCGGTATACCGAAACCATTTCGTTATAAAAACTTAAAACCGTAACCGAAATCGAAATGAGTAAGAAAACCGAAATCGAATCCGTTATTCGTTTAGGTTTCAATCCTTTATAAAAAAATCTTATTTCAGATCTAACTACGCAAAAAGTCATAGGTTGGAGAGTGTTAATTGAGCATTCCTTTTCTGAGTATCTTTATATTCAGTTTAGCATTAACGATCACTCACCTACCCCACCCCTCTCCCTGAATTACAAGAAAACAAACTGGATACGATATAATGATATCGTGACAGCAAACCTCTCGAACATGAAACCTAAAACTCCTTCGGGAGCAGCGGACCTAGACTTACTAGTGGACACAGCCACAAATACGCTTAATGCGACACAATCGAAAGCACGCCCAACAAACCGGGGCATAGGGAAAACAAGACCACAATTGTGGTCGCCATTCATCAGAACTATACGTAGTAATAGTAGGGCGCTTTTCAATAAAGTTAAGTAAACTAGACCCTCACAGGACTGGAAATGCTACAATGTCAATCTTCGGACATATAAATCGGCACTCAGAAAAGCCAAGCGGGACTCATTGAAACATTTCTGTGGGCAAATAAACGAAGTCTCTCCAAGCATCGCAATTAATGAAAATCCTGTCCACTAATCCCACCATTCCAAGCTTTCTTACTTATCTTGATGGCACTTGGACAACCTCCTGCACAGGATCCATTGAACTTCTTATGGACACTCACTTCCCGGGCAGTACAAATCACATCTCCGGTCAACCACTCCCTCCATGTGCAATCCCTAGCAGGTCAGAGTTACTAGAGCCATCAGTAGTTTTAAACCCTACAACTCTCCAGGACCTGACGGATTTATTCCTGCAGAGTTACAGCAGACACTACATGTTATGTTATTGCACCATGGTTAATTGTAATTTTTAAGGGATGTAGACCTAGCTTATATTTCCTTGAAGTGGAGGGAGAGGAAAGCAGTATTCATTCCCAAAGCAGGAAAAGACTCTCGGCAGTAAATGGCAAACCGACGAGAGTAAAACATTGCCTATGAACATTTTTTACTCGCCATTCGGCATTAAACCCACCACTTTGAGTACAAATATAACACGCACAGCTCAAAATGGTGAGAGAGCTCGGCATAAGTTCTTATAGGACTGTAGCGCCAAACTATTATTATTATTTACAATGGAGTATATTTCAAACACTAGAAACAATTTTATAAAACAGATCTAACAATCATCCAAAATTTTGCAATTTTTTATGTCGGCGTAATCGTACGATATCGAATTAGATCTTGTACCAATATCGAAGGCCAAATCGTACAAAAACTGCAAAAATACTTTAAAGCGTCATATCGCCGTTTTTATTTTTCGAAACGATAATATCAATGATTCTGTATTAATATTGCATCAAATAGTTCAATTACATATAGATTTTATTTGAAATTTATTTGAAAAGCATTGCGATATCGATGTGAAAAATATTTAAATATAACATAAAATTTTAAGTATGTGAAGTTAAATACGTATTTGTTTTAGCAAAGACACAAACCAATTTTTTTTACAGAGCATTAACAGAGCGTTAACAGCCACTATGTTAGCGGATGAAATCTTCCGATTGGTACACATAAATGACTCAAAATCCGTCCAGGATCTTCATGCTGGAACGGAATTTAGTACATTGGATAACTAATGAGTAGGGCTTTCCAAATATGTAACCTACATATATGGATCGATCCATTAGACACTTTATATACATTTTAAAACTTGGTCATATATTGAGAAAAAGTGGTGATGATGAAGTGGTCAGTACTTCGTCCACGGTCCCCGTGCTGGAACTTCTTATAGTAGGTTAGATAGGTAATCATTAGAGCTTTCCAAATCTGTGACCTACATAGTTGGATCGATACGCTGGGTATGTTTTATGAATTTTTCAAAATTGGCCATTTAAAAGGAACAAAAATATTTATATGAAGAAAAAGTCATGATGATGAAGTGGCCACTACTCCGTCCACGGTCCCCGTGCTGGAACTTCTTATAGTAGGTTGGATAGATAATCGTTAGAGCTTTCCAAATCTGTGACATACGTAGTTGGCCACTTGAAGTTGAAGTGGCCACTACTCCGCCCACGGTCCTCGTGCTGGAACTTCTTATAGTAGGTTGGATAGGTAATGATTAGAGCTTTTCAAATCTGTGACACACATAGTTGGATCGATACGCTGGGTATGTTTTATGAATTTTTGAAGCTTGACCATTTACAAGGAACAAAAATATTCATATGAAGAAAAAGTCATGATGATGAAGTGGCCACTACTCCGTCCACGAATTTTTCAAAATTGACCATTTACAAGGAACAAAAATATTTATATGAAAAAAAAGTCATGATCATGAAGTGGCCACTACTCCATCCATGGTCCCCGTGCTGAAACTTCTTATAGTAGGTTGGATAGGTAATGATTAGAGCTTTCCAAATCTGTGACATACGTATTTAACTTTATATACTTTAAAATTTTACTCTACGAAAATTACGAAATTTTAAAAATTAGCAACGAGATCGGATTTTTGTTATCCCAGCCCGGATAGTTCGAGAAAACTTCGAGGCATAAATCACATGGCTTGTTACCAAATTTCTTATGATTTTGCTACAAACAATACTTAAACTTATTGAAAAAGTTTGCTTTTAAAATATCGTATAAAAATTTGATATTTATATAAATTTGAAAAGGGTTCCTTTTTATGAATAATTAATTTAAATTGCAAGGACAATGAACATTGTTAAGATGATCGGATTTAGGAGTTATGATGAAGTTGGTTTTATTATCCTTAAAACGAGGTTTGCAGCTTTCTTCGGTCAAGAGTTTTTTTACAAAGTGATTATTGATTAATTTTTTGAAACTTTGGACCACTGTATCTCTGGAGACGGTCAGTCTTGAACTCTGATAGATTTGGTGTGGAATGTCTCTAATACAAAAAGTTTTACTTACTAAAAAAAAAAGTAAAATGATTTCAATTCCAGTTTTTACAATGAAAGAATCTTGTTTGCAAATTTTTGTGTCTTGTTTTATACTGATTGCGTCTTTATTTGATACTGGAGCTGATTCCAAAAATGGTTTTGTTAAATAGGGTCCAGTTTTGAGGATAAAGGGTTTTTCAACAGGGACGCTACAAAAGTAGAGCTACAGGGACAGCAAACGACGCCAAATTTCTTGCCGCTCTTTTGACATTTCAGTATGGTTTGCCATTTCATGCCACTGAAGCCGCTTGACCACCAGAAGCGTCGTAATGTAATTTTTTCGATGTTAGACGTACAAAACTATGCGCTACCATATATTTTTATGAATGCCGGTGAAATATAGCCAAGGAAAATTCAAAACTTTACAATAAATTAAAAATTTAATGAATAAAAACAATATTACTTGATGAAAAAAAGGTAACATTATTGTTATTCCATTTGTGAACCCCATGTATAATATTTAAAATGACAATTAGGAAAATAAATTAAGATTCGATATATTAAAAACTTATCAAATTCTCATTACTAAATTTTTTAAAATAATGACCCAAGGTGAGTTTAACAAGGTGAGGAAAGTATATAAACTCATCTCATTTTTTATTTTTTAATTTTAATATTTTTTTGTTATTCGTTTGTTGATTTTCCTCGTTTCCGGTTGATATATACGGTGATCAAAATTAAAATTGTCAAAACCATTACAAAACAAACATCGCGTATAAACTAATGCCGAGACTATCATAGTCTGCATATGACCAGTTGCGATAAATGAAAATTTCACGTTCCCCGCGATCTCCAGAAGCAAAAAAATATTGAACTCCCGAAAAAAAAGTTCGCATTTATATCCGTCTGGTGTACCAAAATTCTGTCCTAATTGTCGCGTAAAGCTGCATCTCAAAAATAGCTACATAATCGTTGAGGCATCACCTGTTACGGGACTCACATTTATGACCCTTTTTATGCCTCCAACGACATTTACTGCTTCAACTTTTGATGTAGCGGTTCAGACATGTCCGTGGCGTGGAACATTCCATATAACCAACATTTTTTAAATGCTAACACCTGAAGTAGTTACAAATCGATGAAAAAATCATATTTAACATTTTAATCGCCAAATAGAGTGTGGGCTAGCTTGTTAAGGATTTACTAATTATGACCACTTGCACACTTGTACGAGGAGAAGTTATATTAAGAAATTGCGAGCATGGTGTTATTGAAACGCCGCATAACTGATCTAACACATTTGTCTGAGTGTCCCTTATTGTCCTCGTTATCTCTATTAAAAAATATAGTCAAAATTGGTCAAAATATAGTTTGTAGACAAACTTTATGTCATTTAAATTATTTAATAAAAGCAAATCAGAAAAAAAAACATTTCAAATATAAATAAAAACAAATATATTGACTTTTATATACAGAAAACCTAAATAAAAAGAAATATCGCAATGACTTTTGTATACAGAAAAATATTTCAAATTTGAAATATGTGTACAGAATTACGCTCAAATTTGTAGCCTCTCCAAATTTTTCTCACCTTCCTAAATACACCTTGAATGTACCTACAAAAATATTGATTTTTTTAATAAATATATAAGTTTTTAACCAAGTGATTAGTGATTTAATTTCTTATGTGGCATGTTAAATTGAATACATGGCGCTGCACAAAAATGAACAACAATATATAATAATCATTTTAACGCCTGAAAATAAAAATAAAATATTTTTTTTTTATATTATTTAAAAAGTTGGCAGTCTAAGACAACTATCTAACTGGACCAAAACCTGTGGGTTTGGGGGTAAACCCATCCAATACAGAACTACACCATTTCTAAGTGAAATTGAGAGCTTTCATTTGAAATTGGGAAAATTCCAAATGAAATTAAGATTTTACATTTGAAATTGCGAAAATTCCAAATAAAATTGAGAAATTTCCAAATGAAATTGAGATTTTTTATTTTAAATTGGGAATATTCCAAAAAAAATTGAGATTTTTCATTCGAAATTGAAAAAAATCCAATTGAAATTGAGAAAAATTCCAAATAAAATTTGAATTTGAGAAAATTCTGAATGAAATTTAGATTTTTACATTTGATATTGAGAAAATTCTAATTGAAATTGAGAAAATTTCAAATGAAATTGAGATTTATCCATTTGAAATTGAGAAAATTTGGAATTTTAATTTGATTTTTTAATTTAAAATTGATAAAATTGGGAAAACAATGAAATTTAATATTTTTATTATATGAATATATTCAAGTATCGACGGATCTGTTTTGAACATACCGTAAACGTACCGTTACAAACGGAATTGTGATTCCGTTTGTTTACGGAGCAACGTTCAAATGTTTCCTGGGTTACGCCGACGGTTTAAAAACGTTTACCCAAAACGTAGGAGCCCAAATGGGAAACGATGCCGTTTTAATTTTTGGAACTGGAATCGGAACCAGAATTTCATAAAATGTATGTGACGAACAGGAACCCTTATAATTTTTTTTAGGTTGGATCCGGAATCTTAGAACCAGAACCGGAACCGATATCCCAAAGGGTTTTAGTCACCGATTTAATTTTTAATGTTCTCAATTTAAAATGGATAATCTCAATTTATGTTGAAATTTTCTCAATTTCAAATGATTACAATGAATAAATAATAAAAAAATCATTTGGAATATTCTTTCATATGAAATACTCGCATTTTTATATGAAAATTTCTCAATTTAAACTGACGGACGTTACAACGCAAAAGTCAGTTTTAGTTTGGTTAATTGTCAGTACATTGAACCACTTATCATTAATACAATGTGTGGAATACTTTCATCAAAAATTACCTTTTAAATTCTACTATTCAATTTTCTTTTTGACGCGAAACAACGAAACTACAGTGTTTCATTGCTTTCATTGCTTCTATTTTGTACTATAATGATTTTCAACGAATAATTACAATAACATGTAATTGTAATTGAATTTGTCAATTGCAATTACTTATAATCGTAGCGTCGGTAGCTCGTCTGGTTAGTGCGTTGGACTACGAGTGCGTTGGACTACGAGTCGCTGGTGCGTACGACTGTGAACCGAGAGGTCCGCGGTTCGATCCCCAGCGACTGCCAACATTTTTTTGTACTATTTTTTACTATAATGATTTTCAAAAAAATACTTCACTTTAATTGAGAAAAAACACGTTTGCATTGCATTTTGGTAAATTCTGATCACATAACAAGAAATTCGAAGTATTTATTATTCTGAAAATCATTAAACCGAATCGATAGGTTTACCTTTAATATATCACACCTTGGTAACTTTTTCTGTAATTAGTCCTGTCAAGTCTAGTATTTTTGTATTCTAAAAAGTAGATGAAAAGGCCTTTAAAATTCGATAACAATATTCTAAAAACGTTACGTAATAGAGATAAACTGAGTTATATAGAATTGATGTATGGGGGTGTTATATCAGAGTTGGGCAGTATCAATTATATTTTTTAATTAATTACACGAACATTTACAATAACATGTAATTGTACTTGAATTTGTATTCAATTTGTATGTTAGCGTTTATATTAGGTAAAAGTTCATAACTTTAACTAATTTTCCAAAATATCACATCCCCAAAAATTGTTCTTTCTTATATTTTGAGGTAACTCGCGCATTGCCTTCAAAATTTCCTTTGTTGTCATTTTGGCCAGCTCTCTTTTTATTTCCAAAAGTAAACAGTTTATATTTTTAGGTTTGTAATAATAAAAAGTTTGAATGGGTCTTAGCTGTGGATCGTTTGGAAGGTTTTTCTGCTTAGGTACAAATTCTACATTCAAATTTTCAAAGTAGTCTGCGTGGATCTGACATAAAAAGCCGACGCCAGGTCCGTACAGAATATGGTCCTGTTATCCGGGTGATACTTATGGATAGTGTACAAGTACAAGAAGAAATTACATTGATATTGATAAGCCTGATTTTATTAACACAATTATATTGATATTGATAAGCTTGATTTTATTAACACAGACTCGCTGACTCACTTATAGCCAGCAACATTCAAACCTTCTACGGGAACTTACTATTAGTAATATAATAACATTAGCGGGTGGATTAGTATTAGAAAGCTTGAAATAATATCGGAAAATTCATTAATGCCCTCACTGTTGAATAACTCTTATCATCCATTATGCGAATGTACGGTGATTTTCCAGCAAACCAATTTTGTAACAGAACACGTATCCTTTGTTTAAATGGCTCCGACTTCTGTGTAGAGACTTCTGGTACACTTTTTTTGTATCTTTGCTGATTTACATGTTTTTCAATACAAATAGCAACCCAGCAAAAAAGGTAACTGGTAACTAACCGGTTAGCTAACTGGTAATTACAGGTTATTCTGTGGTTACCTTTGTTCTACCATCGGGAGAAAGGTAACCGTCAGATTCCTATCTGTGTGAAGTACATGTGACAAGACACCCCTTTCTAACTAAAGCATTGCGCTCATTTAAAAATAATCTTGTTGTCTCTTTTGCACCTCTTGCTATTTTTATGACACATTGCCAGACCAAAAAAATATTTTACAGAAATATAAAACAGTATTGCCATAATTACTTTTTTCATATACATTTTTATTTAGTATACTAAATTAAACAAATGTTTTAAAAAGTAATTAAATTAATAAAAATCATAACATAATGTCCCATCGTCGTTAGACGCCTTTCTGATCCTTGTTGTAATTTTTTTCACGAATTTCCTGTTGTGTCGCTGGAGATCAGCACCAGGTGGTCGAGTGTGCGACCTTCGCAGCTTATCGTCGGGGCACTGTGCGAAACGTGTATGAGCGCCGGTGGCATCATAAACACGTGAAGCTTGATAATTTGATTTTCTCCTTCTTGAAGCACTTAATTATTTTGTTGCCCAGATCTTAATTACTTGTCATTCCTGAATTTTCAAAGTGTCCTATGACAGAAGTTTATGATCAATGAAGTAGTAATATTTTTGCAGACCACGTACCTGGCCAATGCGTTGTCCTGCATCCAGCGCCTGATTCTTGCTTATGTCTAGTGAAGAAATTTGCATCCAGACATGCTAGTGAATAGCGACTCCGCATCTGCATAACAACTCCAGCGGCGCGGTGTGCATTTTTTGCCCTACAATGCCTTGGAAGACTACACGAATGTGCGCCAATGCGCTCGATGTGTGTCACGAATTTAAGTTTTGACTATTTTTTATTATTTAACAATTGTTAAAATCACTTTAATTCTTTTCCCTTTATTTTTCTTTGGCTTTTACCTACTATTCAACAAGACATTTTGTTTTGATGGAAAACATAAACAAAAATCAAATCTATTGCTATCCCTTTCTCACCTATAACGTTGGTAGAAAGTCTGCTTTCGATGAGTTTGTGAACATGCACATTTCTTTTATAGTGTGCAAACCAGTTCGAAATATCGTTGACTATCGGTTAGCGATTTTTTGCTGGGAATATTAAAACAAAAATATGTTTTACTGCTGTATAAAACAATCGATAACCCGAAAAATGATCGAAATTTCTAAAATCCGATTACGTATAATTTTTTTTCGCAAACAGTTCTACATGATTGCATACTCGAAATGTTGTTTTGAAATAATCTAAATTTCGACTCCTAGTACAAATCACCCACTAGTAGAAATTTCAATGTACTTGCGGCACTTGTTCCCATTGTCCATATAAACAATCCTAGGGGGTGAGAAAACTAAAAATCGAAAAAAGTGTCAAATAAGTGACACCCTAATGTGCATCTACGCCTATTGAAACAGTTTCAACCAAAATAGTTCCATTAGTGAGTGTTCGTAATTACAATTTTCACCCGTAATCAGAGTTCGGAAATCCTCACTCACGCTCACTCAAACTCATAAGTTTTGCAAAATATTTTTTTCTCGTTGCTACTCACCTCATGAGTGAGTAGCCAGAAAATATACGGCAAACTCACAACTCATAAGAGAGTCGCATTTTGTGAGTAGAGATTTTGCTACTCACAAGAGGGTTTTGCGTTTCACCTCTCCATCATTATTACACATGAAAGAGTGCAACAAGCAAACTCTCACTTTTCGTCAAATCATATTTGTTCAAGGACAAAGAGAATGCGTTGATCTACTCACTGTACAGGCTTGCAAAGTGTAAGATCATTGTTGCCATTTCTGTTGGAATCTTCCCATCTGTGGTATTATTGAAATGTTGTGTAAAATGATATAATTTATATTGTTTTTTGCTATAACTTTTTATATGTACAAGATGAAATAATTATGTTAAGACATTAAATGTTTGTTTTTAAAGTTCCTTTCGATTGACATAAACCTTAAATAAATATTCTAAATATGCCAACAAATGTTCAAGCATATTATGGGAAATGATCTGCAACTTCTAATATTTGGGTTATATATTTATATATGGATCATTTTATGATATATCAATTAATAACATTTTTACGGAGCTTTAAATAAGGTGGACAAAAAATGTGGGAAAAAATGGTTTTGCAAATATCTCGCGTTTTAAATTACTAATGTGGTCAAGTATTATAACAAATAAAAACGAATAAAAAATTCAAAAATTTTTTCCCTGCTATAATCATACATAACAAATACCAAATCATTATGATTTTATTATTCTTTGCTGGATATTATCATTATTTTTGCAAAATTTATACGTATATTACATGATTTTTAAAACAGTGACGTCATTATGCATTTATAATATACATATACGTATACATATCAACAATAAAGGCACACGTTTTCGTGGCACTCTGTATATATCGCAAGACAACAGCTAGACGCAACACAACAGCAAAACACTGCTAGCAACACAGTACAGCTTGTACAAAAATCAGTTCTCAAATAAAAAGATCACAAGCTTGGATGTTGTGTATTGTTATATTCGCATATGTTTGTTACTTGTATATGCAGCGATCAGTGTTGACAATCTGTATTGAAATATTGCAAAAAAAAAAATTAAAAAAATGCGTAAAAAAATGCAAAAATATATATTATTTACAATTTTAACATTTATATCAAATGTTCCTTTTTTTAATTCATTATTTGGAATTATTATAAAGTTATTGAAATACATTTTAAAAAAATATAAAAAAAAATCCCGTATTGAGATTGCTCAATGTACCTTTATATTTTCATTTCGCGTTAATTGAAAAAATGTTGCGAATTTTTATATTTATGTTTGTCTATTTTAACATATTTCTGTTTCATTTATATATTATAGCAATTTTATAAAGAAATGCAACCCTAGTTGATATGGTGTATCTCACAAGTATGAGAAAAAGATAAAATGCGTAATGCTACTCCCTCGTGAGGAGAAATAATAAATCAGTTGAAGACAAGACTCATGAGTAGCAAATTTTTACTCTCCGATGATTAACCATTTATGAGTTGAGTTAAGTCGGACTTTTTTTCTCTTACTCACTCATGTCGTGTGTAGTAAAATTAAATGTGTGCTTTCTCACTTATGCGGATTATGCATGAGTGAGTCATTATGAGTATTCATTTATGTGACTTTCCGAACTCTGCCCGTAATACATTCATTTTCATGTAATTAATTAAAAAATTAAAATATAAAGTAATTCTTCCATTTTTGGGTTCAATTACATTTTTTTGTCTCATTTTAAAGAGAATGCATTAAACGTCTAATACGAACATAATAATAAATGTTGGTCCAAAAAATATAAAACCAATTTTGTGGTCAGCAAATTATTTTTTTTATTTTTTTCTTACACCATCACAAACATCAATAATGAAGCCGCGCCAGTCGGCTTCATCGGCCAGTCGGCTGCTTTGCGCTCGCTGACGCCAGTTAGAAATACCAAGCGTTGCCAGGTTGTCCCAACTTGGTCTTTCCAACGCAGATTTGGACGCCCTCTTCTACGCTGTCCACCTTCGAGTTTCGATTCAAGCACCTTCTTGGCTAGAGTGTTTTCATCCATTCGTTCGACATGACCTAACCAGCAAAGCCGCTGGATCTTGATGCGCTTGACTATGTCAATGTCGTCGAATAACTCATACAGTTCGTGGTTCATCCTGATTCGATACTCGTTAGCAAAGCAGATAGGGCCAAAGATTTTACGGAGAATCTTTCTCTCGCACGCTCCTAGTACTCTCTCATCGGTGGAGGCCAGCGTCCATGTTTCCGCACCATAAAGTAGTACGGGCATGATGAGTGGTTTGTAGAGCGTTATTTTTGTCCGGCGAGAGAGGGCTCTACTTCTCAATTGCCTACTGAGCCCAAAGTAGCACCTGTTGGCCAGAGTTATTCTCCGTTTGATCTCCAGGCTGACGTCGTTGTTGCTGTTTATGCTGGATCCCAAGTAGACGAAATCCTTCACAATGTCGAACTTGTGGGTGTCAAAATCAGCTTTTTGTCCAAGACGCAAGACTCTTTTTTGCTTGTTGACACAAGGAACTTCGTCTTGTCCTCGTTCACCGCTAGACCCATTCGACGCAACTCTTTCTCCAATATGGAGAATGCTGCGCTGAATGCTCGTGTGTTCCTGCCAATGATATCAATATCGTGCGAGCAGCATGACACTTTTGTTGAGGATAGTGCCGCTTTGACGGAGTTCGGCAGCTCAAACTATTTTCTCCATCAATAAGTTAAAAACAATAGGGAGTCACCCTGTCTGAAACCTCGTTTGGTATGAAATGGCTTTTCCTATTCTCACTGAGCAACGTGTGTTGCTCAGAGTCATCCTGCAAAGCCTTATAAGTTTCGCAGGTATACCGATCTCAGACATTGCGGCGTATAATCGATCCCTTATCGGAGTGTCGAAGGCGGCTTTATAGTCGACTAATAGATGGTATGTGTCGATCTGTTTTTCTAGGGTCTTTTCCTGGATTAGGCGCAATGTGAAAATCTGGTCTATGGTGGACTTTCCAGGTCTGAAGCCGCACTGATAAGGTCCAATCAGTCTGTTGACGATGGGCTTCAGTCTTTCACATAATACGCTCGATAGAACCTTGTATGCGATATTGAGTAGGCTGATCCCACGGTAGTTGGCGCAGATAGTGGGATCCCCTTTCTTAAGGATTGGGCAGAGTACACTGAGGTTCCAGTTACATGCTTTCATCAGACCATATTCTGCTTACGAGATCGTGCATGCTCTCTATTAGCTCTTCGCCTCCGGTCTTAAACAATTCAGCAGGCAGGCCATCAGCACCTGCGGATTTGTTGTTTTTCAGCCGAGCAATGGCTGTTCTGACCTCGTCATGGTCGGGTGGCGGAATCTCAACGTCGTCATCAAGTACTGGGGTTGCCGGGTTTGCTTCTCTATCGCTGGAATTGAGGCCGTCATCACCGGTCAGCAGTTTAGAGAAGTGATCCCTCCATATCTTCAGTGTGCTCTGGATATCTGTAACTAGATTCCCGTTCTCATCTTTACAAGAGGCTCCGGATTTTGAACCTCCGGCTAGGCGTCTTATTTTCTCGAAGAATTTTTCATTCCTGGCCCCATGCATCTCAATCTTCTCACACTCACGTCTTTCCGCCTCGCTTTTTTTACGCCTGAAAAGACGTCTCTCTTCCCTCCTCTTCTCTTTGTATCGCTCCTTCTCAGCTCGCGTAGCTACTGACTGCAGGGTGGAATTGTACGCAGCGTCTTTCTCTGCAGTGGCCCCGGACACAATTGGTCATACCACTGATTCCTCAGGGGGCGTTGGAATCCAAGCACCTCTTCGGCAGCCGTACGCATAGAGCAGGAGATATGGTTCCACTGCGAGCTTATATCATCGAGAGGAGTGCTTTGTCTAAGCAGGTGTGAGAGTTGAGTGGAAAAGGCTTGCGTTCTCTGTTGTGATTGCAGCTTTCCGACGTGTAACTTTCTCTGCGTTTGGTTCCGTACGTTTTTCGCAGCGCTTAAGAGTGTGCGGACCTTGGCTGCTACAAGGTAATGATCCGAGTCCATATTGGCACATCGGATAGTGCGTACGTCCATTACGCTCGAAGCGTGCCTTCCGTCAATCACAACGTGATCAATTTGGTTTCGAGTTTTTTGATCGGGCGACAGCCATGTGGCCTTGTGGATATCGAAATGATGGAATCTAGTGCTACTAACTACCATGTTTCGTGCTGCGGCGAAGTCGATTAGCCTCGTTCCGTTATAGGAAGTGTTGGCATGAAGGCTAAATTTTCCGATTGTGAGACAATATTTGGCTTCTCTGCCCACCTTGGCGTTAAAATCGCCTAGCACGATTTAGGTAGAACTACCAACAAATATTTTTTTATAAAACATGAAACGTGTGTAAAATATTTTTCGACATAGAACATGAGTGCAGACTGGTCCAAAAGTGAAAAAAGCAAAACTCAATACTTTTTTTTAATTAGAATGCAAGCAATAGTATTATAATTCACTTATAAACATTCCAGGCCATAAATACGTCCAAGAATTTTATTCGAAAAAAATACACTCTCAATGTAAGTACTTTTTTCATTAAAAAAAAGTATGTTTTAGTGTGCTCTGATTTAAAGATTACTGCTAATGTAGATACTATTCATATTATTTTATGATAACAAAGTGCAGCAAAACCCCACTTTTTTTTGGTGCCAGAGATTTGACAATTTTTTTTATAGAAAACTGATGAAATTTCACCTAAGAAACGTATGCCCTATCACGTCAGGTTTACGAGATATATGACAAAAAAGGTCCTACAGTGACCGCAATATTACCGTTGGTTTATTGAGAAAACTGTAGTAGTTATGGTTTTGTTGTCTGAGAACAAAATGTAGACACTATCCAAGGCTTCATATCTGTAGTACATATTAAATTTTTATCTTGTTCTTTTAATACCAATATTAATGATTTTCAAAGGATCAATCTACATAATCGACTAATTTCATATTAAGGAGTTGTAAATGTAACCTCGAAATCCTGACGTGATAGAACATATTTTTATAGTATCATAAAATTTTTCACACATTCAGGATATTAAATATAAAGCCAAATCCTTGGCACCGAGAAAGGATCATTCGATTTTAAGCGACGAAAAATTTTAGTATTTTGCAGTTTTATATAAAATAAAAAATACTTTGCAGTGCTCAGTATTAGAGAAACTATAGCTCGTACGGCTGGCTTTGACATATTTGGCTACTTTTTATGTTTTTTTTATGCTGAATATTTTTTCCATGGAGAATATGATACATTTGCAACTCCTTAATATGAAATTAGTTTATTATGTAGATTGATCCTTTGAAAATCATTATTATTTGTATTAAAAGGACGAAATAGAAATATAATATGAAGCCATGGATAGTGTCAACATTTGGTTCTCAGACAAAAAATCCATAACTACTACAGTTTTCTCAATAAACCAACGGTAATATTGCGGTCACTATAGGACCTTTATGATCATATATTTCGTAAATCTGACGTGATAGGACATTAGTTTGTTTGGTGAAATTTCGTCAGGTTACTCAAGGATTCTAAAAAAATTGTCAAATCTCCGTCACTAAATTTAGTGTCGCCCTGTGTAATTAATAGAAATAGACGATTTTTTTTTACGACTGTGTAGTGCGAAGTTTCAACAAAATCAATAATAGTAAATCTCAAAAGTACCCGGTTTGACGTGAAATGACCGTTATTTGAATTTATTTGAAGGACTCTAGGAAGAAGAGACTTCAACACATGTATGAAATATTAATAGTCTTACAAGTTATGTGATACATACCGAATTTTGAATAATTGCATTATTAGAATTTGATTTTCTTGGTGTAGTTAATGATCTTCCCTTTTTAAAAAAATTTCCATCTTGTACTAAATATCCAAGATCTACAGCTTTTTTTAAAGAAATATTTACAACATCTTTAAAATCTGTATCTTCGTCAAGATCAATATTATTAAACTTTTGAACGTAGTTTAGAATTGATTTAGCAGATGAACCTTCACATTCACCCAAATCACTAACAGCTTTAGCAACTATTTTTATCAAGTTAGTATTTTTATCAACTTTTATTTTGCGTTTAGCAACTGGAGCTTTGTATGAGTGAAGACCTTTATTATACACTTTTATAACTGCTCCCAAATTAACTGCTTCTTCTAGTTTTTCAGCAACTATATCTTCATGAAATTTATGATGGCTTCCTATTGCTTGGCATATTCTTTGTACACTTGGGCGTTGTTTTTGGGATCGTATTTTTGCAATGGCTTCTAAAATCCATTGTTGCCATATATCAAAACAAAGCTCATGAGCAGAATTCCTCATAGCGTTTATCTAAAATAATGTAAAAGATATCAAATTAACATATTATAACATAATTTTGATCAACATAAATAAAATGAAATGTTTATATTAATTTGTTCTTTTTAAAATCATCAACAATAAAAAAATTGTGTGAAAAAAAAAACATTTAAAAACTGTCACAACGATAGCATGCCTGCCTTCTAAGCACGAGGACGCAGGTTCGAATCCTGCCTGCTGCAATATATATTTTTTAATATTTATTATTATTAATAATATATATTATTATCATATAATTCGTCATTATAATATGTATGTTGCAACTTGCAATTTAATAATTCATTCACCAATACACACGTATGATTATTCTATATCAAAATGAATTGCATAATATTAATGGACAGTGGTCGAATGGAAATCTACTGACTTTGGAAGAGTAAAAAGGGAGTAAAAAAATATATATATATAAGTATATATATATATAAGTATATATATATAAGTATATATATATAAGTATATATATATATATAAGTATATATATATAAGTATATATATATATATATATATATATATATATATATATATATATATATATATATATATATATATATATATACATATATATATATATATATATATATATATATATATATACATATATATATATATATATATATATATATATATATATATATATATACATATATATATATATATATATACATATATATATATATATATATATATATATATATATACATATATATATATATATATATATATATATACTTACTTACTTACTTAAATGGCCCTTACAACCGTGGATCGGTTTTGGCCGCTGAGATGAAGCCGCGCCAGTCGGATCTGCTTTGCGCGCGCTGACGCCAGTTAGAAATACCAAGCGTTGCCAGGTTGTCCTCAACTTGGTCTTTCCAACGCAGATTTGGACGCCCTCTTCTACGCTGTCCACCTTCGAGTTTCGATTCAAGCACCTTCTTGGCTGGAGTGTTTTCATCCATTCGTTCGACATGACCTAGCCAGCGAAGCCGCTGGATCTTGATGCGCTTGACTATGTCAATGTCGTCGAATAACTCATACAGCTCGTGGTTCATCCTGATTCGATACTCGTTAGCAAAGCAGATAGGGCCAAAGATTTTACGGAGAATCTTTCTCTCGAACGCTCCCAGTACTCTCTCATCGGTGGTGGCCAGCGTCCATGTTACTGCACCATAAAGTAGGACGGGCATGATGAGTGACTTGTAGAGCGTTATTTTTGTCCGGCGAGAGAGGGCTCTGCTTCTCAATTGCCTACTGAGCCCAAAGTAGCACCTGTTGGCAAGAGTTATTCTCCGTTTGATCTCCAGGCTGACGTCGTTGTTGCTGTTTACGCTGGATCCCAGATAGACGAAGTCCTTCACAATGTCGAACTTGTGGGTGTCAAAATCAGCTTTTTGTCCAAGACGCACGGACTCTTTTTTGCTTGTTGACACAAGGAACTTCGTCTTGTCCTCGTTCACCGCTAGACCCATTCGACGCGACTCTTTCTCCAATCTGGAGAATGCTGCGCTGACTGCTCGTGTGCTCCTGCCAATGATATCAATATCGTCGGCATATGCGAGCAGCATGACACTTTTGTTGAAGATAGTGCCGCTTTGACGGAGTTCGGCAGCTCGAACTATTTTCTCCATCAATAAGTTAAAAAAGTCGCACGATAGGGAGTCACCCTGTCTGAAACCTCGTTCGGTATGAAATGGCTCGGAGAGGTCTTTTCCTATTCTCACTGAGCAACGTGTGTTGCTCAGGGTCATCCTGCAAAGCCTTATAAGTTTCGCAGGTATACCGAACTCAGACATTGCGGCGTATAATCGTTCCCTTATCGGAGTGTCGAAGGCGGCTTTATAGTCGACTAATAGGTGGTAGGTGTCGATCTGTTTTTCTAGGGTCTTTTCCTGGATTAGGCGCAATGTGAAAATCTGGTCTATGGTGGACTTTCCAGGTCTGAAGCCGCACTGATAAGGTCCAATCAGTCTGTTGACGATGGGCTTCAGTCTTTCACATAATACGCTCGATAGAACCTTGTATGCGATATTGAGTAGGCTGATCCCACGGTAGTTGGCGCAGATAGTGGGATCCCCTTTCTTAAGGATTGGGCAGAGTACACTGAGGTTCCAGTCACTTGGCATGCTTTCATCCGACCATATTCTGCTTACGAGCTCGTGCATGCTCTCTATTAGCTCTTCGCCTCCGGTCTTAAACAATTCAGCAGGCAGGCCATCAGCACCTGCGGCTTTGTTGTTTTTCAGCCGAGCAATGGCTGTTCTGACCTCGTCATGGTCGGGTGGCGGAATCTCAACGTCGTCATCAAGTACTGGGGTTGCCGGGTTTGCTTCTCTATCGGTGGAATTGAGGTCATCATCACCGGTCAGCAGTTTAGAGAAGTGATCCCTCCATATTTTCAGTGTGCTCTGGATATCTGTCACTAGATTCCCGTTCTCATCTTTACAGGAAGAGGCTCCGGATTTTGAACCTCCGGCTAGGCGTCTTATTTTCTGGAAGAATTTTCGAGCCTCATTCCTGTCCCCATGCATCTCAATCTCCTCACACTCACGTCTTTCTGCCTCGCTTTTTTTACGCCTGAAAAGACGTCTCTCTTCCCTCCTCTTCTCTTTGTATCGCTCCTTCGCAGCTCGCGTAGCTACTGACTGCAGGGTGGATTTGTACGCAGCGTCTTTCTCTGCAGTGGCCGCGCGACACTCTTGGTCATACCACTGATTCCTCAGGGGGCGTTGGAATCCAAGCACCTCTTCGGCAGCCGTACGCATAGAGCAGGAGATATGATTCCACTGCGCGCTTATATCATCGAGAGGAGGAGTGCTTTGTCTAAGCAGGTGTGAGAGTCGAGTGGAAAAGGCTTGCGTTGTCTGTTGTGATTGCAGCTTTCCGACGTCTAGCTTTCTCTGCGTTTGGTTCCGTACGTTCTTCGCAGCGCTTAAGCGTGTGCGGACCTTGGCTGCTACAAGGTAATGATCCGAGTCCATATTGGCACCTCGGATAGTGCGTACGTCCATCACGCTTGAAGCGTGCCTTCCGTCAATCACAACGTGATCAATTTGATTTCGAGTTTTTTGATCGGGCGACAACCATGTGGCCTTGTGGATATCGAAATGTTCGAATCTAGTGCTACTAACTACCATGTTTCGTGCTGCGGCGAAGTCGATTAGCCTCGTTCCGTTATCGGAAGTGTTGGCATGGAGGCTAAATTTTCCGATTGTGGGACAATAGATGGCTTCTCTGCCCACCTTGGCGTTAAAATCGCCTAGCACGATTTTGATATCGTGGCGGGGGCAGCGCTCGTATGCGTTGTCTAGGCGCTCGTAGAAGCGCTCTTTTGTCTCGTCATCTTTCTCGTTCGTCGGAGCGTGTGCACAAATTAGGCTGATATGGAAATATTTAGCCTTGATGCGGATTGTTGCCAGCCTTTCGTCCACGGGCGTGAACCTAGAGACAAGATGGCGGAGTCTCTTGCCGACCACAAATCCACATCCAAATTCGTGTCTCTCCGCATGGCAGCTGTAGTAGATATCACAGGACGCTTGTTTCGAACAGCCCTGTCCCGTCCATCGCATCTCCTGGATAGCGGTGATGTCAGCCTTATATTTTTCGAGGACATCTGCCAGCTGGATAGAGGCACCTTCCCTATAAAGGGTCCGGACATTCCAGGTGCATATCCGTAAATCATGGTCCTTAAAACGTTTGCGTGGGTCGTCATCGTTGTAATCGGTCGTTATCCGAGGCTTCTTTTTTGTTTTCATTGGGCGCATAGGTTTTTTCCGTGGTGGGACCCAAACCCAACGCACGAACCCTCACTCTGAGGGAGATGCTCGCCACTCACTTTAGCCGACTTCTACACCGGGTGGTGTAGAGCGCCGTTTCCAGGGACTTCCACGAGGAGGACTTCCACCGAAGTGGAGGTGTCACCATTTGACAATTTGTCAATTCTGGTGACCAGTGAGTTGACTTGAGACGACACCGACAAGGATTGCGCTGGCTTCGCCATGTTGAAGCACTCAGACACGTTGCCTTGTGATAATCGCCCCCATCGCCCCCATATATATATATATATATATATATATATATATATATATATATATATATATATATATATATATATATATATATATATATATATATATATATATATATATATATATATATATATATATATATATATATATATATATATATATATATATATATATATATATATATATATATATATATATATATATATATATATATATATATATATATATATATATATATATATATATATATATATATATATATATACCTTTTGGTCGCCTTATATATATATATGGGCCATTCCACACCAAATCGACCAGCGCTTGGAACTCACCTTCTACGATTTCAATGAAATTTTTGCTGATAAAGGGTATCGAGACATGCACTAAACAATTTTTTTTAATTTTTCCGACCACTACATCCAGAGATACAGTGGCTCAAAGTTGGAAAAGAAAGTGCCAAAAATCACTTTTGTACTGTTGTTTATATTTAAATATCTCTTGAACTAGAAATGCTACAAACTCCGTTAATGGCTCGTTTTAAAGCTAATAGAACAAGCTTGAGAAAAATTAAGTTGTAATTTCCAAACGGTTACATGTGGCCCGTGGTCATTATCCTTGCACTTCAAAATTATTGTCCTTCAAAAAGGACCCTTTTTAAAATTCTGAAAAAAAATCCTAAGTTTTCGTCAATTTATTATAAATGTTCATACAAAAATTCATGATGGTATTTTGATGGCATCATATTTTAAAAAATTATTTTCGAAATTTTATCAATATTTTTTGTATTAAAAAAAAATATATTTTTTTCAAAAGTAAAATTTGCAATAGTTTTTCAATGTATTTGTAACTCTAATTTCGAAAATGGCGTCAGTTTCATCAAATTATCTCTAGTTTTTGAAATATACCATTTTTCGAAAATCGTAAAAACTATATGCCAAAATCAATATCTCGAAAACTAGATTGAATATGATAAAACTGACTTCATTTTAGAAATCAGAGTTACATATATATCCAGGAATTATTACAACTTTTAGTGTAGGAAAAAAAAAATTTAGAAAATTATGTTTTTATTTTATTATTTTCTGAGAGAAAATCACAAATAAATTTTTAGAAAAATATTTCAAGAAATCATAAGTGTCCTCATGACTATCAGTCTCTACCATTAGTGTAATTTAGTATTGTCTAATAGATTAAATATGCATATACTGTTTCCCAGTATTACAAAAGTTTATTAAAATTTTTTTTAATTTATTAAACAATTGAAAATGGCAATATATTTGCACAAATAGGCCTGACAGATAGTCCTGAAGTAACTTATGATTGTTTGTAATATTTTGCTACGTCTTAAAAATTATTTGTGATCTTCTCCCAGAAAAAAAACTTATGAATTATTCTTTAATGGTTAATCTATCGATCTGCAAACATAAATTCAGTAATTGTAAGTTATATTTCGATTTTCTAACATATTTGGTAGCACTAATATTATTTTGCACAGCAACTTTCACGACTCGCCTTGGTAAAATAGAAACACTTTCGTTGTAAACCACAAGGCGATCAAAAAGACTATAATTTAAAACTGATTGAATTTAAAATGACTCCTAACTTACACTAATGGTCAAGTGAGATTGTCATGAGGAAACTTATGATTTTATGTAATATTTTGCTACGTCTAAAAATTTATTTGTGATTTTCTACCAGAACAAAATTCTTCTATGAGTTTTTTTTTTAATGGTTAATCTATCGATCTGTATACTAAGATTGTTATTTACTTTGATGCCTGCCATAGAATTGTTTACTCAAATCATATGTAAACTTCAAACAAGTGAATTTTTTATACATTTTTCATTTATAGTAATTTTGGTTTTTAGTTTGGACTATGCTCTGGATAAATATAAATCATTTTCTTAAATAAATTTTCTTAAAACCACAAAGTTTTCGGACGTTATAATTTAAAAACGAATACAATTATTAACATTCATTGGTATATTTAAATTCGTCTTGGCATTAATATGAATAATTGCGTTTAAGGATTTTTTGGAAATTTATTTTCAACAGTGTTTAATTTTTTAAAAATCGTGGGTGAACAGATTTTTAAAATTACGGGTTCACTTTTCTTAGAAACGTTACGTTATATGAAAAAACTGAGAATGCAGTCAAAAACATGATAGTAAATATAAAATCTTTGTTTATTTTCTAATACTTAACGTTTTTAAGAAAATTGCAATCGTCTTTTTGAGCTATTTTCATCGACTGCTTAGAATGTAAAAAAATATTATAAGGTAAAACACCCTAATTCCGCCCTATTTTTCAAAAGCTTAAAAAATAATAATATATAATATCAAATATCAAAATATATATTTTTTAATATCAAAATGATATCTTATTTAATTTAATATTATTTATTTGATTTAATATTAAGATGAAAATGATGATAGTTCTCTTTTCTGTAAAATTAAAATTTCACTTCAAAAACTCTTGCCATTAATTTATAAATATTCATCAAAGAGTGAAATTTCTAAAAGTTTAAAAATGCTCAAATTGCGTAGCTGAAACACAAAGGTAGTACCTTTGATTTTTGTTAAGGTCGCAAAAGTTGTTGGTACCTTTATATTTAATTTTATATAATAACATGGTTTTATTAGAGTATTTATTACTTATTTATCTAAAAAAATTAACTTATATTTTAACAAAAACAAAATGATAATTTATGTTAGGGCGGATTTAGGCGCAAACACAACAATAAGTGTTCCTAATTCCGTCCTACAGGCGTAATTTTGTATAATATAATGTAATTTTTAATAATATAATGTTCAGAAAATTAATAATTGTTACTTTTAATAATAAATTAGGAATATGTAGAAATACTTTTTTTTAATTTTATAAATAACATTGTGACTTAAATTAATAAATTTTGTAAAATTATCTATTTTAGATTATACATTTCGAACAATTTATAACAAATTTCAATTTTAATTAATAGCAATGGTCTTTTGATACAATTTAAATTTGTAATAAATAAAAATTAAGTTATTTTCAGCTCTAAATAAATAGAGCGGAATTAGGAATGGAAATATTTCTTTATTCCGGTATTTTTTTTATAATATATATTGAAATCAATATATATTTTTTATTAGAATTTTAATTAACACTAAATAAAGTGAAAATAAAAAAAGTGTATTTAATATAGATTTGTAATAACAAACGTTATATACAAAAAAAAAGTACGTAAATTTGTGAACTCCTCTATTAAGAAGTTGTGTTATAACAGCTTCTGCGCAAGCAACATAGATTTCTTCATCACTGAATATTTTGTGATTCCAAAACTCCTTCTAAGCAATTCAAAGTATAATGACGTCATATTTGACGTATAATTGACGTCAATATTTCAACGTAAGTGACTTAAAATAAAAAATAACTGCTTTATTATTTAAAGTAATCTTTTTAGATTCATTAATATGTTCTCAGAAGTAGCTCAGAGGTCAGAGCGTTGGACTAGGAGCGAAAATTCTCATGTTCAAATATGAGCTGAGGTTAACCAGATTTTTCATTCTTCTATACCGGCAGACAATGGCAAACCCCAGATAATAAACACTGCCCATGAAAACGCACTCACCCCGCCCCGTTCGGATTCGGTATTAAACTGTAGGTCACACCATTTTGACTGCAGATAGCGAGAGCCTCGGACTAAGTTATTCAGGACTCAGTGCTAAACTATTATTATGTTATATCCATTACAAAAATCTTTTTTTTTCTCAAAATAAAGTTTGTTGATGTAATTCTTGCACCTCAAAAATCAATTGTAATTATCAATAAAAATAAAGATTTTATAAAAATGTATGCTTCTTTATTTGCGGTAAAAAGTGTCCATTAAATATTAAGAAATTAGGAATAGAACAATGCGTACCTTTAAATTGAGGTTTTTTAGAATATATGCATGTTAACATATTCTATAAACTGTCGGCAAAAATCACATCTAGAAGTTCTATAAAAAAAGTTGTTTCTGAAGCTCTTCAATGCTCACTTCTCCGATAATCGAAATCGGGACGCCTTGCAATTACAACCGTTTCATACAAAAAATAATTAAGGAAAGTATCGTGTCGGTAAGGGGCTCTGACTGCATATAATAAATTCTGGAATTGCTCATTCTATTTACTACTGGGGTGTTTAAATTGAATCCAATTCTATAAAAACAATTCAAAGGACCTGTGCCAATCAGTAACTTTTGACTCGAATAATGAAATTTTGACAAATAACAAAATAACATTGGTGAATATAAATTGGTCTACACAAAATTTTGCCAAATATAAAATAATGATGTTTGTAAAACTTAAAAACAAATTTATTAATCAAATGTTGTTTTGGCCTAAACTTTATCAAAAAAGTACAACACAAGGCGTCGCGTAATTATAACGGATCAGCTGCAGCATTGCTTTAAAAATACAAACTGCATCACCAGTAATGTGAAAAGAAACAAGCACGTCGGACAAGTGCGCGGACAACTAGTGCATGGTAAACAGCGCTATCAATTATTTTATGGCAGGATATTTAGCCTGTTTTCACATTGCACGTGAACTGGTGCTGCAGTTTGTATTCGCAATTGAAATACTAGTTGACGCGCATTAATTAATTCGAAACCAAGTGCAATCATTAATATGTTTAAAGACTCTGAAGTCATCGACCAGAGCACGCGCTAGCCTTGAGTTACTTTGCGCTGGGTTACTTTTGCTTGGGGAAATAGCGCTGATAACACAGTGCAGCAAAAAATACTATCTTCCAATTTGATAACGATTTTAGAATAACGTGCTGTCGCTGATCTCGAATCTGAAGTCTGTTTTGCTCCATCAGCTGTGGGTTCCTTACAATTTAGGGTCAAATATGAACAATTAAGGTGTTTAAGGAGAGTACAAAAAATAATTTAATTTCAAAAGATACAGGTTTGGTTTCTTCGGCAATGATGTTTATCATGAACATGCGCAGTTTTTTTTTACTTTGGTACCATCGCCCCAACGGTTTTCCATAACCCTTGTTTTTTCGAATTTTAATTCTACTAATTACAAATTTTGACGTACCAAAATAAGGTGAGGTTCTCAAATAACAAAATTGCCTCAGATCCACCCATTAAATAGAATAATAAAAAAACACTCAATTTTGTATTTTGTTTATTACGTGGCATGCACATTTCACAAACATTTTAGAAAGCTTAAACAAAAGTTATATATTCTTATGGATTTCGACATTCTAAAAACATTGGCATATTAAATTTTTTTCTAAAACGTCTTGTTTCAAGGATATTATCAGTCAAATATACAATATTAGGGTGTTTAATGATAATACATATTTATCTTTGACACCATCTTCCTAACACTATCCTATAACCTTAATTTTTTCGAATTTTAACCCTACTAATTACAAATTTGGACATACCGCGTGAACTCTTGAGAAAACTGTCATACTCTTTTTGGCAAACATCCCAAAATTTATTTTTTTATCCCAAAATTTGCTACTTTATTAAATATATCTCGAAAACCATGATAAGTATTTTTAAAATCAATATCGACATTCTACGAATACGAAATGTGTGAGCATTTATGCACATTTTAGATACAAGAAATATGAGTGTGACTTTCAACCTAACCTGCAAAATCATGCCTAAAAATGTTCGTTATTGTTAAATATCCTTGAAACAGGATGTCTAGGAAGTAAATACACCATTGTTTGTAGAATGTCGAAATTCACAAGAACATATAATTTGTACGTTTGCTTTCGAAAAACTTTGTGATGTTTTTGTGTTTTTTTATACCCTACACTAAGAGTGAAAGGGTATATTCAGTTTGGTACGCCGTTTGTAACACCCAGAAGGAAGCATCTCCGGTATAGAAAAGTATATATATTCTTGATCAGCATGACCTCCTGAGTCGATTTAGCGATGTCCGTCTGTCCGTCTGTCTGTCCGTCTGTCCGTCTGTCTGTCTGTTGAAATCCCTACTACTTTTAAAATTGAAGAGCTAGATAAATGAAACTTATAACTTTGATTACTAATATACCTACGCTGTATGTGCGAAAAAATTGGAGAGATCGGTCCATTGTGACCTATGATCCGACCACTTATGTTCAAATACCTCATATAAAATGTACATATAAAGATCAATTTGTATGTATACGTGCTTAGGTAAACTTTTTTGGTCAAATATATATTGACATCATGCTCAAATACATGATAATAAAGTTTTCCGGCAAAAACACTTGTGGTTCACAAAAAAAAAATCGAAATTCGGTACACCTACCCATTTGTAAATATGGGTATCAAATGAATGGAAATTCTTCAGCGATTGAATGTTTGTAGTTATTTTCAGAATTCGTATACCCTGGTGACCTATATATCACTTGAATGGTAACCACACATATGTGTAGGGTATTTAAAGTCGGCTTAGACCGACTATAATTTTGATAATCCTAACTATCATAATTACACCTACTTTTAAATTTCCCATGTGATCTAACCTTCCCAACTGGTTTTAGCTTTTTATACCCTACACTAAGAGTGAAAGGGTATATTCAGTTTGGTACGCCGTTTGTAACACCCAGAAGGAAGCATCTCCGGTATGGAAAAGTATATATATTCTTGATCAGCATGACCTCCTGAGTCGATTTAGCGATGTCCGTCTGTCCGTCCGTCTGTCTGTCTGTCTGTCTGTCTGTTGAAATCCCTACTACTTTTAAAATTGAAGAGCTAGTTAATGAAACTTATAACTTAGATTACTAATATACCTACGCTGTATGTGCGAAAAAATTGGCGAGATCGGTCCACTGTGACCTATGATCCGACCACTTATGTTCAAATACATTATATAAAATGTACATATAAAAGATAAATTTTTATGTATACGTGCTTAGGTAAACTTTTTTGGTAAACTTTTTTGACATCATGCTCAAATACATGATAATAATGTTTTCCGGCGAAAAGACTTGTGGTTCACAAAAAAAAAATCGAAATTCGGTACACCTACCGATTTGTAAATATGGGTATCAAATGAATGAAAATTCTTCAGCGATTGAATGTTTGTAGTTATTTTTAGGATTCGTATACCCTGGTGACCTATATATCACTTTGAATGGTAACCACACATATGTGTAGGGTATTTATAGTCGGCTTAGACCGACTATAATTTTGATAATCCTAACTATCATAATTACACCTACTTTAAAATTTCCCATGTGATCTAACCTTCCCAACTGGTTTATTATTCCGTTTAATCCGTGGATCTGAGGCAATTTCGTTATCTGAGGACCTCACCTCATTTTTATTTGGAACATATTTGCCGAAGAGCGTATAATAGTTTCTCAAGCGTTCACGCGGTATGTCAAAATTTGTAATTAGTAGGATTAAAATTCGAAAAAACGGGGGTTATACAAAAGCGTTGGGACGATGGTGTCAACGTAAAAAAAATGCGTTCATGATAAACAACATTTCTGAAGTCAGCAAACATGTAACTTTTTAAATGAAAATAATTTGATTACTTTCTTTAAACACCCTAATTGTTAATTTTTGGCCCCAAATTCTGAGGAACGCAGAGCTTATAGAGCGGACTTCAGATTCGAGATCAGCGACCCCATGTTACCCTAAAATCGTTATCAAATTGGAAGATGGAAGAAAAAGTTGGACATTTGTTGCACTGTGTAACCAGTACAAATATTAGGTTCCAACAGGGACCAAATATTGCGAATCAGCGCGTGCAAATTTTGTAACCACCACATGCATGACTGGTGTTCAATGCATGTTTTCACATTCCATGAGGGCTCGTAATGTAGTTTGCAGCTCAGTCTTTTACAAATGTTAGGGGCATTGAATGAACTGCGCGAGGCAGTCCTATTCTGCTATTAATGATGTAATTTATTAATATGTTTTAAAATTTATTATTTTATAACTAAAATGTAAATTATGTACTATAACAAATTATTCGAGATTTTCAGTTTTTTTTAAGATATCTATTTTTTAAAAATTATTAAACTAAATTCAAAAATAAAAATATATATTTGAAGCTTACAAAATGCACACATGAAGTTTTTTTTACTTTCATTACTTTAAATGATCCAATAAACTGCATTCATTAAAATAGGGCGGAATTAGGATTGCGCTAACGCGGATTAAGGATTTTAAAAAAATATTTAGGGCGGAATTATGAAAATTTCATTTATAAATTATAATAAATATATTTCTATTAAAGTTGTTTTATTTTAAAATAGTAAAAAATAGCACAGTCTTCCTTATAAAAATAAAAGGAAAAATATAAGTAAATTTGAGCTATAAAAATACGCAAATGCTGAAAAATCCTTCATATGACGGAATTAGGGTGTTTTACCTCATGCTTTGTTTTTAAACATTATTTTTTTGCAGCAGATCATCCTAGCGGAGATATCGGACAATCGGAAAACGCCAAGTCCCGTACTATTATTCTGTTCTTGAGCTTTGTAAATTAAAAAAATAAAAATTAATTTTGACATTATTTTATTTACTTTTTACAAATCGAGTTTATAGCTAGTTTTTAGCCAGTTTCTGCAAAAGATTTTGACCAGTTTTTACTCTGTTTTTGTCTAGTTTGTGGCAAGTTTTTGGCCAGTTTTTGTCCAGTTTTTTTTTCCAGTTTTTGTTCAGTTTGTGGTCAGTTTCTGGCTAGTTTACCGCCCAGAAACCGAAGATTCTACTGGCTAGTTTCTGGTAGGAAAGTACGTAACATCACTTGCAAGTAACTGGCAAGTTTACCTCCAGAAACTAGACAAGTGACTACTGGTAGGAAACTGGTAGGGTTATTGGCTTGGGTCGTTGCAAATTCGACAATTTGAAGTTGAAGTGAAATGTTAAAAAGTTGCTTTCTCGGTCAGCGTTAAGAACTCGAGTTGCGGATCGAACTTGAGTTCTTTACGGAACTTGTGATTGGTTAAAATTATGCTTCTGGGCAAAAGCAGCAAAACACACTGTGGTTGGCCAAAATTATGTTTCTAGGCTGAAGCAGCAAAAGACACTGGAAAAGTAGCATTGAAACTTAGATTAAGTATTAGTATATAAGCTATAGGTATTTAGTTTTTAAGTTAGTTGTTATTAGATTAAGAAGTTAGTTCATAAGTTGAACAGTAAATAAAAGTTATAAAAAAGGATAAACTGGAAATGAAGTAAGTGTTGTTATTTATTAGATGTCTTATTTTAGGTGATGAAATAGGGACATTTAACATTGGCGCAGCTGGTTTTAGAGCCAAAAACAACCGCTCTAGATGGAAGATAGAAAAAATTTTAAATATGTTTTTAAAATAAATAGTCAATAATTTAAATAAAATCTAATTTTGGTAATTTAAATAATTTTGTTGGAAATGAAATCTTAACTGGTATTTTTACTGGAAGCCCTACAATGAAAATTAAAGAAAACACAACATGAAGCAACAAAATTAAATGGATAAATTGGACGAAATAAAATATATCGTATTGTAGTGAGTTTTTGAGAAAAATAATGAAAACATGGTGTAAACAAATAATAAATTTTTAAATAAATAAGGAAAATCTGTCGAAAAAAATCTGAAGTTAAATAGAAATTCACTAGTGATACCAGTAATATTGAGAAAGTTAATTTCCTAGATTTTAAAATGAGTATCCAACATATTGCAAAGACCGTGAACCGTTTGGTTCCGATGTTCTCAGGCACTGATTCCAATGATCTGCCGTCTGAAGTATGTAGATTCATACAAGGATGTGATTTAGCGGTAATGGTTACGAAGGAAACTGAGTTACAAGAATTTATATCATGTGTTAAGTTTATAATGTATGGAGACGCATTTGAACTAGTTAACGGAATTCATTTTAGCAGATTAGATGAATTATATACTCTAATAAAGCGAACATATCTTAAAACCATAACATTAGACTCAGTGATAAATGATTTAAAACATGCCTATCAAAGATCCACGGAAGAAATTAGACCTTTTGCAAGACGCCTAAATGTCCTGAAAATAAAGAAAAATATAACGGCACAGGGGACGAGGCAACGTTAATGGAACTGGACAAATCCATACAAAAGACTTTTAAAATAGGTCTTAAAGACAGCACACTGAAAATACACATGCTAAATAATAAGTCAAACTCACTAGATTCACTGAAAGAGGAAGCAGTAGAAACGTTGGAGATAATACAAAGTGGGTGTGTAATAGAAACAACACAGAATGCCCCAGAGGTGCACTATAACAGGGCCTCATAAATAACATGCGAAAAAATTGCACGAAATGCTCGCAAAAGAAAGGGATAAAGTAATTCCAACATGTTCATTTTGCGGGAAATACGAGTGACGAATGTATCAGTCGGAAAACATGCCTTACTGTCAAGAATGTGGCAATTACGGCCACGAAACGAGCCTTAGATGTGCAAATAATGAACCGGAGCCGGAACCGGAGCAAAACTATACGCGTAGACAACAAACAATAAGTTACGATTGCAATGATGGCTACGAGAATAATACGCAAGCCAATCATAGGAATAATAATGTTCGAAGATATTATAACAACAATAATTGGGAATATCATAATGAAAATAGAAATAATAATTATAATAACAATAACAATAATAATAAGTATCGGAATAATAATCGTAATTATAATAATAACAATGAAAATAATTACAATAACAACAATAATAATGGAAATAGAAATAGTAATTATCGGAATAATATTCGTACTAATAATAATAATGGGAATAGTAGTAATAATAATCATAATAATAATCAGGATTTAAATAAATGCAAATGGTGTGCAAGAATTAGGCATACGTTAGAAAACTGTTTTGCGAAGACAGATTTTAGTCTACCCGCAAAGAGGGAAACTGTTAGGGGCCCAGAATAGGCCAATAATCTGGGAACCCCAGACAAATTGCGAAATCAGGCCAAAGAAGATAGGAATTGTGAATAAGACGCCGTGCGCGGCAGTGGATACGTTCGCTATCAATGGTAGGAAAATGGTAGATAATTTTATTTCACTAATTGTATTAACGTTAAACGTTTTTGGCATAATAGCATTAACAACAAAAAATAATTTTTATGATTGCATCATAAATAGGATATGTATAGAAGAAAATAAGAAGAAATTAAAAGATCTAATTACTTCAGGAATTGATAGTATAAAGAAAGATATTAGTAAATATATTGAAAATATTAAGGAATTAAAATTAAGTTTATATACAAAATCAAAGAAAAATCGCATTATTTATAGTAGACATGGGGAATACAGACAGATATCAAAAATAAATGATGTTTTTATAGAAATTCCTTGTAAGGAAGCGGAAAATGGGATACTAATATTACTCGTAGATTCTGGTTCAGACTCTAGTTTGGTAAAGTGGAGTGCATTAGATAATAAAATAGAGAGAAATTTAAAAGACACAAAAGATCTGAGCGGAGCATTTAGGGGACATGTGACCACCGCAGGATCAATTGAAATTCAACATATGGAACATAGAAGGCTCAGTCTGACGTTACGTACAATAATGCAGGATCAGGGAGTTCCGGCAGACGGTATACTTGGACGAGGAACCACGCAATCATCAATGCAGTGGAAAAGGGATTACCCTTTATAGACAGAAACAAAAATAAAATTGTAACACTACCACTCAGATCACTAGATGAAATAAACAAAATATTATACAGTAAAGAAATAAAAATAACAGCAAGATCTAATGGTATCGCCAGATTACCACTACGAACCAAGATCCCCGTAGTAATAATTCAAAAACAAGAAATTTCGCCTGGAGTTTATATCGGAGAAACCACATCAAATGTGAGAAAAAATAGTGTTTACGTTTCAGTGTTAAACTCAACAGAAAAAGATATAATATTGAATAAGAACATACAGCTCAAATTTTCAAATTATAATAAATTTATGGAACCAGTGAGTGGCACAATGAATAGCGTACAAAGCATAAACATACGACACAGAATATGCAAACTATTTGACTCATTAAAATTGGATCCAACTGCAAATGTTGAAGAGAAGGCATCCATAGAAAAAATATGTGCGTCATACCATGATGTATTTCTGTTAGAGGGGGATGAGCTATCGTATACACCTATTTTAAAACATGAAATCCCCACAATAGACGGCCAACCTCCGATTAACCGAAAACAATATAAATTACCACATATTCACAGAGAAGAAATCAACAAACAGGTGCAGAAGTTATTAGACGACGATATTATTTCATCAAGCACGTCGCCTTGGAATTCACCACTATTGTTGGTGCCTAAAAAGAGTGGCAAGGACGGACAGAAAAAATGGAGACTGGTATTAGATTTCAGAAAATTGAACGACGCAACGATTAAACAAGTATTTCCAATACCTCGTATTGATGAAATGTTGGATTAATTAGGTCACAGTAGGTATTTTTCAACATTAGATCTTGCAAGTGGTTATCACCAAGTGCTAGTGGACGAACGCCACAAATAAAAAACAGCGTTCAGCACGGGCTTGGGACATTTTGAATTTAATAGAATGCCATTTGGATTGACGGGGGCACCCGCTACGTTTCAAAGAATAATGAACCACATTTTAACAGGATTGCAGGGACTTGATTGTTTCGTATATCTGGACGATATAGTGGTGTATGGAAAAAACATAATGGAGCACGAAATTAGACTATGTAAGGTGTTAGAAAAATTGAGGGAAAATAATTTGAAATTAAATACGGAAAAATGCAATTTTTAAGGCGTGAAGTAGTATATTTAGGGCACAAATGCACGGAGTCAGGCGCAATGCCAGATCCCGATAAAATAGAATGTGTAAAAAATATTCCGGTACCCAGGACCAAGAAACAGGTGCAAGCCTTCTTAGGTTTAGTAAATTATTACAGACAATTCGTTAAGAATATGGGAAAGTTAACACTACCGATTAATAAACTATTGCGGAAGGATGCCAGTTTTTAATGGACAGACAAGTGCCATAATTCATTTATAAAACTTAAGGAAGCAATTATTTCACCTAATGTTCTAGAATACCCAGACTCTTTGTATTGACAACAGATGCAAGTGGAGAAGCTATAGGAGCAGTGCTGTCACAGGGCGAGCCAGGTTCTGATCGACCAATCGCATTTGCAAGTAGAGCTCTGAATGACGCAGAAACAAGGTACTCAACTATTGAACGAGAATTTTTGGCAATAGTATGGGCCACAAAAAATTATAGAGCGTATTTGTTGGGGCGTCCATTCACGGTTTATACGAATCATCAACCACTGCGTGGCATAGCGAATTTAAAGGATCAAACGTCAAGGCCAGCCAGGTTCAGGCACAAATTATCAGAATACGAGTTCGAAATAATTTATAAACCTAGAAAAAAGAATTTAAATGCTGACGCATTAAGTAGGATTCCACAATTAGAAACAGAAATTGCGGCAGTTCAAACCCGTTCTAAAACTACACCAAAGGCAATAGATCCACAACCGGACGTCAGTAAATCAGTCTTGGACGACAATGTAACGGATATGGATGGTGAAACAATCTTGAGTCAAGTATTAACTGATCCTGAAGAAATTAAAACAGTTATTAGAGATTTTCACGACTCGCCGTTAGGGGGTCATCAGGGCACACTGAAAACATATTTTCGAATAAGAAACCAATATATATGCAAAAACAAATTATAGTGTATGTAAAAATTTGCCCTAAATGTCAAATTAACAAAAGTTCTAAGCTAACAAAAATGCCAATGGTCTTGACATATACAGAAGCAAGCACAGTGACTAAAGCATTTTATTATGAAATTATAACACGCCACAATATTCCAAAAATGCTAGTAACTGACAATGGCGTGTCAAAGTTATTTTCCGATAAATGCAAATTATTGGGTATTAAAAAAATGCACATTACACCCTATCACCCACAGGCCAATGGATCATTAGAACGTAGTCACAGACCAATAGCAGAATATTTGAGATGTTTTGCTAAGGAGGATTGTTATAATTGGGATCAATGGTAAATTCGGCAATGCATGTCCATAATAATACGATGCATGTGTCAACTGGTCAAACACCTTTCCGAACACTATACGGTTATGATTCTGATATGCCAACTAATTTGAAACGCAAAGTTTCACCACTATATAATGCCGACGATTATAATAAAATATTAAAATATCAAATACAGCGGGCGCATGAAATAGTGAGACAAAATCAAGAAAAGGTAAAAGAAAAATCTAAAACAAGCTACGATAAATCATTAAACCCCATTGAGTTTGAAATTGGGGAAATAGTTGTAATGAAGAATCAAAATAGGAAAAATAAATTTTCACCAATTTGGGTAGGACCCTAAGGTTTTGTCCATCACTTCCCCCGTGACAACGACTATATTAATAAAAGGAAAGGGAAAGAAAATACACAACAATTTGTTGAAAAAAAATACCATAATTAGAAATTGATGTATTAATTTGTTAAAATGATGAATTATATTTATAAGTGAATTACGAAAAGCTTAGTATTGTATGATAATGATTGGGACAATTAAAATAAAACGGTACCCTCAGGTCGCTATGTTTTACTTAAGGGTAAATTACTAGCATGCGGTGGATCAAATTTAAAGATTATGAAAACAAGAAATATTAGGAAAAATATATATAAGAAAGAATTAAAAATGATAGCACGAGTTTTTATACGAAATAAATGAGATATTGAGATATTGAACAATTTGCTGAGTACTGCCGAGCGCAGATAACTAGCATAGATATTTTGAATTATAAAGTGAATTATGAATTTATGGTTGAATTATTAATTTTTAAATTAAAACATAATGAAAAGTAGATTTTTATGAATAGAATTTTGAATAAATGAGGAATTATTAATTTACGTTAATTGCTGATGAGCAAGAAAATGCTAGAGCTAGAAAATGCTACAAATGATATATAGAAAAAATATGATTGAATTAAAAGCTTAGAAATAATATTATAAAAATATATAAATTTACTACGAATGAAAAATAGGTTTTTAGAGCTAGAATATGCTCCAAAAGAGATATAAAAAATTATGATTGAATTAATTGATTAGAGAAATATTATAAAAGTATATAAGAAATATTATAAAGGTATATAAGTACTATAAAAGTAATATAAAAGATATTACTAACACAAAATGCATACACGATTTTTTAAGAGCGAGCAAATGCTCCAAGTGTTATATTGAAATTTATTTTATTAAAGCCGCTAAGTATTACTTCGGGTAATTTACTAGCCTATGCAATAAATTATAAGTTTATGTTGAATAGAAGTAGAAAAAAAAAATTTAAGTTGAGGAAATTAATATATATAAAACAAAAATATAGTTAAAAGATATAAATTATTAAATAATATGATTGTATTAAGGATAGAAAGAATTGAGAACGGCAATTACATTTTATGTAAGGATTCGATTTACTCTTCGAAAAGATTTATGCCAATCTTAAGCAATTAATTAAATAGTTTGAAAAGATCAACAAAAAATTGTTTTTAAGCATTTCACTAAATACGACGAATACTAGTCTGCAACTTGATCAATTACATACGTGTATTACGAATCGTATTAGGTGAACTCGAGCGAAAACTTAATATGATCACTTAAGGTTCGTTAGAGATTGCGATAGAAAAAAAATAAAAATGTATATATATATATATATATATATATATATATATATATATATATCGATTTTTTAAAATATACAGCATCAAAATAGCAAAACTTCACAAGGTTTAAAACAAAAAAAGTGAAAACTGTTTTACTTGTAGAATATGTCATTCAGATAAAATATATTCTGTTAGAATTATGAATAAATAAATATATTTTTATTTCTCTGCTGGAAAAATATTTATTATGCTGATTAGTTTAATATATATTAAAATATAAAAATATAAACTTAAATAAATATGTTGTATGACACATGTATTTTGTACATACCACAACTTATATTGTAAAATATTTACACAAACTATAATATAATGTCAAACTTCGTAATATAAGAGAATGTTAAGTTATAAGAAAATGTGTTTTTTTTTCTTAACACATATATGTTTTGTAAATACAACAGTATATTTTGTTAAATTTTAAAGTACAATATTATATAAGGTAATATATGAATGATAATTTTGATAGAGATATAACGATGTTATTATATGAATATAATTATGTTTTCTAGACACTTAAATATGAGAGTGATTGTAATGATGAATACACGAAAATGATTAGATTAAGTAAAAATAATTATAGCAACGAAATCTCATTGAATACTAAAAATCTTGTGACAGTAATTAGATATAGTTTTATTAGAAAAATAAGTTGGCAATAATATGGCTAATCCTGCTCATTGTGAAGGTCCAGGTAGATTCCATTTACAGACCGACAGCGTTGGAGCAGCATTCACTCATGTTCGATCGGAAAACAGATATAGGGATCTACATGGCGGAGTGAACAGTAATCATGAAATTTGTTGTAACTGACTCAAGCGAACTATTGTAGTTAACAGATGACTTCGTGTCAAGGGCACAGGGTTCATGCACAAAAGAAAATTAATTTGTACAGCTGCATCTTCCAACAGAAGATAATGAAACGCTGTAGAACGCAGTATGCGGAGCTGCTGAACTGGAAGTCGAAGTTCTATAAAATGCGTACCTTCAACACATCGCCATAATGAGGAGCTGTAGAACGTCTTCAAAGCAATGGCATACGCTTGCAACCGCAAGACTATAGGCGCCATATTTTTCATAAATATCATATTTTTAAAATAAAAAATAAACATTTTTTCCACAAATTAATTAATTGGAATTAATTATAATTCACTATGACGTAATTACTCAAAAATATATTTTTATAACTATGTCGAAGTTGAACGTAACTACGTCGAAGTCAATTTGCAAACGTAATTGGAATTGACTACATTGCGTTGTCAGAGGATTTTCATTCACGCCGTAGTTGAAAACGTAGTTATGAATAACTACGTTTTCCTCTCGGTGTAGAGTTTATGTTTTGTAATACTGAAAGTACAAATATAACAATATTAAACTTTTAAAGAGTGTATATTTTTTCAATTTTTTATAAAATGATATATATTTTGAATCAAATGAAAGGAAATATAAGCACAAAATAACTTGCATTTGTATGAAAAAAATTAAAATTTCTTCCAAAAAATGTTTCGTCTGCGGCGCTTTTCTTCAAAAAAAAAATAAAATTCGCGATATAAGTCCGCAAAGGAATTGCTTTATTTTCCCCATTTGAAAATCGATCAAAAACACCAAAAACATGAATATTAACAAAAAAACACAAAAAAAATCAAACAAAAAAAAACACAAAAAAAATAAAAAAAACACAAAAAAAAAATCTTAAACTAAAAAAAGGAAAAAAATAAATTATGTACACCTGTGTGCAAAAATAATAGTAGTGGTCACCTTCAAATTTGGCTATCGCATTTTTGGTCGCATTGCAGCATAATAACAACAATGTATTTTTATTATTTACATATTTTGGAAATTTGTGATTAAAATAATGTATAATTCTCCAATATTTTTAACACATTTTTAAAAATTACCCTTACTTTTGTATGCGAGTCTTGAATGTTTCTTTGCAAAATAATAGTAGTGCTAGCGAATATGTTACAAAATCGAATTATTTTTATATAGTTACTGAATTGAAAGTTTGCTTTTGTATTAGTGAGATTAATTTGAACAAATTTGTAAAATACTTAATATATTTTGTTATGTTTTGATTGAATATATGACCCACATAACCACGTTCTAATCCCCAAAAAATGCTTTAAATTGTATCCTGTCAAATTAATACTTTAGAAAGTTTTCAAAATTTTTAAAGATATTGTTTATTGCTTAACTAAAATATGAAATAATACAAAGATTGTGCAGAAAAATATATCGGTAAAATGAAAAATATATCAAAAATTTACTTGTTTGAAGTTGACGTATGATTTGAGTTAACAATTCAATGGCAGGCATCAAAGTAAATAAAAATCTTAGTTTGAAGATAGATTAACCAATAAAGAACAACTCATAGAATAACTTTTTTTCTGGGAGAAAATCACAAATAAATTTTTAGACATAGCAAAATATTACAACAAATCTTAAGTTTCCTCATGACAATCTCACATGACCATTAGTGTAATTTAGTATTATCTAATAGCTTAAATATTCATGTACTGTTTCCGAGAATACCAAAAAGTTTATTAAACAATTTTTTAATTTATTAAACAAAAGAAAATGGCAATATATTTGCACAAATAGGCCAGGCAGATAGTCATGAGAAAACTTATGAATTTATGCAATATTTTGCTACGTCAAAAAATTTGTTTGTGATTTTCTCCTTGAAAAAAATTATGTTATGAGTTGTTCTTTAATGGTTAATCTATCGATCTGCATACTAAGATTTATATTTACTTTGATGCCTGCCATTAAAATCTTCACTCAAATCATATGTCAACTTCAAACAAGTGAATTTTTTATATATTTTTTCATTTTACTCAGGAGTTTCATGTTTTTTGCACAATCTTTGTATTATTTCATATTTTAGTTAAGCAATAATCGATATCCTTAAAATTTTTTGAATATTTTCAAAAGTATTATTTTTTACAGGATTCAATTTAAACGTGGTTATATGGGTCCTATATTCAATCAAAACATAACAAAATATATTAAATATTTTACAAATTTGTTCAAATTAAACTCACTAATACAAAAGCAAACTTTCAATTCAGTAACTATAAAAAAATATTTCGATTTTGTAACATATTCGCTAGCACTACTATTATTTTGCACAGAAACATTCAAGACTCGCATACAAAAGTGAGGGTAATTTTTGAAAATGTGTTATAAATATAGGAGAATTATACGTCATTTTAATCACCAATTTCCAATATATGTAAATAATAAAAATACATGGCCACTATTTTTTTGCACACAGGTGTAATTAAATACATAAGATATCATATTATACAAATAAAAAAAAAACGAAATTATACTTTCTATTTGTACTTCCTGTATTACAAAACTTAAGTATTATGAAGAAAAATTGGTCAATTCTAAATATTAAATGCATAAGAATATACCATTCCATTCCATCCATATCAAGCTAATTCGACTGTTTTCAATGTTATTCCATTTGTGGTATATCAGAAATACTTTTTCTATTAGTTTGAAAAATCTGCACATCGCCAGTAAGGACAATGGCATATTCATATTAATCATAATAATGTAACACCAAAAATGCTTACTGTTATGCATACATTCATATTTTTCTCATACACTTATTTGATACACTTATTCTTATACACATATGATAACAACAAATGTATTGGTTGTAATGTAAGCCTCATCAGGTAGCACCTGCATGCGGCGTACAGGGAACTAAAGCACATAGAAGTTTTTCTCACGATCACCCCAATACGAATTGATTATTTTACAATATGATGACACTCCGATCTGGTGTTTGTAAATATTGGTGCGGACCGATTTGATGAGTAGTCTTAACCTCTACTCATCACATATATTTTAAGTTGGATTATGATTATAACAGCCTTAGAGTGCAGACGTGTTTCTTTTAGGACATCATGGGTAATTATAAATGGAACCTTGCGACATTTGGCCTCACGCCTAAGCAACCGACATTTTAATTACAACAAATTTTGGATTCTTTATATCCGGTCAAATTTTGGTGTGGATCGGTGGATTCTATCCCAAATTATATCCAAAAATGTTCTTAGCATAAATTAACAATTTTAAAAACAATCCTTATTGGACTTAGTATACTTAAAAGTTTTTAAATGTTATAATTTCCTAAGTATATTAACCAATTTTTAGATGATCGATATTTGAAGAAAAACGTTTTCTTTTCATTATAGTTTTTGATGAAAATATTCTTGAAAATATTTCAAAACAAATTTATGATTTCAAAATACATAATCCGAATAAATAAAAATGAAAAATAATTAATTAGTATGCGCGGATGTATTTTCTGGAACACTCTCTTAAAAATTAATTTATTTTTTAAAATTTATTGGCACGAACGGGTTATTTTTCCTTTGACGATCGCGCGCTTCTGCTATTGGATGTTCGCGAACTTGAAAGTATTGATTTTCTCGCCTTGACTGTGGCGCTACACGGGTGGGCTCCTTTTCGTCGCGAAGTACCTCGTATTCTTTTGCCATCTTGGTTAACTCCTGCAGACTAGAAAATCTCTTCGCCGAATGTACAATCGATAGTCCTGCAGACTGTTGCGATATATTCGAACCAGCTGCGGCGTAGCGTCTTAATCTGCATGCCGCATAACGTTTAGAATAGTCGCTGTCGGATCTCGTCTTCTAGACCTTCAAAGTAGTGAAGTGGTAGGAAGAATTTTAGTAGGTCATTCTTGAAGGTTCTCCAATCAACCCATTGTCGATTGCTGGTGCGATACCATATCAATGCATTATCGCGCAGCAACTCGGGCATGTAAAGTGGCAGCTGGTCGATGGAAATGTTATACAATTACCTTTCATTTGAGTACCCACATGACCGTGTATTTTGTTTTTTTTTTGTTGTTGTATTTTTTTTTAATACAGGGGGTGGCAATTGTATTTTCGACCGGTAAAGTGCAATTCTTCTAAGTTGATGCCATATTGAGAAGCACTTAACAATTGTTTTTATATTTTAAAGTACAGTGTGGGCCAAAAGTCACCATGGTGTTTTAAAATTTAAAAACTTTTTAGTTTATATATATTTTTTTCAGATTATAAAATATACAAAATGGAAATTTTTTTACACTAAGTATGGAAAATAATGTCACTTAAATGTCCCCCGATTTCAGCTTCACAGTGATGGGATGGTTTTATAGCATTTTTGGCTGTATCGCTCAAATTTCTGCAACAATATTGGCCTTGAGTTCATGAATTGTCTCGGGCTTGTTCACAAATACTCGTTCCTTCAAATAACCCCAAAGAAAATAGTCGGGTGCTGACAAATCTGGCGAACGCCAATTAATTTCAGAATTACTGGAAATTATTCGCTTTCCAAAAATTTGACTTATAAATGCCATTGTGTCTCGGACAGTGTCCATCCTGCTGAAACCACAACTCATGTCTGTTTTTCAAGAGCAGGACGTAAAAAATGTTCTTTCATAAACCGATACCGCTCTCCATTTACGGTTACAGCACTTCTATATCCATTTTCGAAGAAGTAAGGCCCAATGATATTTTTATATGTAATGCCCCACCATACCGTACATCTAATGGGGTGCAATTGGCGTAGATGAATGGTTCTTAGATTTTCAGAACTCCAGAACCTACTGTTCTTATTATTAACAAAGCCAAAGCTTATTAACAATGAAATTGAGTTTCATCACGTATAATCATAAATGAGCCTATCGAGCCCAGAAGCTGAAAACGGAGGTTATTAAATGATATTATTTTCTAAACTTATGCTTGGTTTTCACTATAACATTTTGTGTCAGTTTCATGTTCGAAAATTTCTCAAATTTGTTGTTTTCCAACATGTTGGCATTTTGATTTTGTTTAGACATGGATAATGAAGATTTTAATTTTTTACAGTTTCTGCTTCGCAATCACAATGTAAAGAAAACAAAATGATATAATGAAAACCATGCATTAGTGTCAAAAATTTCCATTTTGTCTATTTTATAACCTGAAAAAAAAAATAAAAAATGTATCAACGAAAAAGTTATTAAATTTTTAAACCTTTTGGCACACCGTGTACAAAAATAGGTTAACAAATTGTAATTTCCCACATTTCCCCATGTCCCAGATTGTCCTACTTATAAGCACGGTTGCCACACTTGGTAACTTACAACCAAAATTGGTAACTTTTTGTCAGCTTGGTAACTTGGTAATTTATAACCATTTTGGTATCTTTTCGATAGGACAATAATAATGAAATTATTAATTAATAGAAAACACCCAGCATACCAAACGATATAACGAACAATGTTATCGTTTTCGACTATCGTTAACGATTCGAGAATGATAGCGTTATCGAAAAAAAGGGATCTATCGTTATCGATATTGTATGAATTCTCGATATCGAAACGAATTCGAAAAGCTTATTCAATTTCGATACAATTTAAATTAATTTGCCTGAAAATAATCTTTCATAGAGCTGTGCACCAAGCATTCTATAGCATCCACAACATTAAAATTGTTTACCTAGTTTGGAATTAAAAATTAGTTTATTGATCCAGCAACAAAATATTGCATACTTAAATTTTAAAAGTTTCTAACAGTTGCGAAATTTCTTCCAATTTTAAAATTTATTTAATTTTTTCATTGAACAGTTTTTTTTGACAAATAATTCAATACTGATTCTATAAAAATTAACGATATCGTTACGAATTCGAAACGTTATCGAAGTTTTACACAATCGAAACTATGTTTATTGGGCATAGAGAAATTTATAGCTCTATTCTGGCATTGTGAGCACTCACAGGTCACAACTCAATGAGAGCCGTTTTTCTTGTTAGAATAATTGTGATCAAAATCTCAAATTCGTATTCTGGCAAAAATATAACTAAAAAAACTCTCAAGAAATACCCCACACTGTGCGGAAGAGAGTTTCACGTCATATTTTGAAGTTTTTCATTTGAATTAATCTATATTAATAAAACAAAAACAAGTTGTAGCCGCGGTAGCTCAGTGGTTAGTGCGTTGGACTGCGAGCCGAAAGGTCCCCGGTTCAAGCCTGGACTGGGGCTAACAACATCTTTTCATAGAAACATTTTTCTATACCGCGCTACCTCTCGTCAGTAAATGGCAAACCTACGAGAGTAAAAACCATTGCCTATGAAAAGCTCTCACCCGCCGTTCGGATTCGGCAATAAACTGTAGGTCCCACCACTTTGAGTACAAATATAACACGCACAGCTCAAAATGGTGAGAGAGCTCGGCCGAAGTTCTGTACAGGACTGTAGCGCCAAACTATTATTATTATAATAAAACAAAACGTGTTTTTTTCTCTTTCACTAACCGGCCGTAATTCTTTGCGTGCTATACTTATTTTTTATAATTTTAAAACAAAAAACGCCAGAAAAACGTAAAAACTAAATTACAACAACCATATGGAAATGAGTACTGCAGTAGCCCGCACTCACTGTGGTTAGTAAAGTGCATCACACGCTCTCATAAAGAATTGCACACAAAAGAACAACTCTGACGCATGGTTTTTTTTTTGTTTCTGTGGTTTTACACAGCAAACAGAGAGTTGCAAAAAAACAGAAGTCTCCACGAAAAAGAGTTTTAATTATTGAGTTGAGAAAATATAATTTTTAATGTATTTATATGAAATTAATAAAACAACATATTTTGAAAACGTGAAATATAACCAAAAATTAAATTAATAAAAAATTTAAAGAAAAAAACGAACATTTAGTAACATTAGTAAATAAATTTTAAAATATATTAAAAGTGTTTTCACAGATTTTAAATAAACATAAATTATTTAATATAAATTGAAAAAAGAAAAAAAAACTTGTAGGAAAAACAGATCAGTGATTCAAATTTAAAAAAATATAAAATTGCAATGTAATAAATGTGTAAATTTGAATGTTTGGAATTTTGAATTCTGATTTCATAGGATGTTTTTTAGAAATATATTTCATGACGAACTACATTAATGAAACTATGTTTCCTACAGCACAAAGGACATCAGACCAAAAACTCTATATTGTAAACCCAAAAATATTACGAACATTTTTGGATTTACAAATAAAAATATAATATATCTTTATATAATCTTGTTTTTCCTTAATATTTAGAAGCAAATTTTAAGCTAGATGGATGGTTTTTACTAGTGGTAAATAAAAGTAAACAAACATATTCAAAACAATATAATTTCTTTTTTGTGCAGTTTTTAGAAGTTTTACAAATAATAAATGCATTCAAATTATTAAAATAGTGGTAATAAAATATTTTTAATGCGTGAAATGCAGTTTCAATTATGTGTAAAGTGTTTTAAGTGTTAACGCTGCATCTTTTCTTGAGGTTGCATTAAGTAATTTACTTTTAACCGCCAATTGTGTTTTTGTATTTATTTAATATGTGGAAGCCTCTAATTAAACTACAATTAATAATCTAATATCCCGTATAAAATATATAAGATGTTTATGTGTTGTTTTTATGTAGTGATCTGGTATTTGGTGCCTCACAAGTTTCCCAATTGTTGTGAGCCTCTCAGCATCTCAATTTTCTGGCAGAATACCAAAACTCAATTTGAGATCCATCCCAAATTTTGGGAGGTTTTTGACGTAAAATTGTGTTATGAGAATTTGTGATGCTCGTCAGAATTGGGCTATTAATTGTTATTATTTGAAATGAAAATAGTTTGGAGTCAATTATTATGCACATTGTTATATTATTTTGTAAATTATTGGCGCCACTATTGCTGTTATAAATTAGAGTATCTTTGAGTTTAAAGTTTTTGATTTTCCACATGGCTAAGTAACAGATTAAATAAAAGAATACATTTGTTTTTTTTAATACATTTTGTATTTAAATTTGTAATTTAAAAAACCAAGACTCACAGAAGTCAAACATATTTCAAGCAAAATTACAGAATCATGATAATATTTATATACACACTAAGAAAACAGAATGGTTATGATAGGTTTGCTGCAACCAGTTCTCATAAAAAAATGACTTGCTACAACAATTCCAATATGCAGTAAATTCAAATAAATTTGAAACAAAAGTGTTAGTAATTTGTAAACATCACATATTTTTTATTATTTATGAGATGTTTCCTATAAACATCACGAAAAATATCATATTAGTGGTAGTTTCACTGCAAATACTAGAGGAATAGTTGACCTTGCTGCAAATATTCACATATTCCATAGATATTAATGCCTTTACAGCAAAACTATAAATATATTTTAAATAACATAAAAGGAGTAAAATATTTATCCCGAATAATTTTTAACTTGAAAGATGTTTAAGGCTCTAATACTTTCCAACCATCTTTGGTTTTTATAGTGCAGTTATGAAGAGGAAGAAGCAAAACAAGCCATATAGTTTCTGAAGGAAGGAAATTTCTTGGTTAGAGGACAGAGTCGGAAG
>OX638133.1:58386027-58401027 GCA_951804985.1 Dryomyza anilis | reverse complement strand
TAAACGGAAAATTTACGGAGTACTCCGTTTCAACGTAAACATTACGGAGTACTCCGTTTCAACGGTACCGTAAACGACTACAACAAAACGCAAATCTTACGGAATTCTAACGGAGTCGTCCGATTTGACGGTACGTTAACGGTGCGTAATCGTATATGCTACGACGGATACAAGCTCAATGATCCGTAAACATGCCGTCAATGACGGTATTGTATTTCCGTGTGTGTCGTATGCTCCGTATAAATGTTTCTTGGGTATATATGAGTGTGTTTATTTCGTTTATGATACCTCGTTACGATGGACAAATTAAGAACGAAACTGTATGCGTTTTCGAATCATTTACTATTCTCGTATACGATTGTTTTATTCATTATTTACGAATATTTGCTATCATTTACGATGTCGTTTATGATAGTTTGGCCGGCTGGGTTTTTAGGACTACATATTATTAGTTTGCAACACTGGTGTCAGAGGTAACTTAAAAGGTACACTCTCAGAAATATATTGTCATTTCCGACAATATTGTAACAATCTCGATGTTCAAAATAGATCTTATAACCGCATTGTCAAAATATTGTCGGTTTGACAATTAGATTGTTATTTTAAAATGTCATTGTATGGATAACAATCGATATTGTCAGGGAATAAAATGTAGAATGTCAAACGAATGTTTTTATTTTTTTTATTGCCAGTAAATTTATTTCATGTAGTTCTGAAAAAGGAGTGCGAGCCTTTGGCACATGTGCTTAAATGCGCTGGGACAGGTACATGAAGAGCTGCTTGCTGCCATCCGTCTTGTACATCTTAATTAATTGATTATAAACTGCCAATTCATTGAGCCAGAAATCATTGTTCTTGACGACCGTTGTAGTTGGGCACTCACATATCTAAATAAAATTTAAGTTGTAACAATCAATAAATAATAAAATTATTAAGTTATGACTTACGTTTCATTTGATTGTTTATATATTTTAAATAAATAACAACAAAAAAATGACATATTTGAATGCTAGAAAATAGAGGTGCCACTAATCACTGTATAATGAAATGACAATCACATATTGTTAAAAAGCAACAATATATTTCTGAGAGTGTACACTCTCAGAAATATATTGTTACATTTTAACAATATGGGATTGTCATTTAATAAAAATGTGATTGTGTGGCAGCTCTGTATTGTGGCTTCGGCATATTTGTGAAATAATTATTTTGAATTGTTTTGAATTATTTTAAAAATTTTTAAACTGCAAAAAATTGGAGTAATATTTTTAGAATTAATATTTTCTATTAATTATTGTGTTTTGCAGGAGTATTTAACAACCAAATGTCTCAATACTAATACTGCAAAGTATTGCATCTACAAAGTTAGACCGTCGTCACATTTCTCTGAAACGCCCAGCAAGAACAATACTTATTTATTTGTTAAACAAGACCATTACAAAAGAACGGATTAGGCATTGTGAAATGTTGTCGATGTAAATTAACTAATTAATTAATAAATTATGCATTCACCATCGTATTTTATATTTTACAATTAAATTTTAAACTGCCAACTTATTTGTTTTTAAAATTGACAATTTCGATTGTTATCACCAACAATCGAATGCCAAGCCGACAATAATTTGACAATCTCATCATGAGATCTATTTTAAACATCAAGATTTTTACAAAATTGTCGGAAATGACAATATATTTCTGAGAGTGTACACATATGCCACAATAGTTTGTGGCAATTGTCGAGCCGTGGTTGCTTGAGATAGGACAACAAAAAGGGCATTTTTCAATCAATTATCCCGTTATATGTCATCCAACCAATATCATAGTCTTCAAGCCTGAGCGTCAAGACCACTTCAGAAAATTGATGCCAGCATCCAAAATGTGGTAGACGTGTTTTTTAAGCTTGTATGTTTCAAGCTCTCGAATATTATTCTGGAGCATATTCAAGGTTTGCGGGGGAGGTCCGTATATTGTTTTAAATATTCACAGAAGTCCAAGATTTCGGTAAGCTATTAGATTTGGACGCGCGTTGTTATATTATATTTTTTGTCAGGGTTTCTATATTTGAAACTGATTTGAAAACCACACTAGACCTTAAAGGCAATTATGCTTATTTTTTCAAACTCTTACCCTGTGGCATATTGCGACACGATAAATATTGCTAGCAATCTTTCAAATTTACGTTTATTTATAGCAACCATCAAGTAAACATCTTATACATCTTGATGAATATTTGGAAAAGATGCTCCATTAGAATTCGCGGAGTAATTTTTATTGTATTGAAATTAATGTATTTTTATTTATTCTAAAACAGTATCCTGATTACACATCGCCATGGTCGGCCTCAGCAGTCCAGAGGTAGCGCGCTGGACTTGCATTCTGAAGATCTCGGGTTTGAATCCCGGCTTGGGCATGGGCGCTCGTGGTGATATTAACCACAAAATTGTAGGGAATAGATTTCACAGTACAATGGATATAGTCTGTCTGAGTGCTGTGGATCTTAGTAGATATTCAAAAAAAAAAAAAAAAAAAAAAAACACATCGCCATCGTCTTTATAAATCGTTCGAAGCTAAAATTGTACAACGAATTGAGACTTCTTCGCGGAAGAACCAAGTTGGCCCGGCGCTGCTGTAATCAAGTAAACGCTGAAAGAAAAAACCATCACGTGTTGATAATCTCAATCCCGGAAAATTTTATTTTCATTTCTACCATTATTATGTAATATTTGAGCTGACACTTTTTTAAACCATTGTATTTACTTAATTTTTGTGGATAAATCGAGCGTAAGAAAAAAGTACGCCAATTTCTTTTTTTATAGTAGTCAAATGTCCAAATACCTCAACAGTTTTGTTGCAAATATCCAAGTTCTCAGGATGTTTGCTATCAGTCAACTGTAAATATCTCAATTATCATTGCTGTTGTGTCAAACATCTGGTAACTACACCCAGAGAAAAATCATGGTAAATTGATAGTATTTCAATAGAAAAACGATAATTTATACCTACCATTAAAATTGGTCATTAGGATGCGTCCTATTAGTTCAGTAATATTGAAACTGTTAATACAATGTGTGGTTGTACCATAAATTTTATAATGTGATATTTTAATTACAATAAGAATGACATATGCAAATTTAATGATACGTATTATAAATTTTATGGTATAATCGAATTACATTTACCTAATAAGATTATAAAATATTTACTGTTTGCTTTGGTTTCTAATAATTGATTGAAGTACTTGAGTCTGCAGTTATTTTCAAGTCCGTTGCCATAATAGAAGTTACATGTATTATTTATTTTCTGTAATAAATAAAAATATAATATATATAAATAGAAATAATATATAAATATAATTTATTTACATTAAATACATTGAGTCCTTACCAATGTCGCGTTTAATAATGTGGATTATTATACAAAAAAAAAATACATGCGACAATTTTGAGTAAACACGCAGAATGACGTACAAAACGAGCATTTTAGTATTCGTTTTCATGTTTTTACACAACGTTTATTATTATAGGAGGAAACCATTAAAACAACAGTATTTATTCTATTTAAAATAAAAATAATGAAATATTTAAATTTATGGTACTGAATTTTTCAAATACTATTGAATTAATTAAAAAACTTTTGATTTAAAAAGAAACAATTATTAATACATAAATCATAAAATCAATGGTCGTACCATAAAGTACTTAATGGTACATTTTCTTCTGAGTGTATCTTCATATATGTCATATTTAATAAACATTAATAGTTTTGCTGCAACTTTATTGAAACTTATGGGATGTTTGAATATTTGCTACAAGGTGTAAATTTAAACAGATAGTTGCAGCAAAACTTTCATAAACTTCTTGATTTCTTAGTGCACACAAAAAAGTACACAGAAAAAAGTAACTTGATGTTGAACTTAATTTTGAACATGAAATCGACATTCAAATTACACTTGAATTCAAGCGCATATATATTCCTAATTAAAGGTTTAAATATAAATTAAAAGAAAACGCAAATAAAGTTATAATACTATATATTAAAAGGAATTAAAGTATGTCCTACATTAGATTCTCGCTTCTGTGAGATAACAGACAGCTGCAACAGCACCTGTGCCGGTGGAACTGTACAGGAACTTCTTGTAAATTCATGACGTGCCGCGAAGATTAAAATTAGTGAATCCAATTGCGCCACTGCGATGTATTACATTGCCAGATTCGTGCTAAATATCAATGGTGTCTGCGTATGAATAAAAATATAATAATATTTCATAAACGTATTCGTAAACCTTGGCCACTTATATGTACATCACAGCTCATCGTGCATTTTCCATGCAGTAGAATTCTCGGGATGACTTTCGTGTTTGGGCCTGCAGTAATAAATTAATTGATTTGTCTGTTTGCTTATACAAGCGAAAAACAATTATCTCACTGATTGTGCGAATGCAGTGGCGCTTATGTAGTGGTGGAAAAAATAAAAATTTTCTTGTTGACATTTAATTCATCACGTCATTTGTTGCCACTGAGTTATTTGGGTAGTGAATTTTGTCTCAAGTTTTTTAAACTTCGAAAACCAACGTTGGAACTTGACACGAAATTCACTACAAAAAATTACTCAGTGGCAACCCAGTGACGTGATAAATTAAATGTCAACAAGTAAATTTTCATTTTTTTCACAACTAAATATGCGCCACTGCATTCGCACAAACAGTGAGATCATTGTTTTTCGCTTGAATTAGCAAACAGACAAATCAATTAATATATAAGTGCAGGTCCAAACACGAAAATCATCCCGAGAATTCTACTGCACGGAAAATGCACGATGAGCTGATATACAATGTAAGTGGCAGAGGTTTACGAATATGTTTAGGAAATATTAATATATTTTCATTCATACGCAGACAACATTGATATTTTACGCGAACCTGGCAAAGTTATACATCGCAGTGGCGCAATTGGATTCACTGGTTTGATCTTCGCGGCACGTCATGGATTTTACAAGAAGTTCCTGTACATTGCCACCGGTGCAGGTGCATAGTTCAAACGGCATTACCAAAAATTGCCATAGTCCATCTCCAGTACTGAATGCAGTCTTTTCTCGATCTTTCTTATCGATTTCCACTTGCCAGTAACCGCTTTGCAAGTCCAACGTTGAAAATCACTTAGCATTAGATAGTGTATCCAAGGTGTCATCGATTCTAGGCAGCGGATAACTATCTTTCTTGGTGACATCATTAAGTTTTCGGTAATCAACGCAAAACCGAGTACTACCGTTCTTCTTTTTCACCAATACTACTGGTGAACTCCATGGAATCCCAGATGGTTCCACCACGCCATTTGTGTGCATTTCTTCAACCAAATGTGATACTTCGTCTCTTTTCGCAAGTGGTACCCTTCTTGGTGCTTGACGAATTGGGTTAGAATCACCAATGTCTATTCGATGTTTTACAAAGGCAGTTCTGCCATCCTTTTGGCCCTTTTTAGCAAATATGCACCGATATTTGTCAATTAGCTGTTGCACTTGACTCTTTTCTTTGCCACCCAAATCCTTCGTCCACTCATTTATAAACCTGTGAGTAGATTGTTTGTTTATTTGCGATGTTCCGTAGTCCCTTGATGGATTTGACTCACAATTTATAATCGCTGATGCCTCTTGACACTGGCCTATCACTGTTCCCTTTTTAATTAATTTGGACGAGTTTTCCATGTTGAGAACTCTTATTGGAACAACTTTGTCTTTTGTCGCTTCTACTAATGTTCTTCCGACAAAAATATTACTTCTGCTCATTTGCTGATCATTCGCTTCTATAACCCACAACTTGCTTATCCCACAATCTCCTTTTAATTTCGCCCAAACAATTGCTTCTGAATTAGGTGTTATTTTTCTATTTTTATGAGCAATAACTTGTTTAATTTTCGGGCTCTGGTCACAATCAATGTTTAGTTGGATCTCCGTGTTGGCATAACTCAAAATTTTTCTTGTTAAATCTAGTGTGAAACCGTTTCTTATCATGAAGTCCATGCCAAGTATTATTTCGTCTACTATTTCCGCCACTATAAAATCATGCTTAACTGTCGTAGTTCCAATAGTGATTTCCTTGGTAATTTTTCCTCTGATTGGAGCCTCTTCACCTGTCGCTGTTTGCAATCTTATTCCGAAAAGCGGCTCTATTTCGTCTCTAACAAGGTTACTTCTTATTATTGAGTGTGAAGCTCCTGTATCCAACGTGACCATATATGCTACACAATTAATTAGCCCCTTGACAGTTAAACTATTCGACTTTCGGGCAATTTGTGAAATGGAGATTCTGGGGCAATCGGTTATGGGAGTCAGATCGTGCCCCGCAGTTCTGACTCGTTTGAGTTTAAAGCTTGATTAAAATTTACGCTATTTTGGACATGATCCTGGCTTTCTTCATGTCTGGGTTCATCTGCAGATTGATTTATTGAGCGTTTGCGTTTTTTACGACAGTCACGTACCATATGCCCATATGTATCACAGTTGTAACATTTACCTTTGAATTGCGTATCTTTGTTGGCTGATGTGTGTTCGGTTTTAACGCCTGCTTTAACTGCTTGGCACACTACTTGAAATAAGTAATCGTTCTCCACATCAATTCTACACGCCTTTGGAGCCGATCGGCACAACGCATTTGCTGTCTCCTGTGTTAGAGCTATGGTAACCGTTTCCATGATATTACCTTGGGCGTAATCACTGTTGCACGTTTTGTCTCCTGATCGCGTATGCCATCAACAAAAGCTTCGATCTTGCACTTTTCTATGAAATCACTCGTTGAATCTGCATACGACAAATGCGCAAGCCTCTCGACGTCCGCTGCATACGCCTGCAAAGTTTCGCCATTTCGTTGCATTCTGCCCTTCAGCTCCATTCGGTATATCTGTTTCATGTGATCACTGCTATATTTTCGCTGCAGTGCAGCCATAACCGCTAAATAACTGTTTCGATCACTTTCTGGAACAGTCTGCAATACATCGGCTGCGCCTCCTTTAAGCGCCACGATAAGTGCGGCTACGCTGTCCTCATTATTCCATCGATTACTTACAGCCGTGGTCTCAAATTGCAGCTTGAAAATGTTGAACGCTGTGGTTCCATCGTAAATCGGCGATTTTAGCCTCGTACCACTAAAAACATGCTGTGTAGGTCCATTTATCTGCAACACGTGCAAATCTTTTTTTATTTCCTGGATTTCTTTGTCTATACCGTTTTCTAATCTTTGAATTTTTTCGTCAATGTTCACTTCCATGTCATTTACAAGCGTTTCTAGCTCAGTCACTTTGCTATGGAGTGTATTAGAAACTTCCAAAAGCTGCTTAGAATGCTCCTGCATCTGCTGATTAATTTCAGTTTGCAGTTGATTAGAATTTTCTAGTTGCTGTTTCGAATTTTCTTGAAGTTTCTGTTCCATTTTGTTGCAATTTTCTAGAAGTTCTTGCTTCATGTCTAATTTGAGCTGATTGGAATTTTCTTGAAGTGTCTGTTCCATTTTGCTGGAATTCCGAGCAACTGGCTCATATCAAAACTTTGGGACTGTACTTTTTGCTCCATGTCCACATTTTTCGATGACGCTGTTGCAGCTTCCACTTCAAACTCGTGCTCTGCGATGTCAATGCCTTGGTTCTCTAATTCTTCCATTAGACGCTTTTGTAGTTCTACTTTCGTACCTACAGTTGGAAGATTATGAATCGCCAGCTCCTTCTTTAGCTGGTCGACTTTAAGTTGTTCGAATTTAACCATTTTGTATCACAATCCCACTTCTGACACCAATGTTACGAACATTCAGTCTACGGAAAACTGTTCTACGAGTTCGTATCGCTGGATTGTGTACAAAATAAAAACGCACTTATATTTGGTTTTAACTAGTATTATTTCAACTAGTATTAATTAACTTTATTAATTTAAATAACAACTTAAGGAATACTCACTTATATCAACTGCTGAATTACTACAATTTATCTTTACAATGTTCACTCACGAGACGCACTAGTTCACAATTAAATCACAACTGAAGTACAGTGCCTCAGATGCGCGGCCTTATATACTGCAGGCATCAGATCGACAAGCTTCGACTTGTTTCGAGAACCTTCTACTCGTTTCGTGAATGACGCATGCTATTGGCATCTTACTCGCACTCATGTGTTTTAATGTGCTGATCTTCCATCTCTTTCTCGCACATTGCATAGTGCGCTGAATGATCTTCCGTCTCTTTCTAACACATTGCTTAGTGCGCTGAATTGTCTTGCGTCTCATTTACTATTGTTGATTGCTTGCACAGTGGAGCAAATTACCTCTTTTCGTAACAATATTATATTATATTATATTATATTATATTATATTATATTATATTATATTATATTATATTATATTATATTATATTATATTATATTATATTATATTATATTATATTATATTATATTATATTATATTATATTATATTATATTATATTATATTATATTATATTATATTATATTATATTATATTATATTATATTATATTATATTATATTATATTATATTATATTATATTATATTATATTATATTATATTATATTATATTATATTATATTATATTATATTATATTATATTATATTATATTATATTATATTATATTATATTATATTATATTATATTATATTATATTATATTATATTATATTATATTATATTATATTATATTATATTATATTATATTATATTATATTATATTATATTATATTATATTATATTATATTATATTATATTATATTATATTATATTATATTATATTATATTATATTATATTATATTATATTATATTATATTATATTATATTATATTATATTATATTATATTATATTATATTATATTATATTATATTATATTATATTATATTATATTATATTATATTATATTATATTATATTATATTATATTATATTATATTATATTATATTATATTATATTATATTATATTATATTATATTATATTATATTATATTATATTATATTATATTATATTATATTATATTATATTATATTATATTATATTATATTATATTATATTATATTATATTATATTATATTATATTATATTATATTATATTATATTATATTATATTATATTATATTATATTATATTATATTATATTATATTATATTATATTATATTATATTATATTATATTATATTATATTATATTATATTATATTATATTATATTATATTATATTATATTATATTATATTATATTATATTATATTATATTATATTATATTATATTATATTATATTATATTATATTATATTATATTATATTATATTATATTATATTATATTATATTATATTATATTATATTATATTATATTATATTATATTATATTATATTATATTATATTATATTATATTATATTATATTATATTATATTATATTATATTATATTATATTATATTATATTATATTATATTATATTATATTATATTATATTATATTATATTATATTATATTATATTATATTATATTATATTATATTATATTATATTATATTATATTATATTATATTATATTATATTATATTATATTATATTATATTATATTATATTATATTATATTATATTATATTATATTATATTATATTATATTATATTATATTATATTATATTATATTATATTATATTATATTATATTATATTATATTATATTATATTATATTATATTATATTATATTATATTATATTATATTATATTATATTATATTATATTATATTATATTATATTATATTATATTATATTATATTATATTATATTATATTATATTATATTATATTATATTATATTATATTATATTATATTATATTATATTATATTATATTATATTATATTATATTATATTATATTATATTATATTATATTATATTATATTATATTATATTATATTATATTATATTATATTATATTATATTATATTATATTATATTATATTATATTATATTATATTATATTATATTATATTATATTATATTATATTATATTATATTATATTATATTATATTATATTATATTATATTATATTATATTATATTATATTATATTATATATTATATTATATTATATTATATTATATTTTATTATATTATATAATAATTATATTCTCCTGTTCGTCCTGAAAAAATATCTTCCTGATGACAATGTTGCCGTTGCTGAGCGTTTGCGTAGCGGCATTCACCAGTTTAATTTTTGCGCTATTGTCGCTTGCTCTCTTGATGCCTCAATGGTGCACTCCCCCATTCAGTTGCAATTGTTTAGACTATTTATAAATTATATAATTATAATTTTTTAATTTTAAATAACTTTAAAAAATGTATCAAATACTTTTTTGATTTCTCTCGTATAATCTCTGTCGTAGCAATGCCCAACTGATCCCGTCGTATTAGAAGTTATAATCTATAAAAGGAAACAATTAAAGAAAATAATAAACATTTCTTTCGCAAACAAACGGCTACAAACTTTGCAGCAGTGTAGCCGTCGACTATAGCCAACACAATATAAATAATCCGTGCAACTAACACTACACAACAAAATCAGAAAAAAGTTTGCGCAGTAAATGCCATTATTTTTGTATTATTGGAAATAGTCCGCAGAATTTGAACATGTGAATGGATGGTTTACGAGATATCGGGAAATAACTTTTGTACCGAGCTTTCAAAAAGGTGGTCACATATATTTAAAAATATTTCGCGTTATATATAACTCATATGCTCAATGTTTATATCGAATGAAAGGTAATTAAATATGCAATAAACATTTCGCACAACATTTTGAAATTGGTTTACTGGTTTAAGAGAGTTCTATAGAAGAATTTGAAAAATGTAACTTTTTTGATGTAAAAAGCGAAAATGATCGTGATCCCTCACATTTTTTATTTTTATGCCTATTTGTATAGCACTCAATTATAATGCTTTCACATAACTTTTTGTATCTTCAAATGTTACCCATATATTTTTGTCATTGATTCTCAATTTCTTCGAAAGAGTGTGAAGTAATTTTGAAAAATTACAATTTGTCAGCCTTCTTTTCCGATTTTTTTCCAATTTTTTAAATGAATTTTTGATATAAAATTTTGTTGAAAAAAATACTTTTTCAAGATTTCCTATCAAGTTCTCTTAAACTAGTGAACCAATTTAAAAATATCCTGAGAAATGTTTATTGTTTTACCTTTCATTTGATATAACACTTGAATATGTGAGTTATTTAGAACGCGAGATATTTACAAATATTTGTTGAAAGCTCGGTTCAAAAGTTATTGGCCCACATTTTGTAAACTTATCCAAAGAAACATTTTTAAACCGTATTTTCGGAATCAGAGAGTCATTTTACATAATACAAAATTAATCTTGACTGCTGCGCAGAATGGCTGTAGTGTAGTGTAATTAGAAACGAATTAACTTTTTGCATTAAACATATTTTATATTCATAATACACTGGGACTACTACTGTTTCTATTATTTACCCAATATGCCATTGCACTTAATATTCACTTGCGAATGCTTTGAAATCTTTCATTACTTTTATATAGAACAACAAAAGGGGCATTTTTTTTTTAATTATTCCGTTCAATGTCATCTAACGAATATCGTAGACTTCGAGCCCAAGCCCGAGCGTCAAAACAGCTGCAGGAAACCGATGTCAGCAGCCATAATGTGGTAGTGTTATTTTTGAAATGCCTAATAAAGGTTGGCGGGGGCAGTCGGTATTTTGTTTTAAAGGTTCACAGAAGTCCAAACACTAATAGATTTCGGTAAGTTATTAGATTTGGACGCGCGTTATTATCCCAATAAACCAAAAACCTGGATATTAAGTGATTATGGAATGTATATTGAACATGGATATCGAAGCTTTCACTGGAGAAAAGCGTTCAAATTATTGTAATTGTAAGCTTGAAAACCATACCGTTCTCCAGCAAAACTGGTAGCTAATAAACTTGAATTCCGACATTCAATATACATTCGAGGTTTAACTTAATTGAAAGCTATAAATAAAATGTTATTCGACCTTCAAATTACACTTGAATTCAAGCGCACATATTTCCCTATTTAAATGTTTAAACATAAAATAAAAGAAAACGCATATAAGTTATAATACTACATATTTAAAGGAATTAAAGTATGTTCTACAGCTGCAACAACACCTTCACCGGTGGCACTGTACAGGAACTTCTTGTAAAATCCACGACGTGCCGCGAAGATTAAACCAGTGAATCCAATTGCGCCACTGCTATGTATAACTTTGCCAGGTTCGCGTAAAATATCAATGTAGTCTGCAAATATATGAATGAAAATATATTAATATTTCATAAACGTAATCGTAAACCTTGACCACTTACATTGTATATCGGCTCATCGTGCATTTTCCGTGCAGTAGAATTCCCTGGATGACTTTCGTGTTTGGACCTGCACTTATATTATAATTGATTTGTCTGTTTGCTAATTCAAGCGAAAAACAATGATCTCACTGATTGTGCGAATGCACTAGCGCATTTGTAGTGGTGAAAAAATGAAAGTTTTCTTGTTGACATTAAATTTATCACGTTACTGGGTTTCCACTGGTTAATTTTGAGTAGTGAATTTCGTTTCATGTTTTTTTAATTTCGAAAACCAACGTTGGAATAACATTCATTTATTCGGCTTGATCATGACATTAAATCAGAAAATTCTCCAAATTTATCGAACCTTAAGCACATTGCTTATTGGGATGTTATATTTTTTGTAAGGGTTTATGTTGCAATCGTAAAAAACTTATTGTTTTTAGCGTCACTGCATTTTTGTTCGTGATATTCACAGCTCTTTTTGGTAATTTTATTATCAAATCATTTTCAAATACAGAGTAAGCGCTAAAAATAGCCCTTATTTTATATTTGAAATTGATTTGAAAAAACACACTAGACCTTAAGGGCAATTATGATTATTGTTTCAAACGCTTACCATGTGGTATATTGGGTATATTACTATTTTATTATTATTTATTCTTATAAATTCTTAAATATTATTATACATTATTATTATATTATCATAATTATTTGTTATTGTTATTTATTATTATTATTTATATAAATTTTTTTATATCCCAATTAACACAAAGTACAGATTTCGTCACAAATTCTAGGTATTTTCGTTAGTAGTGAAATTCTTTGTATCGATACATATTCGTTACATGTTAATCTACAGATCCAGACTAACAGCGTTACCAATAATCAAAAAATAATGTCCAATAGCAGTCGACTTTTGACATAAATTTCTATAGAAGATTTGTCAAAAAGCCGACTAGTTGTAAAAGCTGTACATTTTTTTTTTGATTATTGTTAACGCTGAAAGTTTAGAAATGTGTTACTTGGAATACATTTTTGTTTATATTTACTAATATTGGAGAAGTGTGAGTATCTTTTATATTTATTTTTGTCCGCCGTTGCGTACCCAGCAAGAACACTACCGGTCAAAGACAATAATTATGAAAAACCAAAAGCTATGTTTTAAATACATTTTTATTTGAAATTATTTTAGCTGCACTGTTTGTCACTGCCACAGTCACGTCTTGAGACACCTCCTCACACTGTAGAATGACACCTGCAGTAAGTAACTGCCCACGAACATTTTCAATTGCATAGACCCGATTTTGTAGCGATTCATAAACGCAATTTTCGGACATTTTTGTCCACACAAAATACGGACATTTTTGTCCACACAAAATACGCCGGGCACAAAAACGCTAACAGCAAACGGTATGACGCAGCGAAAAAAAAAACGAATGCCAACTTTGAAGTATGAAGTTCAGAGGTGCCACTATGTGGGTATTATCCCGATTTGTTTACTTTAAAAAGATATATCTGTTCGATAATAAATAGATAACTTTTGTAAGAACCTTTAAGTTCCCTGAAAAACGATAGTCGCAAAGATAACATTTCGTATTTTCTTCTAGTTTGGCAAGTAAAGAATATTTTTTGAAGAGGGTTTTCGTGTTGAGAGACCTTTTGGTCAATTTTTTTCGATCACACATATATCATTATTGCGCAGAGTACTGTCTTTTTATTTTTTATTCTTGACGCATTTTTCGCATTATTCAAAAAAATACTTGTTAAAACGAGTTGCGTCGGTCAGTTATTGATTTTCTGGAGTACCAGAGGATCAAGTTGCAAAAAACATTTTTTACGTCACTTTAGAATCATTTAAGAAAAGAGGGCGTGACAACTTTTAATTTTATTTTTGAAACACGAATAGTTACAGACGATACTTAGGAAGTCGAAATCGTTCGTTGGCGACATAAGCACAATTTGACTTCTTACGTTGTGTCGTCACATTGTGAGACGCTGTGACTTTCTTATTCGAAAGTCAGACAAATTCTGGACGATTTTCGACGATCGGCGACATACAGCATATGGCTGTAAATAATATTACAAAAAAAAAATTTTAAGATCGGTCAGTTATTGATTTTCTGGGGTACCAGAGGATCAAGTTGCAAAAAACATTTTTTACGTCACTTTAGAATCATTTAAGAAAAGAGGGCGTGACAACTTTTAATTTTATTTTTGAAACACGAATAGTTACAGACGATACTTAGGAAGTCGAAATCGTTCGTTGGCGACATAAGCACAATTTGACTTCTTACGTTGTGTCGTCACATTGTGAGACGCTGTGCTATACAGCATAAACAAATTTTTCTTATTCGAAAGTCAGACAAATTCTGGACGATTTTCGACGATCGGCGACATACAGCATAAGGCTGTAAATAATATAACAAAAAAAAATTTTAAGATTAGAAAAATTTAAAAAAAATATATATATTTTCAGGCGTTAACATGATTATTATATATTGTTGTGAATTTTTGTGCAGCGCCATGTATTCAATTTAACATGCCACATAAAAAATTAAATCATTAATCACTTGGTTAAAAACTTATTAATTTATTAAAAAAACAACACTTTTTTAAGTACATTATTTTACAAAATGTAGTAAGAAAACA
>OX638133.1:58213527-58381027 GCA_951804985.1 Dryomyza anilis | reverse complement strand
ATAAATATAAATATAAATATAAATATAAATATAAATATAAATATAAATATAAATATAAATATAAATATAAATATAAATATAAATATAAATATAAATATAAATATAAATATAAATATAAATATAAATATAAATATAAATATAAATATAAATATAAATATAAATATAAATATAAATATAAATATAAATATAAATATAAATATAAATATAAATATAAATATAAATATAAATATAAATATAAATATAAATATAAATATAAATATAAATATAAATATAAATATAAATATAAATATAAATATAAATATAAATATAAATATAAATATAAATATAAATATAAATATAAATATAAATATAAATATAAATATAAATATAAATATAAATATAAATATAAATATAAATATAAATATAAATATAAATATAAATATAAATATAAATATAAATATAAATATAAATATAAATATAAATATAAATATAAATATAAATATAAATATAAATATAAATATAAATATAAATATAAATATAAATATAAATATAAATATAAATATAAATATAAATATAAATATAAATATAAATATAAATATAAATATAAATATAAATATAAATATAAATATAAATATAAATATAAATATAAATATAAATATAAATATAAATATAAATATAAATATAAATATAAATATAAATATAAATATAAATATAAATATAAATATAAATATAAATATAAATATAAATATAAATATAAATATAAATATAAATATAAATATAAATATAAATATAAATATAAATATAAATATAAATATAAATATAAATATAAATATAAATATAAATATAAATATAAATATAAATATAAATATAAATATAAATATAAATATAAATATAAATATAAATATAAATATAAATATAAATATAAATATAAATATAAATATAAATATAAATATAAATATAAATATAAATATAAATATAAATATAAATATAAATATAAATATAAATATAAATATAAATATAAATATAAATATAAATATAAATATAAATATAAATATAAATATAAATATAAATATAAATATAAATATAAATATAAATATAAATATAAATATAAATATAAATATAAATATAAATATAAATATAAATATAAATATAAATATAAATATAAATATAAATATAAATATAAATATAAATATAAATATAAATATAAATATAAATATAAATATAAATATAAATATAAATATAAATATAAATATAAATATAAATATAAATATAAATATAAATATAAATATAAATATAAATATAAATATAAATATAAATATAAATATAAATATAAATATAAATATAAATATAAATATAAATATAAATATAAATATAAATATAAATATAAATATAAATATAAATATAAATATAAATATAAATATAAATATAAATATAAATATAAATATAAATATAAATATAAATATAAATATAAATATAAATATAAATATAAATATAAATATAAATATAAATATAAATATAAATATAAATATAAATATAAATATAAATATAAATATAAATATAAATATAAATATAAATATAAATATAAATATAAATATAAATATAAATATAAATATAAATATAAATATAAATATAAATATAAATATAAATATAAATATAAATATAAATATAAATATAAATATAAATATAAATATAAATATAAATATAAATATAAATATAAATATAAATATAAATATAAATATAAATATAAATATAAATATAAATATAAATATAAATATAAATATAAATATAAATATAAATATAAATATAAATATAAATATAAATATAAATATAAATATAAATATAAATATAAATATAAATATAAATATAAATATAAATATAAATATAAATATAAATATAAATATAAATATAAATATAAATATAAATATAAATATAAATATAAATATAAATATAAATATAAATATAAATATAAATATAAATATAAATATAAATATAAATATAAATATAAATATAAATATAAATATAAATATAAATATAAATATAAATATAAATATAAATATAAATATAAATATAAATATAAATATAAATATAAATATAAATATAAATATAAATATAAATATAAATATAAATATAAATATAAATATAAATATAAATATAAATATAAATATAAATATAAATATAAATATAAATATAAATATAAATATAAATATAAATATAAATATAAATATAAATATAAATATAAATATAAATATAAATATAAATATAAATATAAATATAAATATAAATATAAATATAAATATAAATATAAATATAAATATAAATATAAATATAAATATAAATATAAATATAAATATAAATATAAATATAAATATAAATATAAATATAAATATAAATATAAATATAAATATAAATATAAATATAAATATAAATATAAATATAAATATAAATATAAATATAAATATAAATATAAATATAAATATAAATATAAATATAAATATAAATATAAATATAAATATAAATATAAATATAAATATAAATATAAATATAAATATAAATATAAATATAAATATAAATATAAATATAAATATAAATATAAATATAAATATAAATATAAATATAAATATAAATATAAATATAAATATAAATATAAATATAAATATAAATATAAATATAAATATAAATATAAATATAAATATAAATATAAATATAAATATAAATATAAATATAAATATAAATATAAATATAAATATAAATATAAATATAAATATAAATATAAATATAAATATAAATATAAATATAAATATAAATATAAATATAAATATAAATATAAATATAAATATAAATATAAATATAAATATAAATATAAATATAAATATAAATATAAATATAAATATAAATATAAATATAAATATAAATATAAATATAAATATAAATATAAATATAAATATAAATATAAATATAAATATAAATATAAATATAAATATAAATATAAATATAAATATAAATATAAATATAAATATAAATATAAATATAAATATAAATATAAATATAAATATAAATATAAATATAAATATAAATATAAATATAAATATAAATATAAATATAAATATAAATATAAATATAAATATAAATATAAATATAAATATAAATATAAATATAAATATAAATATAAATATAAATATAAATATAAATATAAATATAAATATAAATATAAATATAAATATAAATATAAATATAAATATAAATATAAATATAAATATAAATATAAATATAAATATAAATATAAATATAAATATAAATATAAATATAAATATAAATATAAATATAAATATAAATATAAATATAAATATAAATATAAATATAAATATAAATATAAATATAAATATAAATATAAATATAAATATAAATATAAATATAAATATAAATATAAATATAAATATAAATATAAATATAAATATAAATATAAATATAAATATAAATATAAATATAAATATAAATATAAATATAAATATAAATATAAATATAAATATAAATATAAATATAAATATAAATATAAATATAAATATAAATATAAATATAAATATAAATATAAATATAAATATAAATATAAATATAAATATAAATATAAATATAAATATAAATATAAATATAAATATAAATATAAATATAAATATAAATATAAATATAAATATAAATATAAATATAAATATAAATATAAATATAAATATAAATATAAATATAAATATAAATATAAATATAAATATAAATATAAATATAAATATAAATATAAATATAAATATAAATATAAATATAAATATAAATATAAATATAAATATAAATATAAATATAAATATAAATATAAATATAAATATAAATATAAATATAAATATAAATATAAATATAAATATAAATATAAATATAAATATAAATATAAATATAAATATAAATATAAATATAAATATAAATATAAATATAAATATAAATATAAATATAAATATAAATATAAATATAAATATAAATATAAATATAAATATAAATATAAATATAAATATAAATATAAATATAAATATAAATATAAATATAAATATAAATATAAATATAAATATAAATATAAATATAAATATAAATATAAATATAAATATAAATATAAATATAAATATAAATATAAATATAAATATAAATATAAATATAAATATAAATATAAATATAAATATAAATATAAATATAAATATAAATATAAATATAAATATAAATATAAATATAAATATAAATATAAATATAAATATAAATATAAATATAAATATAAATATAAATATAAATATAAATATAAATATAAATATAAATATAAATATAAATATAAATATAAATATAAATATAAATATAAATATAAATATAAATATAAATATAAATATAAATATAAATATAAATATAAATATAAATATAAATATAAATATAAATATAAATATAAATATAAATATAAATATAAATATAAATATAAATATAAATATAAATATAAATATAAATATATATTTTAATCAATAACTGACCGACGCAACTCGTTTTAAGAAGTATTTTTTTGAATAATGCGAAAAATGCGTCAAGAATAAAAAATAAAAAGACAGTACTCTGCGCAATAATGATATATGTGTGATCGAAAAAAATTGACCAAAAGGTCTCTCAACACGAAAACCCTCTTCAAAAAATATTCTTTACTTGGCAAACTAGAAGAAAATACGAAATGTTATCTTTGCGACTATCGTTTTTCAGGGAACTTAAAGGTTCTTACAAAAGTTATCTATTTATTATCGAACAGATATATCTTTTTAAAGTAAACAAATCGGGATAATACCCACATAGTGGCACCTCTGAACTTCATACTTCAAAGTTGGCATTCGTTTTTTTTTTCGCTGCGTCATACCGTTTGCTGTTAGCGTTTTTGTGCCCGGCGTATTTTGTGTGGACAAAAATGTCCGAAAATTGCGTTTATGAATCGCTACAAAATCGGGTCTATGCAATTGAAAATGTTCGTGGGCAGTTACTTACTGCATGCGTCATTCTACCGTGTGAGGAGGTGTCTCAAGACGTGACTGTGGCAGTGACAAACAGTGCAGCTAAAATAATTTCAAATAAAAATGCATTTCAATTTAAAACATAGCTTTTGGTTTTTCATAATTATTGTCTTTTTTTTATATTTATTTGATATGTATTAGTTTGTCATTTGATTATTTCCATCAATTTTTGGATAAGTAAATAATACATTGTTAATAATTTGTTGTCATATTTTACATGTGTATTGGTAGTTAAAAGGGTTAACTAAAAACTGTATTTAAGCTATCTTATCGGCTGTCTACAACTTTCTGATGATGCCTTTTAATAGTTGACTTAAGCATAACTTTTTAGTTATCTTTTCGATAGCTAAAAGTCGACAAAGAGTCGGTATTCGTAAGTTTTTCAGATACCTTTTTGATCAGATACCTTTTGATCACGACAACATTCGGATATCGTTTACTTTTTAAAGTTAGCATAAAGTTAGGATTTGGGCATCGTTTGTCTGGTTGGGAGGTCATTTGCCGTCCATTTAAAGTACCGTGGCAATTATTATTTTTTAATTACAACCGCGGTAATGATAAATAAACCTTCAAATTTTCAAGGAATCTTGCAAACAATTTTTTTTTAAATTTGTTTTATTTTTATTTTGATTTTCAAAGATATGTTTTTTGGGTTGCCAAATACACAAATTATCAAAAAGACGTAAACAATTGTATTGAAAATTGTCTCTCAAATACATTGGTTGGTAACGCAAAATTGAGAACATTGAGAGACTACCCAGCAAGACATGCCTTACGGAAACTCCAACACAAAGACAATATTATACATAATTAATCATTTCATTCACAAATAATTTGAAATGCATCCCTGCAGGATCAATGATAGATATATACCCGTAAATTTACTAGTAATGAAAACTAAAATTTATTGCGCGTTGGTTTGTAGGTTATTCATTTCGTTTGCAACAGCTGCAGCTACAGCAGGAGTTGAAAAAAATATGTTACTTAAATTATAAACAATTGATAAACACTAAAATAGAGTATATTAAAAAGAGTATTTTTATATATTGCTTATTTATCTATTTATATTATATATATCATCAAAGAGGAAGGGTCGTCTGCATTAAACAAATGCATGGAAGGAAGTAAAATTTCGGCAGTTTAATAGTAATCGTTTTAAAACCAACAAAGCAAACATTACATTCAACGCAATAAAAATGAAAACTATAAAATTTTGTGTTTTTTTTGGTTTTATTTGATCTAATTTTGGTTAGATTACTATTTATTTAACCGTCACTAACCTCAAAATTAAAACAGTTTATGTTACGTAAAACATTTCGTAAATTTACCAGTAATTTAATCGTCACTTATTACCAAAAGAACAGTGACAAACATATATTCAATTGTATCTCATTGTAGATGAGTGAGAAAGAGATAAAAATTCACACGCACACAAAAGTTTTGTCCCGACGCTCTTAAAAACGTTATAGAAACTTTTACTGAAACTTTCAGTTTTGCTACTAGTAATATTACAGCTCACATGACCGGTAGTGTTCTTGCTGGGTACGCAACGGCGGACAAAAATAAATATAAAAGATACTCACACTTCTCCAACGTCTTCAAGGAATATTAGTAAATATAAAGAACATTGTATTCCAAGTAACATATTTTTAACTTTCAGCGTTAACAATAATCAAAAAAAAATGTACAGCTTTAATAAATAGTCGGCTTTTTGACAAATCTTCTATAGAAACAATTTTATAAAACAGATCTAACAATCATCCAAAATTTTGCATTTTTTATGTCGGCGCAATCGTACGATATATATATATATATATATGCATATATATATATATATATATTTATATATATATATATATGTATATATATATATATATATATATATATATATATATATAATATATATATATATATATATATATATATATATATATATATATATATATATATATATATATATATATATATACATATATATATATATATATAGATATATATATTATATATATATATATATATATATATATATATATATATATATATATATATAATATATTAAATTAATGTATAAATTGTGGCGATATTCGATCCATCGAACGATCGACCAATCGATCCATCATACGATCAGCGCAGGCACTTACGCTGCTTGACTCATAAGCCATCGCTATGAGTCAAGTAAGTATTAAGTGATGTCGGTTATGCTAACGCTGCATAAACTACGCCCTTCACTCGACACTGTGGTCTACATTCTTATCGCTATGACCACGACTGCGCTGTCGCTACCGCTGCTTGGCTCGCTGTCAACGGAAAGCCCAAGTAAGAATAACTCAAAAAGTGCGAAAAATAACTCAAAAAGTGCAAATGCAAAATTTTTTTAACACAAAAAAATAAACTAAAACATTGAAAATTTTATTGGTGATAAAACACAGTGAATAAAAAATTCTTCGAAAAGAAAAAACAGTGCGAGTTTAAAAAAAAAAAATATACAACCATGTCCGATAACAAGAGCGAAACCACGAAAGGACACGATAGCGCGAAGCCTCCCATTTTTGGGGGAAAAGCCGACGATGAGTCGGTTGGCAATTGACCCAGAGGTCATCCGCATTTCAATTAAAGTGTCACCGTTCTGGCCTGCGAATCCTGAAATATGGTTCGCTCAAGTCGAGGCTCAAGTCGCCACCGCGAAAGTCTCATCCGAAAACGAAATGCTTGAGGTTTTCGGAATATACGAGCAAGCAAAGCACCGGCAACTTTTGTCGGAGCTCGACCTAGGCGACAAAAAGCCTTGAAGCCCTTTGAATGAGATGAAAAGGCTTGGGGGGCGAGCATGCACGATCAGCTCCTCGAAAGTCTGTGGGTAAGCCGCCTGCCCCCACAGGTTCGCGCAATTTTGCAGGCATCGAGCGGCGACCTTAAACAAAAGGCCGCGCTCGCCGACAAGATTACTGAAGTGACTGGACAGCAGTCAATTCAAGCCGTTGGCGCGACGGGCACACAGCCCCGTAGAGTTATGGGAGCCGTTAAATACGTCATCGACCTCGTCGGTAGTGATGTCGCGAAGTGATGTGTTCGATAAACAACTGAATCGCCTTGAGAACATAGTGTACAAAAACCGCGGCAACAGTAATGATGCTCGAGCTAAAAGTAAGCAACGGGGTTCTAACCACGCACCACGCAGCGCAACGCCGGCGCACAGTTCTAGTGAAGTAGACAAACGTGGTTTCTGTTGGTACCACGAGTGGTTCGGGGCGGCGGCAACGAATCGCAGACAACCCTGCTCGTATAAAAACCAAAAAAACTTATTAAAAGTCCACCAGCGACCGGCGACGCAGGTGGTGAAAGTGAAGTGTGTCGCCTCTACGTAGAGGACGCCAGCTCGCGTCGTAAATTTTTGATCGATACCGGAGCCGACGTGTCCATGGTGCCGCCGTGTTTTAACGAAAAATTCGGTCAACCACACCAATTTAAATTATACGCAGCTAATGGGTCGTCGATCGAGACGTTCGGTTCGACGCACCTAGCCTTGGACCTGGGTCTAAGAAGGAAATTCGTGTGGAATTTCATAATAGCGTCCGTGAAGACACCCATAATCGGAGCGGATTTTTTGAAACATTTCGGACTCCTCGTCGACATGAGAAACCAACAACTCATCGATGGTGTCACCAAAATCAGCAGTAATGGCACGGAAGCAAAACTTACATAAATAGCGAGCCATTCGCGGCGCTCCTTGCGGAGTACGTGGATATAACGACGATTCCGCACATTCGCAAGGAAAAACTAGGCAGCGTGACTCATCACATAGTCACTGCTGGTTCGCCAGTTTTTGCGCGCCCTCGACGCCTGCCGCCAGACAAACTTGAAGCGGCGCGGGCTGAATTCCAATTTCTTATGGAAAAAGGAATTTGCGAGCCCTCGGACAGCAACTGGGCCAGTCCGCTGCAAATGGTCAAAAAGGCTGACGGAAGCTGGAGGCCTTGTGGGGATTACCGCGCTTTGAACGCCAAAACGATACCGGAACGGTATCCGATCCCATACGTGCAGGATTTCACACACATCCTGAAAGGTAAAAACATATTTTCGACAATTGATTTGCAACGAGCTTATCATCAAATACCGATTGAGCCGTCGGACATAGCGAAATCCGCTTTCACGACGCCATTCGGATTATTTCAATTCAAGTTCATGACGTTTGGGCTACGGAACGCCGCTCAAACGTTCCACCGACATATAAATAAGATGTTGGCGAGCGAGGCGGCGAACGCATTTGTATATATCGATTACATTTGCATCGCCTCCGAAAATGAAGAACAGCATCAGCAGCATGTGAAACGCATTTTCCAGCTGCTGCGCGAAAACGGCCTAACCATTAATGTTGCGAAATGCGTTTTTGGAAAAAATGAGATTAAATTTCTCGGCCACGCGGTCAACCAAGATGGTATCAAACCACTTGACAAAAAAGTCCAAGCAATTCAACGTTATACCCGACCGACGACGGTACGGGACCTAAAACAGTTTCTGGGTATGCTGAACTATTATCGAAGGTTCATGCCCAACGCTGTTGTAAATCAGGGCGTACTCCAGGGGATGATCCCTGGTAACAAGAAAAATGATACTACGCCACTGATTTGGGGGGTACAAACGATGGAGGCGTTCGACAAGTGCAAGTGTCAACTTGCCAGTGCCACGTTTCTTTTTCACAACGCGCCAAACGCCGCACTAACGCTCAGTGTTGACGCATCCGACTACGCAGTGGGCGCCGTGCTCCACCAAAAAAACGGTAATCAACTCCAGCCACTGGATTTTTACTCGAAAAAATTAACTGAACCTCAAAAAAGTACAGAACGTACGATCGTGAGCTACTAGCGATATACCAGGCAGTTAAATTTTTTAAGCATATGGTTGAAGGGCGTGAGTTTGTGATTTTCACAGACCACAAGCCCATAACTTTCGCTTTTAACCAGAGCCTGGATGAGGCATCGCCTCGTCAAGCTCGTCATCTTGACTACATCGGTTAATTCTCGACCGACATACGGCACCTTCCAGGAAAACAGAACGAGATAGCGGACGCATTATCCCACTTGCAATAAGTTTCTGCAAAGAACCCAGTGATCGACATCGATGGACGTCCGAAAAATGCACATGCCTGGTGTCGACGACATCATACACTGCGACATGGCACACGACATGATCAGTCCGATCGTGCCCCGCAGTTGCAGAAATCTGGTAATGTCAAAGATCCACGGTATCGCACATCCTGGCGCCAGCGCGACGGTCAAGCTGGTTCAACAACGGTTCGTGTGGCCTGGCATGGCGAAAGATGTACGACGCTTCGTTAAAAGCTGCATCCCATGCCAGAGGAGTAAAGTGCATCGCCACAACAAGGCTTCACTTAATTATTACGTCAACCCTAGTGAGCGATTCGATCACATAAATATTGATCTGATCGGGCCACTAGCGACTTCGCGCGACAATAGGTATTGTCTAACAATTCGACCGATTCACACGTTGGCCCGAGGCAATACCTATTTTTGATATGACTGGCGAGACGGTAGCTCGTAATCTAATCAGCGGCTGGATCACACGTTTTGGCGTTCCAGTCAGAGTTACGACTGATCTCGGGATTCAATTTGAATCCGAGATATTCAAATAGCTGAACGAAATGCTTGGAATAAAGCATTTTCGTACAACCGCGTATCATCCGCAAGCTAACGGGATGATCGAGAGGTGGCACCGTACTTTGAAGGCAGCCATCACCTGTTATGAAAACGAGAATTGGTGCGACGTGCTACCAATAGTTCGGCTGGGACTACGATCCGTTTTCAAAGATGTCATCAAGGCGACGTCGGCGGAATAGGTCTACGGCACCACGCTCAAGTTGCTAGGTGAGTTCCTGGTTCCGTCATCACCGAAATGCAGCGAAGCAGAGTTTATTAAAGACTTCAGGTGCATGATGAAAAAGGTAGAGCCTACCTCAGCGAGTAGGCTCTACCATGTTTTTGTACGCATCGACCGCGTACGTAGCCCCTTGCAGTCACGTTTCGACGGCCCCTTCGAAATACTTGATCGTGCAGATAAGTATTAAAAATTTTGATCTATAGGCTTAAGGCGGCATACATCAAAGTTGAAGATAACTCAACAGCGCCACCCGCCTCAGCATCAAATCGAAACTTGTCAACATCACCTCCACCAACAGCAGCACAATTACCGTCAACAGAGACGTCTACGGTACCAGCGAAGGTTTCGCCATCAACGAATTCTGGCAACAAGGTTACCTTTAAGATGACAACACCCTCTGAAGACATTCAACCAGCGGCGCCTGTGCGCACCAGGAGTGGCAGAGCCATCGTCATTCCAGCAAGATACGATCCAACGCGTCGAAAACGCTAGAGGGGGAGTATTTTGGCGTTATTCGATCCATCGGGCGATCGACCAATCGACCCATCATACGATCAGCGCAGGCACTTACGCTGCTTGACTCAAAAGCCATCGCTATGAGTCAAGTAAGTATTAAGTGGTGTCGTTTATGCTAACGCTGCATAAACTACGCCCTACACTCGACACTGTGGTCTACATTCTTATCGCTATGACCAAGACTGCGCTGTCGCTACCGCTGCTTGGCTCGCTGTCAACGGACAGCCCAAGTAAGTATAAAGCCACGGTGTTTATGCTAACGCAGGATAAACAATCGTTACAATGTATCGTTACATAGTGGGTACTGTGACGATCGTGGTAATTATATATTTGGCAATTAAGCAAATTGCCAAGTGGCTTTGGTGGCATTCCTTTTGGGATATGCTGCTTTAGCTTCGGGCGTTGTTTAACGTCCAAACGAAAATTAGTTCAACGAGAAACAGCAAAGCGACAAGCACGGGCTCCTCACGACGATTGTAAATAAGCGCGACGATTGTAAATAAAGAAATCAAAAACTTAAAGAACGCATTTTTTTTGTGCTCAAAGTGACTACAAAATCAAGGGGCTATGGGACGATTAACACAAGGAAACGTGTCTGAGGGCTTCAACATAGCGAAGCCAGCGCAATCCTTGTTGGTGTCATCTCAAGTCAACTCACTGGTCACCAGAATTGTCAAATTGTCAAATGGAAGTCATTGGTGTAGAAGTCGGCTAAAGTGAGTCGGCTAAAGTGAGTCGGCTAAAGTGAGTGGCGAGCATCTCCCTCAGAGTGAGGGTTTGGGTCCCACTACGGAAAAAACCTATGCGCCCAATGAAAACAAAAAATAAGACTCAGATAACGACCGATTACAACGATGACGACCCACGCAAACGTTTTAAGGACCATGATTTACGGATATGCACCTGGAATGTCCGGACCCTTTATTGGGAAGGTGCCTCTATCCGGCTGGCAGATGTCCTCGAAAAATATAAGGCTGACATCACCGCTATGGACGGGCCAGGGCTGTTCGAAACAAGGGTCGTGTAATATCTACTACAGATGCCATGCGGAGAGACACGAATTTGGATGTGGATTTGTGGTCGGCAAGAGACTCCGCCACTTTGTCTCTCTGTTCACGCCCGTGGACGAAAGACTGGCAACAATCAGCATCAAGGCCAAATATTTCCATATCAGCCTAATTTGTGCACACGCTCCGACGAACGAGAAAGATGACGAGACAAAATTTTGGCAGTGGGCAGTGAAGCCATCTATTGTCCCACAATCGGAAAATATAGCGTCCATGCCAACACTTCCGATAACGGAACGAGGCTGATCGACTTCGCCGCAGCACGAGACATGGTAGTTAGTAGCACTAGATTCGATCATTTCGATATCCACAATGCCTGGTTGTCGCCCGATCAAAAAACACGAAACCAAATTGATCACGTTGTGATTGACGGAAGGCACGATTCGAGCGTGATGGACGTACGCACTATCCATGGTGACAATATGAACTCGGATCATTACCTTGTAGCAGCCAAGGTCCGCACGCGTAAGCGCTGCGAAGAACGTACGGAACCAAACGCAGAGAAAGCTAGACGTCGGAAAGCTGCAAATCACAACGCAAGCCTTTTCCACTCGACTCTCACACCTGCTAGTCAAAGCACTCCTCCTCTCGATGATATAAGCCCGCAGTGGAACCATGTCTCCTGATCTATGCGTACGGCTGCCGAAGAAGTTCTTGGATTCCAACGCCCCCTGAGGAATCAGTGGTATGACCAAGAGTGCCACTGCAGAGAAAGACGCTGCGTCCAAATCCACCCTGCAGTCAGTAGCTACGCGAGCTGCGAAGGAGCGATACAAAGAGAAGAGGAGGGAAGAGAGACGTCTTTTCAGGCGTAAAAAAGAGCGAGGCAGATAGACGTGAGTGTGAGGAGATTGAGATGCATGGGGACAGGAATAGGGCTCGAAAATTCTTCGAGAAAATAAGACGCCTAGCCGGAGGTTCAAAATCCGGAGCCTCTTCTTGTAAAGATGAAAACGGGAATCTAGTCACAGATATCCAGAGTACACTGAAGACATGGAGGGATCACTTCTCTAAACTGCTGACCGGTGATGATGACCGCAATTCCACCGATAGAGAAGTAAACCCGGAAACCCCAGTACTTGATGACGACGTTGAGATTCCGCCACCTGACCATGACGAGATCAGAACAGCCATCGCTCGGCTGAGAAACAACAAAGCCGCAGGTGCTGATGACCTGCCTGCTGAATTGTTTAAGACCGGAGGCGTAGAGCTAATAGAAAGCGTGTACGTGCTCGTAAGCAGAATATGGTAGGATGAAAGCATGCCAAGTGACTGGAACCTCAGTGTACTCTGCCCAACCCTTAAGAAAGGCGATCCCACTATCTGCGCCAACTACCGTGGGATCAGCCTACTCAATATTGCATACAAGGTTCTATCGAGCGTATTATGTGAAAGACTGAAGCCCATCGTCAACAGACTGATTGGACCTTATCAGTGCGGCTTCAGACCTGGAAAGTCCACCATAGACCAGATTTTCAACTTATAAGGCTTTTCAGGATAACTCTGAGCAACACACGTTGCTCAGTGAGAATAGGAAAAGACCTCTCCAAGCCATTTCATACCGAACGAGGTTTGAGACAGGGTGACTCCTTATAGTGCGACTTTTTTAACTTATTGATGGAGAAAATATTTCGAGCTGCCGAACTCCGTCAATGCGGCACTATCCTCAACAAAAGTGTCATGCTGCTCGCATATTGATATCATTGGCAGGAACACACGAGCAGTCAGCGCAGCATTCTCCATATTGGAGAAAGAGTCGCGTCGAATGGGTCTAGCGGTGAACGAGGACAAGACGAAGTTCTTTGTGTCAACAAGCAAAAAACAGTTCGTGCGTCTTGGACAAAAAGCTGATTTTGACACCCAAAAGTTCGACATTGTGATTAGTGTTGGTGCATTATTGATGTTTGCGATGGTGTTAAAAAAAATAATGTGCTGACCACCAATATTGGTTTTATATTTTTTGGACCAACATTTATTATTATGTTCGTATTAGACGTTTAAAAATGAGTTCACTATTAGAAAGATCACTGCATTCTCTTTAAAATGAGACTAAGGCCCGTTATCTCATCTCAAATGTTAAACTTTCTTAAACAGTGTTTTGCTAACCTCTGTTTAAACTTTAAACATGTTTAAATTTTTGATCATAACTTATCTACACTTTATCGGCTGTTTACTTAAACAAGTGTAGAACTTCAAAATAATTCTCCAATGAGAAATGTATGTCAAACAATCAGAAAAAAATACACACATAAAATTGTATTTAATTTTGCTAAAAACAAAATGACTACCGAGTAAGTATTGAATACAAAGTATAATAAAATAGAGACACTCATTTTCATCTCTCCCTTTTCTTTTTCAGAAGCAATCAAAAGAGAAAACGGACTCCAAATTTTAGCCAGGTTGACATAGACTTGCTAATTGATTTAGTGGCTGACAAGCGTAGTATATTAGAAAATGTAAAAACTGATGCATGTTCCTTAAAAGATAAAAATAATGCATCAATTGTCTCAACAATTCAATGCAACTACAACAGGAGAGCATAGATCAGCTAAGATATTAAAAGACAAATACCATAATTTTAAGCAAAATTTAAAGAAGAATAAAAAAAAAACTTTTTAAAAATCAAGCTTTTATAAAAATCAGTACTAAAAAAATAAAAATAAATTTACTAAAAATATGAAATATATTTATAGTAGGTATGTATATTTATAATGAATACATATTAATATATGAAATAAATTAAATTAAATCTTATTCAAATTATATTATTAAGATATACGTTTATAAGAAATAAATTTTAAAATTTACTAAGAGGTTTCCAAATACAAAAATAAAAGCGTGCGGCAAAATTATTGAATATTACAGTCCAACTCTAGCACTAATAAACTTTGCAATTTAATTCAACTTTGCAATAGTTTTCAATATAATTTTGGAGAAGGGGTAGATCTGTATGGAAGAATCTATGAGTTTTGTAGACAGTGCTGATATCGGAAGCTATGTTATGTTTTTACCTCAGGATAATCTGGTAAAACTTAACTTTTAATTAGAAATATTTATTTATGTACTTAATTTAATTCATGTAATTTGGCTAAATGATGTAGATTAACGTTATATCGTCGGTGATATTGCAAAACCGCCTATCTACATTTTCGAATACCTCTTACAAAAAGAATTTTACAGAAGAAACAAAACTATTTTCAAACTCAATTTTGCACTTAATTCATACAAATTAAGTATGCCTAATTTCTAATTTATCCGATCAACATATCATTAAAAACCCGATTATAACACAAAATTAGGCGTAATTCTCACATGCAGTTAGACGGTTTTGCAATAAGCAAACCTTTTCTCTCGACTTATAAAAGTCGTACACAGTTTGGAAAATTGAAGTAAAAGCTCATATTTTATATTATAATCGTCATGTAGAATCTGGGTGTAACTGGACAACGGGACGTGATATATCCTATACAATCTTGCCTTATGCTGTGAAGGGTTATAGTGTGCTGAGCGGTTGCGCGATTTAAAGCATAAAGAGTTGTAGGTTTGTGATGTATAAGATATATATATATATAAATATGATCATAATTGTATTCCTTTGATAGTTAAAATTCATATTTAGGCTACACATTTACAAATGTAATATGCTGGTAATTTTTAATATTTTCGCCGCACGCTTTTATTTTTGTATTTGGAAACCTCTTAGTAAATTTTAAAATGTATTTCTTATAAACGTATATCTTAATAATATATTTTGAATAAGATTTAATTTAATTTATTTCATATATTAATATGTATTCAATATAAATATACATACCTACTATAAATATATTTCATATTTTTAGTAAATTTATTTTTAATTTTTTAGTACAGATTTTTATAAAAGCTTGATTTTTAAAAAGTTTTTTTTTTATTAGTTTTTTTAAGAAGAAATCTTAATCAGTTTTTCAATTAACGCGAAATCAAAATATAAAGGTACATTGAGCAATCTCAATACGGGATTTTTTTTTTTATATTTTTTTAAAATGTATTTCAATAACTTTATAATAAGTCCAAATAATGAATAAAAAAAAGGAACATTTGATATAAATGTTAAAATTGTAAATAATGTATATTTTTGCATTTTTTTACGCATTTTTTTTTTTGCAATATTTCAATACAGATTGTCAACACTGATCGCTGCATATACAAGTAACAAACATATGCGAATATAACAAGACACAACATCCAAGCTTGTGATCTTTTTATTTGAGAACTGATTTTTGTACAAGCTGTACTGTGTTGCTAGCAGTGTTTTGCTGTTGTGTTGCGTCTAGCTGTTGTCTTGCGATATATACAGAGTGCCTCGAAAACGTGTGCCTTTATTGTTGATTATGTATACGTATATGTATATTATAAATGCATAATGACGTCACTGTTTTAAAAATCATGTAATATACGTATAAATTTTGCAAAAATAATCCAGCAAAGAATAATAAAATCATAATGATTTGGTATTTGTTATGTATGATTATAGCAGGGCAAAAATGTTTGAAATTTTAATTCGTTTTTATTTGTTATAATACTTGACCACATTAGTAATTTAAAACGCGAGATATTTGCAAAACCATTTTTCCCACATTTTTTGTCCACCTTATTTAAAGCTCCGTAAAAATGTTATTGGTTGATATATCATAAAATGATCCATATATAAATTGATAACCCAAATTTTAGAAGTTGCAGATCATTTCCCATAATATGCTTGAACATTTGTTGGCATATTTAGAATATTTATTTAAGGTTTATGTCAATCGATAGGAACTTTAAAAACAAACATTTAATGCCTTAACATAATTATTTTATCTTGTACATATAAAAAGTTATAGCAAAAAACCAATATAAATTATATCATTTTACACAACATTTCAATAATACCACAGATGAGAAGATTCCAACAGAAATGGCAACAATGATCTTACACTTTGCAAGCCTGTACAGTGAGTAGATCAACGCCTTCTCTTTGTCCTTGAACAAATATGATTTGACGAAAAGTGAGAGTTTGCTTGTTGCACTCTTTCATGTGTAATAATGATGGAGAGGTGAAACGCAAAACCCTCTTGTGAGTAGCAAAATCTCTACACACAAAATGCGACTCTCTTATGAGTTGTGAGTTTGCCGTATATTTTCTGGCTACTCACTCATGAGGTGAGTAGCAACGAGAAAAAAATATTTTGCAAAACTCATGAGTTTGAGTGAGCGTGAGTGAGGATTTCCGAACTCTGATTACGGGTGAAAATTGTAATTACGAACACTCACTAATGGAACTATTTTGGTTGAAACTGTTTCAATAGGCGTAGATGCACATTAGGGTGTCACTTATTTGACACTCATCGATATTTCGAACTGGTTTGCACACTATAAAAGAAATGTGCATGTTCACATTACATCGAAAGCAGACTTTCTACTAACGTTATAGGTGAGAAAGGGATAGCAATAGGTTTGATTTTTGTTTATGTTTTCCATCAAAACAAAATGTCTTGTTGAATAGTAGGTAAAAGCCAAAGAAAAATAAAGGGAAAAGAATTAAAGTGATTTTAACAATTGTTAAATAATAAAAAATAGTCAAAACTTAAATTCGTGACACACATCGAGCGCATTGGCGCACATTCGTGTAGTCTTCCAAGGCATTGTAGGGCAAAAAATGCACACCGCGCCGCTGGAGTTGTTATGCAGATGCGGAGTCGCTATTCACTAGCATGTCTGGATGCAAATTTCTTCACTAGACATAAGCAAGAATCAGGCGCTGGATGCAGTAAAACGCATTGGCCAGATACGTGGTCTGCAAAAATATTACTGCTTCATTGATCATAAACTTCTGTCATAGGACACTTTGAAAATTCAGGAATGACAACTAATTAAGATCTGGGCAACAAACTAATTAAGTGCTTTAAGAAGGAGAAAATCAAATTATCAAGCTTCACGTGTTTATGATGCCACCGGCGCTCATACACGTTTCGCACAGTGCCCCGACGATGAGCTGCGAAGGTCGCACACTCGACCACCTGGTGCTGATCTCCAGCGACACAACAGGAAATTCGTGAAAAAAATTACAACAAGGATCAGAAAGGCGTCTTTAACGACGATGGGACATTATGTTATGATTTTTATTAATTTAATTACTTTTTAAAACATTTGTTTAATTTAGTATACTAAATAAAAATGTATATGAAAAAAGTAATTATGGCAATACTGTTTTATATTTCTGTAAAATATTTTTTTGGTCTGGCAATGTGTCATAAAAATAGCAAGAGGTGCAAAAGAGACAACAAGATTATTTTTAAATGAGCGCAATGCTTTAGTTAGAAAGGGGTGTCTTATCACATGTACTTCACACAGATAGGAATCTGCCGGTTACCTTTCTCCCGATGGTAGAACAAAGGTAACCGCAGAATAACCTGTAATTACCAGTTAGCTAACCGGTTAGTTACCAGTTACCTTTTTTGCTGGGTTGCTATTTGTATTGAATTTTTAATAATGGTTTGAAATCGGTTCATATTTCATTCCGCATACGTTAGATGTGCATTAGGGTGTCAATTATTTTTTAACATGTAAATCAGCAAAGATACAAAAAAAAGTGTGCCAGAAGTCTCTATACAGAAGTCGGAGCCATTTAAACAAAGGATACGTGTACTGTTACAAAATTGGTTTGCTGGAAAATCACCGTACATTCGCATAATGGATGAGAAGAGTTATTCAACAGCGAGGGGCATTAATGAATTTCCCGATATTATTTCAAGCTTTCTAATACTAATCCACCCGCTAATGTTATTATATTACCAAAAGTAAGTTCCCGTTGAAGGTTTGACTGTTGCTGGCTATAAGTGAGTCAGCGAGTCTGTGTTAATAAAATCAAGCTTATCAATATCAATATAATTGTGTTAATAAAATCACGCTTATCAATATCAATGCAATTTCTTCTTGTACTTGTACACTATCAATAAGTATCACCCGGATAACAGGACCATATTCTGTACGGACCTGGCGTCGGTTTTTTATATCAGATCCACGCAGACTACTTTGAAAATTTGAATGTAGAATTTGTACCTAAGCAGGAAAACCTTCCAAACGATCCACAGCTAAGACCCATTTCAACTTTTTATTATTACAAACCCAAAAATATAAACTGTTTACTTTTGGAAATAAAAAGAGAGCTGGCCAAAATGACAACAAAGGAAATTTTGAAGGCAATGCGCGAGTTTCCTCAAAATATAAGAAAGAACAATTTTTGAGGATGTGTTTTTTTTTTTTTTGCAAAATTAGTTAAAGTTATGAACTTTTACCTAATATAAACGCTAACATTGTAAAAAATCTAATAACGATTTTGTTACAGTTAATACGTCAGTTCATATTTCATTCCACATTCGTTAGGTGCGCCATTGGGACATTTTGTGATTAAACTGTTCCAATGAGCATAGATTCACATCCAGGTGCGTCATTGGAACTTTTTTTGATGAAACTATTCCAGTGGGCGTATAATCACATCCAGATGCTTCATTAGAACTTTTTTTATGATACTGTTGCAATGGGCGTAGATTCACATCCAGGTGCGTCATTGGAACTTTTTTTGATGTAATGACGCACCTGGAGTGGATGCGTATCTACGCCCATTGGAACAGTTTCTTCAAAAAAGTTCCAATGACGCATCTGGATGCGCATCTATGTCCACTGCAACAGTTTAATCACAAAATGGACGTCCATTGGAACAGTGGCATCAACAAAAGTACCAATGATGCACTTGTATGAGCATCTGCACTAATACGGAATTTACACCCATAAATTGGTATTCCCTTCTCTCAGTGTGGAAAGTTTAATGGATAATATCTTGGTAATAGAATTCTTTTGTAATTTTAAATAAAATGTAATTACAATTCATTGGCAATGCTTTACTCTCGTAGGTTTGCCATTTACTGCAGAGAGGTAGCGTCGCATAGAAAAATGTTTTCTATGAAAAAGATGTTGGCAGTCACTGGGGATCGAACCGCGAACCTCTCGGCTCGTAGTCGTACGCACCAGCGACTTTTCGCTCGTAGTCCAACGCACTAACCAGACGAGCTACCGACGCTACGATTATAAGTAAATGCAATTGACAAATTCAATTACAATTACATGTTATTGTAATTATTCGTGTAATTAATTAAAAAATATAATTGATACTGCCCAACTCTGATATAACACCCCCATACATCAATTCTATATAACTCAGTTTATCTCTATTACGTAACGTTTTTAGAAAATTGTTATCGAATTTTAAAGGCCTTTTCATCCACTTTTTAGAATACAAAAATACTAGACTTGTCAGGACTAATTACAGAAAAAGTTACCAAGGTGTGATATATTGAAGGTAAACCTATCGATTCGGTTTAATGATTTTCAGAATAATAAATACTTCGAATTTCTTGTTATGTGATCAGAATTTACCAAAATGCTATGCAAACGTGTTTTTTCTCAATTAAAGTCAAGTATTTTTTTGAAAATCATTATAGTAAAAAATAGTACAAAAAAATGTTGGCAGTCGCTGGGGATCGAACCGCGGACCTCTCGTTCGTAGTCGAACGCACCAGCGACTCGTAGTCCAACGCACTCGTAGTCCAAAGCACTAACCAGACGAGCTACCGACGCTTCGATTATAAGTAATTGCAATTGACAAATTCAATTACAATTACATGTTATTGTAATTATTCGTGTAATTAATTAAAAAATTTAATTGATACTGCCCAACCCCCATACATCAATTCTATATAACTCAGTTTATCTCTATTACGTAACGTTTTTAGAAAATTGTTATCGAATTTTAAAGGCCTTTTCATCCACTTTTTAGAATACAAAAATACTAGACTTGACAGGACTAATTACAGAAAAAGTTACCAAGGTGTGATATATTAAAGGTAAACGTATCGAGTCGGTTTAATGATTTTCAGAATAATAAATACTTCGAATTTCTTGTCATGTTATCAGAATTTATCAAAATGCAATGCAAACGTGTTTTTTCTCAATTAAAGTCAAGTATTTTTTTGAAAATCATTATAGTACAAAATAGAAGCAATGAAAGCAATGAAACACTGTAGTTTCGATGTTTTGCGTCAAAAAGAAAATTGAATAGTAGAATTTAAAAGGTAATTTTTGATGAAAGTATTCCACACATTGTATTAATGGTAAGTGGTTCAATGTACTGACAATTAACCAAACTAAAACTGACTTTTGCGTTGTAACGTCCGTCAGTTTAAATTGAGAAAATTTCATATAAAAATGCGAGTATTTCATATGAAAGAATATTCCAAATGATTTTTTTATTATTTATTCATTGTAATCATTTGAAATTGAGAAAATTTCAACATAAATTGAGATTATCCATTTTAAATTGAGAACATTAAAAATTAAATCGGTGACTAAAACCCTTTGGGATATCGGTTCTGATTCTGGTTCTAAGATTCCGGTTCCAACCTAAACCAGTTGGGAAGGTTAGATCACATGGGAAATTTTAAAGTAGGTGTAATTATGATAGTTAGGATTATCAAAATTATAGTCGGTCTAAGCCGACTATAAATACCCTACACATATGTGTGGTTACCATTCAAAGTGATATATAGGTCACCAGGGTATACGAATCCTGAAAATAACTACAAACATTCAATCGCTGAAGAATTTTCATTCATTTGATACCCATATTTACAAATGGGTAGGTGTACCGAATTTCGATTTTTTTTTGTGAACCACAAGTCTTTTCGCCGGAAAACATTATTATCATGTATTTGAGCATGATAACAATATATATTTGACCAAAAAAGTTTACCTAAGCACGTATACATAAAAATTGATCTTTATATGTACATTTTATATGAGGTATTTGAACATAAGTGGTCGGATCATAGGTCACAATGGACCGATCTCGCCAATACAGCGTAGGTATATTAGTAATCTAAGTTATAAGTTTCATTTATCTAGCTCTTCAATTTTAAAAGTAGTAGGGATTTCAACAGACAGACAGACAGACGGACAGACAGACGGACAGACGGACATCGCTAAATCGACTCAGGAGGTCATGCTGATCAAGAATATATATACTTTTCCATACCGGAGATGCTTCCTTCTGGGTGTTACAAACGGCACACCAAACTGAATATACCCTTTCACTCTTAGTGTAGGGTATAAACAAATTATAAGGGTTCCTGTTCCACACATTCATTTTATGAAATTCTGGTTCCGATTCCAGTTCCAAAAATTGAAACGGCATCGTTTCCCATTTGGGTTCCTACGTTTTGGGTAAACGTTTTTAAACCATCGGCGTAACCCAGGAAACATTTGAACGTTGCTCCATAAACAAACGGAATCACAATTCCGTTTGTAACAGTACGTTTACGGTATGTTCAAGACAGATCCGTCGATACTTGAATATATTAATATAATAAAAATATTAAATTTCATTGTTTTCCCAATTTTATCAATTTGAAATTAAAAAATATTAATTTCATTTGGAATTTTCTCAATTTCAAATGGAAAAATTTTAATTTAAGAAAAAAAAATATAAAAAGAACGAACAAACGCGACAAAATTTTTAATACACCAGAATTCGTAAACAGTGAGAAGAAGTAACCACGTACAGGTCTACCAATCCACCAAAACGAAAAAAAGAGTTCTAAAATGCATAAGGAATCAAATAACACGACGATTCAGAAAAAGATTCCTTAGATTGTACTAATTCTTTTACGCTGGAAGAAGATGGAATTGCTGAGAATTGCTGAACAAACAAATTAATTCATGGATTGCATAATGAACATTTAAATCTACTAAGAAAAACTCACCAAAATTCACCAAGACGAGAAAGGGAACATAAGCAGTAGATATTTAATAAAAATTATAATTGTAATTGTAAGGATATTGTAATTAGTTTATGGAAGAAATTGTTATATTATTAAAAAACGTTCCTTTAAGAAATATGACACTTACTCTTAATATCGATCCTTTAAAATACCTTGAAAATTATTAGGGTCTTCGGAGACTTCAGAGATTTCTTCAAAATTTGCAGATTTGTTTGATAAAATTCAACCAGTTTTAGTACGCTACGATGCATTTGGTCAAGATATTTTTTCTGATATAATAAAAGCAAAGTTAAAAGGTAAAGCAAGAGAAATTATTGAGATAAATAATCATATAGTATCATGGATAAGTATGAAATTAATTTTAATGAATCATTTTGGTGACCGATCAAGTTTAGAAGAGTTGTTTGATAAGCTCAAAAGTTTAACTTTTAAATCGAATTGTATAAATTTTTACAACGAAATTAAAACACTGTTGAGAAGACTAAATTTATAAACAAGAATTGAAACAACCAATGCCGAAATTGCAGAGCAATCCATCATAAATAATAAAACAGCAGCACTTAATCTATTTAAAAGTAAAATTCCAGAACCTATGCGTTCAATTATATTTTGTAGAAACCCAATTAACCTTGAAACTGCAATGGATATATTACATGAAGCCGGTTATGCATATTATAATCTATATAATAATGGGAATAATGTTAGAAGAAATAATATATACTATAATTATCAAAACAATAATTTGGAATATTATTCAAATAATACAAAACAATACCATAACAATCAAGGGCGAACCCAATATATTTCAAATCAAAAATATAATCGAAAAAACAATAATCAAAGCAATGTTAAAAGATATAATAATTATCAAGACAATTCAAATCAAAACTATAACAACCAGAAAAGATATAATAATGACCAGAATAATTCAAACAAAAATGTCACAAATAATAATAATAATCCGAACAATAGGCCAACATCAATGGAAATCGGAAATTTTCAGTTAGCTCCCGAAAGGAATTGTGCTACATAGTAATTAATAATTGTAAATTTTTAATAGATACAGGGGCAACAAATTCCCTCGTAAACCCAAAAGTTTTTAATGAAAATCTTGTACATACTTTAAACAAACCTAAAGCAATAAAAGCAATGAATAATATAACTTTAATTAACAAAAAGGTAACTTTAAAAGCATTTGAAGGGTTTCATTTAAAGAATGAATACTTTGATTTTCTCATAATAAATTTTAATAATGGATATGAGGGATTAATAGGTAATGATATATTAAAAAATTATAAATCGATTATAAATTACGAAACATATATACTTCATATAAATAAAAAACATTTTAAACTGCATTCAAGCAGTCGAGAAGAAAATATAACAATTGAAATAAAAACAGGAGAACATTTCTATAATATTCCTGTAGATAAAGACAACGGAAATGTCTTAATAAAAAATATTTATTTAAATGGAAAGGTATGTGTAGTAGCCGCGGTAGCTCAGTATTTAGTGCGTTGGACTGCGAAAGGTCTCCGGTTCAAGCCTGGACTGGGGCTAACAACATCTTTTCATAGAAACATTTTTCTATACCGCGCTACCTCTCGGCAGTAAATGGAAAACCTGCGAGTGTAAACCATTGCCTATGAAAAGCTCTCACCCGCCGTTCGGATTCGGCAATAAACTTTAGGTCCCACCACTTTGAGTACAAATATAACACGCACAGCTCAAAATGGTGAGAGAGCTTGGCCTAAGTTCTTATAGGACTGTACTGCCAAACTATTATTATTATTATGTTTAGTAGAAGGCATATACGATGCTAAAGATTTCATTGTTATTGTTAAAATAAATAATTCAGATTCTATAAAATATATGCAATATTTTTTAGACTGATTGGATCTTATCAGTGCGGCTTCAGACCTGGCAAGTCCACTATAGAACCGATTTTCACATTGCGCCAAATTCTGTAAAAGACCAAAGAGAGGCAGATTGACACCCACCACCTCTTCGTCGACTACAAAGCTGCCTTCGACAGCCCGATAAGAAGTCTCCTATACGCCACCATGTCTGAGTTCGGTATACCTGCGAAACTTATAAGGCTTTGCAAGATGACCCTGAGCGACACACGTTGCTCAGTAAGAATTGGGAACAACCTCACTGATACGTTTAATACCGAACGAGGTTTCAGACAAGGCTATTTCCTATCGTGTTACTTCTTCAACCTAATAATGGAGAAGATTGTAAGAGCTGCACCACTCCATCACAATGGCACTATCTTCAACAAGAGTTCCATGCTGCTCGGGTACGCTGATGATATCGACATCATTGGGTAGAGCGTGCAGTGCAGCATTCTCCAGTTTATAGAGGGAATCGCGTCGAATGGGTCTTACGGTGAACGAGGACAACACGAAGTACCTAGTGTCAACAAACAAAGAGTCCCGGCGTCTTGGAAAACACGTCACTATTGACAACGACAATTTCGAAGTTGTGAAGGACTTCGTATACCTAGGAACCAGCATCAACAAGGAAAACAATGTCAGACTGGAGATTAACCGAAGAATAACTCTTGCCAACATATGTTACTTTGGGCTCAGTAGGCAATTGAGGAGCAGAGCCCTCTCTCGGACAAAAATTACGCTCTATAAGTCGCTCATCATGCCAGTCCTCCTCTATGGTGCTGAGGCATGGACGCTTGCCAACACCAATGAGCGAGCTTTAGAAGCATTCGAGAGAAAGATTCTTGGGAAAATCTATGGCCCGATATGCGTTGAAAACGAGTACAGAATCAGATAGAACGACAAGCTGTATGAGCTCTACGCCGACATTGACATAGTCAGGCGCATTAAGATCCAGCGCCTACGCTGGCTTGGACATGTCGAGCGTATGGATGAAAGCGCTCCAGCTAAAAAGGTGTTCAATTCTGCACCCTGTGGTGGTCAACGTAGGAGAGGGCGTCCGAATCTCCGGTGGAGCGACCAAGTGCGAGACAACCTGACAACACTTGGAGTGCTAAACTGGCGCCAGCGCGCGCAATGCAGAAGCGACTGGCTAGGGGTGATTGCTGCGGCCGAAACCCATCATGGGTTGTAATGGCCAAATAAGTAAGTAAGTATATGCGATATTTACAAACCGTTTAAAACAGTTGAACAGTTGGAAATTCATAATTTTAATGATTATAATTTTATCGAGGACGAATGTATTAATAACGAATATATTAATGCAGAAAATATGAATAATTGCACTGACGATCAAATTATTAATAACGAATATATTAATATGACAAAAAGAAATAATTACAATGAAGATGTAAATATAAATAACGAATATATTAATAAATCAGATGGATAGGAAGATTTGTGGATAGATCATTTGAATGCATAAGAAACTCAGAATTGAATGAATATAATTAAAGAGTTTAAAGGAATTTTTATTGAAAATAAAATTCAAAGTTTTACAAACGCTATAAAACACAAAATCATAGTAAAAGATGATATTTCTATTAAGAGCAAAATATACAGATACCCTTATATACATAAATAAGAGATTCAAAAACAAATTCAGGAAATGTAAGAATGAGGAGTTATAAAACCAAGTGCGAGTCCATATAATAGCCCTGTTTGGGTAGTACCAAAAAAAAGGATGCTTCCGGCAAAACTGAATGGCGATTAGTGATTGATTATCGGAAATTAAATAAAAAGACAGTAGATGATTCTGTATGGTGTACATGGATGATGTTATAATTTATTCTAACGGTTTAGAAGAACATATTAAAAAACTTAAGAGCGGTATTTAACAAATGAAAAACAGGACGATTAATAGTACCACTAGGTAAATGTGAATTTTTAAGAAAGGAAGTTCAATTCCTTAAACATGTTGTGACTGAAAAAGGTGAAAGACTGAAAATTTAAAGAAAACCGAAATTATTGAAAACTTTAAAATATACAAAAATTCTACTATCCAAATAACGAAAAATATATGGAAAATTTCAAGCTAAAGCTATTTTGCTTTTTTAAATAAATTCAACTATATTTTAGATTTTTTAACGATTTTGTCAAATCAATATATTTTTTGAAGTGAGTTTAAAAAACTAGATATATTGTTTTATAAGTTTATAAATTTTTAAAAGTAGAATAATTTTTATAACAAGTAGAAATGTAAAGTAGAAAAGCAATTAAAGTCGTGCAGCGACATTCTCCCGCGGGTGACAACATGTGTTGTCACTGGTCTTCAGAGGATGTAATTGATGAACAATCTCTTTATACTCTCCGTATTGTGTCTTTACAATAGCTGACTTCGGAATACCATCAGAGCCAATATTAAGATGTTTTATTATACCTATTCACCAATGATATCTTGGAAACTTTGTTAAACTGATTACTACGATGTCACCAACTTGAAGTTCTGCAGTTTTTTCAGTCCATTTGGTTCTCAGAGTTATAGTTGGTAGATATTCTTTCAACCATCGATTCCAAAACTGATCTACTAGAAATTGCGTAGTTCTTGCCTTTGAAATTTATTTTGTGTGGTGTAAAACTCTCCAACTGGTAAATGCGAAATATTTTTCCCAATAAGTATAGCATTCAGTGTAATACTTGTTTTAGTATCTCCATCATTTATGTATGTTAGTGGTCTGCTGTTAACAATAAACTATGCTTCTGCAAATATCGTATGCAACATCTCATCTTTGACAATTGCCCCTTTTAATATATTTTCAATTGTCCTTTTAAAACAACCATCATGCGCTCCCATGAGCCTCCCATATGAGGTGCATATGGAGGGATAAATTTCCATTCAATATTGATATTTGTTAAATGCTCTTGAACACGTTCATTTGACAAATCTTGAATAGCCTGTGATACTTGCAGATCGAAAATGCTTCCCATTGTCTGTCCATATATTTTTTACGTTACCTCTTCTTGATAAAAATCGACGAATTGCCAGTAAACAGGAGTCAGTAGTCAACGTGTGTGCAATTCTACATGAATAGCTCTTGTTGATAAACATGTGAAAAAGCAGCCGTACCTTTTTTCAGTTCTTCTTCCAACTTTTACCATAAATGTCCAAAATAATCAATCCCTACTGCAGTTTTGATACACCAATAATCGATCGGCGGGTAAATTACCCATCAGTGGAATAACTGCTTTGCTTTTTAAACGATTGCATTTAAAACATTTATTTAAAACTGATTTTACAGTATTTCGAATTTTGGGCATTCAGTATTTTTTACGAAGATCGTTGATAACTGCTTCCACACCTTGGTGATTAAATTTCTTGTGATAATGCAATATTAAGAGACTAACAAACGGATGCTTTCCATCGATGCATATTCGATCTTCAATTTTTAAATAAATGGATTGAGTGGATATACGATCTTGAATTCTTAGAAGGCCGTTTGAATCAATATACAGCGGATGTTTACATAATCGACCATCTTTATTTGGCTTAGACATCAAAATATTTGAAAAATCCTTAGGAAAGCAAGTTTTCTGCACAATCTCAATCCAAGCATACAGACTTAATTCTAAATCATTCGGATTTAAATATCTTTTTCGATATTTTTTTTTTGCAGGCTTTAACAAATTTTAAAATCCATGCTGTAATTTGCAATACTTTCAAATATGTGAAATTCCATTTCATTGAAAATATATGCGTTTCTCTTAACGATATAACATTGACTATATCTGAATTAGACATATTATTTGGCTGATCTGGAATTGTTATATTTAAATTTTGTAAAAATAATGGTCCATTAAACCAAGTAAAATTCTGCGAAAGTGGATCCTTTAAGATTCCGCGCGTACATAGATCCCCAATATTGCCATCTGTTGATATCCAATTCCATTCGTTTACATCTGAGTTTTCACTTATTTCTAAGACGCGATTGGAAACAAATGATGGCAGTCTATTATTTTGTTTTATCCAACTAATAACAGTAGTTAAATCTGACCAAAAGTAAGATTTTGTAATTGTTAGTCCAATATGAGTTTTTACAGTTGAGTAAAGACGAACACCAAGAACAGCAGCCATTAACTCTAACTTAGGAATCGTCAGTGATTTTATTGGTGCTACTCTAGCTTTTTCAGCTACGATAACAGTTTCCGTTTTTCCAGCGAAGTACGTTTTTAAGTAAATAACTGCTGCATATGCAGATTCGCTAGCATCACAAAGGGTGTGGAGATCAACTTTATCCGGATGTAATAACAATTTAGAGTACCAACGATTAAATTCTACTAAATGGATGTCGTTTACATATTTCGAAAATGTTATCCATTCTTGAAAACTACGCTTTTCCAAATTTCTTGTATTATCATTTTGCCTTTTTTAGTTATGGGCGATAGAAGACCAGTAGGATCGAAAATTGACATGACAGCTTTCAGAATCTGACGCTTAGTCGGTTTCGTGATACAATTAAATATATTTTCGTACTCAGATAAAAAGTGCATGTTGAAAGTAATCTTGTCAGAATGTGCATTCAATTTTAACCCCAAAACAGATTGATTTTGGTTTTTATCATTTATGTCTTATATAATTTTCCGAAACAACATTTTGAGGTACGCTTCAAATGACATCGTTGACTAATTGAATGGACTCTTCTTCATTATTTTGTCCATATATAAAGTCGTAAACATAATGGAAATCTTTGATGGCCTTTACCGCATCAGGATAAGTACCAATAAATCTATCTGCATTATAGTTTTTTACATATTGCGATAAAAACGGCGACGAAGTAATGCCAAACAGCATTCCTTGCATCCTCAATATTGAAGGCACTGTGCAAAATAATCATTGTACTCAATCCATACCTGATTGAACATTTCCCTTACATCGGCAGTAAAAGCATATTTATAGATTCTAAAATGTAGTATAGTCCCCAGTTATAATGTTAGTAAATGAGGTTCTGAGTAAAGATAGTCATTAAGGCATGATTTGTTAATCTTTACTGCGGCGTCAAAGACTACTCTAACTTTGCCAGGTTTTTTTTGAATTAATGACAGCGAAATGAGGAAGAAACCAAACTTTTTTTCCCTTCAAGTTCAGCCTTGTCTACGGGTACTGCATACTTTTTATCAATTATTTTTTTTTATTTCAAGATCGTATGCGTAATCTAGTTTTTCTTGACGGAGTTTTCTTTCTAATCATTTTAGTCGGTTAGAAGCCAAGTATCAGGAAATTCCACCTCTGCATTTTTTCATGGTAGCTTTACTTCGAATCGAATTCCATTATATGTCAAACTATTTTCTACTTGCCTTAAACAATCTTTATCTGAATTAGATATAGTATTTATATTCTTCGAACAGACCCCAAAATGTCCATTTACTAAATCGTGTAAATCTCTGTCGCAAGTATTGCAAATGGAAGTAGTGATATTTTTTATGTATTTATTAATATTTGTACACCCATGAATAGTCCAACACAAATTAGTTTTGACAGGATTAAAGAATTTGGATTTAGATGAATGCATTTTAATGTTACAATGAGTTTTGCATTGTTCTGACCAATAATAATTTTTGGACTACTCCAGTCCATGTTCTTTAAATCTACGTTTGAAATGTAGGGGTACAACATATTGGAATCTACCGATTGGCCTCGCAATCCAAGATTATGAACATTTCTAATATTGCTTAGGTTAAATTTCTTTGCTTGATCCATTGTACCGGATACGTCAAGGGAAACAATTCTTGAATCTGATTCATACCTGTTTATATCTTTAGTCCAGTATATGCACAATTAATCCAGTACATATGGACAATCGATGCCAAGTTTCTTTGCTATACTAGAATCCATCAGCGAGACATTGCTACCCTCATCAAGAAACGCAGTAGTGATCAGATATCCTTTAGGACCCCATAATTTAACAGGTAACATTTTAAGGAGTACAAACTGTTTTCCGTTGGATCGACGATATTTCTTGTTACAGCATTCAGAACTTTATGTAGCATTTCATGATAAAAACGATTGCAGTTGTTGATGTTACACATTTTCCTCTCAGTGCATGGCGTTGTATGTTTTTTAAGAGAACAGAAACAAAGTTTAAACTGTTTTGCGTAGGTCCATCTCTGAGTAACAGAGCTAGAAATAAACTTTGAACACTTTGAAAGAATGTTGTTTTCATTTGTACATAAGGGACAGTTCAAAGTCATAGTGTATGTTGGTTTTGGTTTTATATTTACATTATTAACATTATGTGTATTTATATTAAAATAATTTGATTTTGAGTTATTAAAGCCGTTAGAATTTACCAGTCCAATTCTAAAAAATATATCTGCGAGATTTCTTACCCATTCCTTAAATGTATTTATATTTTGACTGTCGTCAACAGAATCCTGACTCAATATGGAATGGAATGACCACATTTTTAATGTGTCGAAAGAAGCGACCAAGTGCCTCCGTTTTTTAAAACGGTGTAAAAGATACTTCACTCCTGCTGACCTACGTACTTTCTACACTTACTATATACGGCCTAAAATTGAATTTAATTCGCACATTTGGGCAGGGGCCTCAAAATCCTCCTTGGAGATCCTGGATCGAATCCAACAACGTGCGATATATTTAATAGGGGATGAAAATATTTCATCCTCTATTGATTTTCTTGAGCACCGGAGGACCGTTGGACCGTTGGGTTATAGGTATTACAACTGCAAGTGTTCGAGGGAAATACATGGCCTGATTCCACCAGGTCGTGTGTTCTCTCGTTCTACTCGGGCGTCAAACCAAGCCCACCCCTTCGTAGTCCACTCGGATCGCAACAGAACCACGCATTATAGAGAGAATTTGTTCTTCAGTCGCACGATTCGTTTGTGAAACAATCTCCCTGCGTCCGTTTTCCCGACATTTTTGATATTGGCAAGTTCAAAACAAACATTCACCGACACTACTCCATCGTTTGTTTCCCGACATTTTTGATATTGGCAAGTTCAAAACAAACATTCACCGACACTACTCCATCTTTCCCCCTCTATTTAACTTATCATCCCTTCTTACGATCAACACTGTGCATTGCATGAATAGGGGGCATCCCCTGAGCGTTGGTTAATTTGTAAAAAAAAAACATATTTTCTAGCATTACCTTTTAATGAATTGTTGAGTCTAAGTATGTTCTCATCATCAATAAAACAGCACAACGTGGTTGACAATTTGAACTCTGCTAAAAAAGCGGGCCATTCGAACTTACATGATCCATCGAAGTTTCTTAGAGAGTTGCAGATACTTTGTCTTGAGAGCATTTTCTTTATATCCGCTGATAAATTGGTCTCAATTGTTAGCTCGTATTGAAGCTGATGGAACTTGATATTGCTGAAGTACTACTTGAGGGACTTACACAGGTACAGGAAGTTCCGGTAATTCTTTCGGGTTCAATGTAGTTTTCTTGAGTTCAATCAATGCTTGGTTTTTCTTGATTTTAATCTCTAATATTTTAATTTTATTAAGATTTTCTGGTTCTAAAATTTTAACTTCTTCGAGTTCATATTGTAGCTCGACCAAAATTTTCTTGTGATCAAATATTTCTTTTTCGGTGTTATTTTTCAAATTGCAAGATGTAACCATTGTGCTCGAGGGTGAGAAGTGGTGCGGCATTCAATGAAAGAAGTGGAGTGTCAACTGATGCATTTTGTACAACAGTTTCCCCACTGGACTGCTGATCACTTTGGTGAATAGATAATTCTTCGTCAATTAATTCAATACATTCAGTTGCTCTTATGGAGAAGAAGACATCTAACAAATCTTCGACGGGAGTATCGCTAGCTGCATTAGAGCAAACGATATTTTGAAGAAGATCCACAATTCCAGATGAAGTGATTTCGCGTTTGATCTGCTCTAACCTTTTTGCATACTTCTCGCTATTTTTGCAGAATAGAAATCCTTTAAATTGTAATATATTTCTTTTTACGACGTTTTCTCGTGTCTTTGTTTCGAAGAGAACATAATGCAAATTTTGCAGTGCAATTGCGTCGTTATTTACGATTAAATCTTTTACGGAAATTGCGATTGACATTTTTGCGATATTGCGTTCCCTTTATCCACAGATACTGTCATATATATTCAACAGTTCGAAGGACCAAAATATTAAAGCTATTTTGCTTTTTTAAATAAATTCAACTATATTTTAGATTTTTTAAACGATTTTCAATCAATATATTTTTTGAAGTGAGTTTAAAAAACTAGATATATTGTTTTATAAGTTTATAAATTTTTAAAAGTAGAATAATTTTTATAAAAAGTAGAAATGTAAAGTAGAAAAGCAATTAAAGTCGTGCAGCGACAACAATAAACCGATATCATTCATATCAAGAACTCTAAATGAGTCAGAACTTAATTACAGTGCCATTAAGAAAAAATGTCTGGGAATTGTTTGGTGCTTAAAACAATTTAGACCTTATGTTTATGGTCGAAAAGTTAAGCTATTTACGGACCCAAACCTTTAATATGGCTCAATAATTTAAAAGAACCAAATAGTAAATTAATAAGGTGGAAACTTCAATTAGAAGAACTCGACTACGAAATCTATTATAAAATGGTAACGAAAATAAAGTTGCAGATTGTTTAAGTAGATAAGAAATACATATGAATGAAGATATGGATGAAAACCTAAATGCAGTTGAAACCATAAATCATGAAAACAATGTAATTAAAAATATAGAAACATCCGAAGAATCTCAAATTGAAACAATAATAAAATCAAAAACACCGATCAATTTATATAAAAAACAAATCATATTAGAAATTATACAATCAGGATCAATGAGTATAAGAAAAGGATCAATGAGTGATAAAAACAGGATAGAAATAAAAGCGAAAGAATTTGATCGATATCACTAACTAGGAAGAATTACAGAAAATAATTGAACAAAAACACTTAGAAAACAACCCTGGAGGAATGAAGAAATAAAGAGGAATATTATTTCCCGAATTTAAAATTACTAATTATAAAATTCGTGAATAATTGCAAATTGTATATTTTAGAAAGTTAGTAACTGTGATAGATAAGTTTAGTAAAGCGTTAATAAGATTTATTAGTTCTTATGGAAATATCGAGAAAATACAAACAGATAACAAATAAGGAATGAAATCTTATTTAATAAAAGAATTTTTAAGACAGAAAAACATAACTATATATTTTACTTCAAGTTCTAAACATAACGGGAATTCTGATATTGAACGACTTCATAATATCATTAGTAAACATTTGCGTATTTCAAAACATTCAAAAGGACATTTTAGCATGGAAGAACAAATAATACTTATTAATGGGTATTATAATAATACAATACATTCTACTACTAAACTTAAACCAATAGAGTTTATTCAGACAAAAATTAATGAAAATCAGTATGATGAAATTTATAATACTATACTTGAAAAGAAAACTAGAATTATAGAACGTTTAAACAATGATATAATAGACGAAAACATTATTGAAGATGGTGTCAACTACATAAAGGAATTTTTCTTTTTAAATTGCCCTTACAACCGTGGTCGGTTTTGGCCGCTGAGATAAAGCCGCGCCAGTCGCTTCTGCTTTGCGCGCGCTGACGACAGTAAAAATACCAAGCGTTGCAAGGTTGTCTTCAACTTGGTCTTTCCAACGCAGATTTGGAGCACCTTCTTAGCCGGAATGTTTTCATCCATTCGTTCGACATGACCAATCCAGCGAAGCCGCTGGATCTTGATGCGCTTGACTTTGTCAATGTCGTCGAATAATTCATACAGCTCATGGTTCATCATGATTCGATACTCGTTAGCAAAGCAGATAGAGCCAAAGATTTTACGGAGAATCTTTCTCACGAACGCTCCCAGTACTCTCTCATCGGTGGAGGCCAGCGTCCATGTTTCTGCACCATAAAGAAGGACGGGCATGATGAGTGACTTGTAAAGCGTTATTTTTGTCCGGCGAGAGAGGGCTCTGCTCCTCAATTGCCTACTGAGCCCAAAGTAGCACCTGTTGGCAAGAGTTATTCTCCGTTTAATCTCCAGACTGATGTCGTTGTTGCTGTTGATGCTGGATCCCAAATAGATGAAATCAGCTTTTTGTCCAAGACTCACGGACTCTTTTCTGCTTGTTGACACAAGAAACTTCGCTTGTCCTCCGCTAGACCCATTCGACGCGACTCTTTCTCCAATTTTGGGAATGCTGCGCTGACTGCTCGTGTGCTCAAGCCAATGATATCAATATCATCGGCATATGCGAGCAGCATGACACTTTAGTTGAGGATAATGCCGCTTTGACGTAGTTCGGCAGCTCGAACTATTTTCTCCATTAATAAATTAAAAAAGTCGCGCGATAGAGAGTCACCCTGCCTGAAACCTCGTTCGGTATGAAATGGCTCGGAGAGGTCTTTTCCTATTCTCACTGAGCAACGTGTGTTGCTCAGGGTCATCCTGCAAAGCCTTATAAATTTCGCAGGTATACCGAACTCATACATTGCGGCGTATAATCGTTCCCTTATCGGAGTGTCGAAGGCGGCTTTATAGTCGACTAATAGGTGGTAGGTGTCGATCTGTTTTTCTAGGGTCTTTTACTGGATTAATGTGAAAATCTGGTCTCTGGTGGACTTTCCAGGTCTGAAGTCGACTAATAGGTGGTAGGTGTCGATCTGTTTTTCTAGGGTCTTTTACTGGATTAATGTGAAAATCTGGTCTCTGGTGGACTTTCCAGGTCTGAAGCCGCACTGATAAGGTCCAATCAGTCTGTTGACGATGGGCTTCAGTCTTTCACATAATACGCTCGATAGAACCTTGTATGCGATATTGAGTAGGCTGATCCCACGGTAGTTGGCGCAGATAGTGGGATCCCCTTTCTTAAGGATTGGGCAGAGTACACTGAGGTTCCAGTCACTTGGCATGCTTTCATCCGACCATATTCAGCTTACGAGCTCGTGCATGCTTTCTATTAGCTCTTCGCCTCCGGTCTTAAACAATTCAGCAGGCAGGCCATCAGCACCTGCGGCTTTGTTGTTTTTCAGCCGAGCGATGGCTGTTCTGACCTCGTCATGGTCGGGTGGCGGAATCTCAACGTCGTCATCAAGTACTGGGGTTGCCGGGTTTAGTTCTACATCGGTGGAGTTGCGGTCATCATCACCGGTCAGCTGTTTAGAGAAGTGATCCCTCCATATCTTCAGTGTGCTCTGGATATCTGTGACTAGATTTCCTTTCTCAACTTTACAAGAAGAGGCTCTGGATTTTGAACCTCCGGCTAGGCGTCTTATTTTCTCGAAGAATTTTCGAGTCCCATTCCTGTCCCCATGCATCTTAATCTCCTCACACTCACGTCTTTCTGCCTCGCTTTTTTACGCCTGAAAAGACGTCTCTCTTCCCTCCTCTTCTCTTTGTATCGCTCCTCCTCAGCTCGCGTAGTACTGACTGCAGCGTGGATTTGGACGAAGCGTCTTTCTCTGCAGTGGCCGCGCGGCACTCTTGGTCATACCACTGATTCCTCAGGGGACGTTGGCATCCAAGCACCTCTTCGGCAGCCGTACGCATAGATCAGGAGACATGGTTCCACTGCGCGCTTATATCATCGAGAGGAGGAATGCTTTGTCTAAGCAGGTGTGAGAGTCAAGTGGAAAAGGCTTGCGTTGTCTGTTGTGATTGCAGCTTTCCGACGTCTAGCTTTCTCTGCGTTTGGTTCCGTACGTTCTTCGCTGCGCTTACGCGTGCGGGCGTTGGCCGCTAGAAGGTAATGATGCGAGTCCATATTGGCACCTCGGATAGTGCGTACGTCCATCACGCTCGAAGCGTGCCTTCCGTCAATCACAACGTGATCAATTTGGTTTCGCGTTTTTTGATCGGGCGACAACCATGTGACCTTGTGGATATCGAAATGTTCAAATTTAGTGCTACTAACAACCATGTTTCGTGCTGCGGCGAAGTCGATTAGCCTCGTTCCGTTATCGGCATGGAAGCTAAATTTTCCTATTGTGGTGCAATAGATGGCTTCTCTACCCACCTTGGCGTTAAAATCGCACGATTTTGATATCGTGGCGGGGGCAGCGCTCGTATGCGTTGTCTAGGCTCTCGTAGAAGCGCTCTTTTGTCTCATCATCTTTCTCGTTCGTCGGAGCGTGTGCACAAATTAGCCTAATGTTGAAATATTTTGCATTGATGTGAATTGTAGCCAGTCTTTCGTCCACGGGCGTGAACCTAGAGACAAGGTAGCGGAGTCTCTTGCCGACCCCAAATCCACATCCAAATTCGTGTCTCTCCGCATGGCAGCTGTAGTAGACAGGACGTTTGTTCCGAGCAGCCCTGTCCCGTCCATCACATTTCCTGGATAGCGGTGATGTCCTCAACTTGGTCTTCCCAACGCAGATTTGGAGCACCTTCTTAGCTGGAGTGTTTTCATCCATTCGTTCGACATGACCTAGCCATCGAAGCCGCTGGATCTTGATGCGCTTGACTATGTCAATGTCGTCGAATAACTCATACAGCTCATAGTTTATCCTGATTCGATACTCGTTAGCAAAGCAGATAGCGCCAAAGATTTTACGGAGATTCTTTCTCTCGAACGCTCCCAGTACTCTCTCAGTCAGCTTCCCTGTTTCTGCACCACAGATTTGGACGGGCATGATGAGTGAATTGTAAAGTGTTATGTTCATAGCAAATCTCCAACGCTTCACGCTGGCAACAATAATAATACTTTGGCAATGCGCTAAAGCTTTGTTTAGGCCACACCTCTTTCAAGTTAGCTTACACAGTTAACAGAGGCTTGCAATATGTTAAAATAAGCCATGTTAAAATAAACAAAGCAGCGTTCTCCAACAATTATACTTTTACGTAATTGGTGTCAGCCAAAAACTGCAAGTCGGACTTTCTTCAAAAGTCACGTACACCAAAATTGAGTGAAAGTGAAAATTCACTAGAACATTGTGAAAATAGAATTTATGAAAAAGTATTGTTAATACTTTTCGTTGCAAATTAAAATAGAGTAGTTTAGTGAGCCTCTAGTTGAGGTAGTAAAATAAAGTGTTATAAAAATATAAAGTGGTTCCAGTCTAATTATTTAAATAATAAAGTAAGATGCATAGAGGAGAACTTAGGACACCAACGCATACACTAAAAACTTTACAACTTTTGGCGGTAGCCGGTCTTCAATTAAAATTTGTATACCTCCTTCTCTTTTGTTTTAATTTTAGTTCCTTTTTTTCATATATATATATATATATATATATATATATATATATATATATATATACATATACATATATATATATATATTTTTTTTTCTTCTCTTTAATTAAAATTTGTATCCCCCCTTTTTTTAATTTAATTCCCCATATTTGTTTTTAAATATATTTTTTTATCTCTTTTTTTTCTTCTTTAAAAACTTAATAGTTAATATTATTATTAATTTTTTTTGTCTTCTTTTTTTTTTTTTTAATAAAATTTTGTATCCCTCCTTTTTTTTTAATTTTAATTCCCCTTTTTTTTCATATTTTTCTTTTTTTTTCATCTCTTCTTATTAGTTTTTTTTTTATTTTTTTTTTTTATGGATAATATATCTAAAATTCTGCATTTATCTAAATTAGAAGAGGCAGATAAAATAGTAGAAGAGTTACTAAATTTCCAGAATTTAAAAATTAAATCTGTTTTAGCAGAAAATGTTGAATTAGAAAGATTAGTTGACGGGTTGAGAAAACGTTTAAACGATTATTGTTTAAAAAGTACAGCAGAGTTAGAAGAAACAGCTAAAATAGATAAGGAAAACATAAAATTAAGAAATTTATTGAAAGAAAAGAATATTTCTGAGGAATCAATAAATAATTCTGTTAGACGCCTGGCAAGGGAGGAGTACGAGACGTTGGAGGAAGCGAACAACAAAATACAGGAGTTGAACGCGCGTATTAGATATTTTAACGAGGAGGTTAAGACAGCGCTCGAGACATCCTTATACCACAAGGATACCATAGAAAGTGACGACATCACAACACAGGGCAACATGGGATTAGGCGAAGTCGCGAAATTCGTTAAAAATGCGGTGCCAGAATTTGCAGGTGCAGACGCATAATCGCTGAGGACGGATCTTCACCGTTTTATTGAAGGATGTGAAGTGGTGAGGGCAGAACTGAAGCCTGAACAAATGAAGGAGTTTATTAAAGGCGTTAGGGTTCAGTTACAGGGAGATGCTTTTGACTTAGTAAGTTCAAAGGAGTTTGACACAATAGATGATTTATACAATCTGTTAAGGAATACGTACTTGGAATGTAGGTCAGTAAATGCCATTCAATATGACATTAGAAAGGCATCTTCGTATCCGGGGGAAAGTATTAGATCTTTCTCGAGGCGTTTGGTTAACCTGCAGTCGGCAGCATTAAGCACGATTAAATGTAAATATAATGATACGAAAGACGACGTGTTCGTTAATGAATTGAATAATTTAGTTAAAAGCTCATTTAAGTTAGGACTTCGGGATTACACTTTGCGAATGCTCATGTTGAGCAGTAAACAAACAACACTGGATAAATTGGTGGAAGAGGCATTGGACCATGCGACGATACAAAGGGAGTCAGCAGAGTTAACGGGCATAGACAAGTTTGGCGTCCATTTCAATGAGCCCCCATCGGCCTTCATGCCAAATAATCGTACAGCATCAGGTAGCCAAGACAATGAAAAAAAGGAGACGGAAGAGAAAACACAAAATGTAGGTATGAAGCAGCCTATACCTACATGTTCTTTTCGCAAGAAGAAGGGACATCTGAGGGATGAATGTCATACACGGAGAAACACTCCGTATTGCAGTGACTGTCGTACTTATGGACATGAACAGTGTGCAGATCGTTCGGTCGGAATGTTGTTTAAGGAAATACTGCTCCCCAAGGAAGTCAGCCACCCGTACCTCAGGTAAATGGTCAAGGTGGTATCCAAAACCAAGGCGGGGGTGCTCCAGGATTGAGATGCGACTGGTGCCATAGAGGGGGACACGTCGAGGGGGATTGTCGTGTTAAACGCGACACAAGTTTTTCAAGGAAATAATGGTAATGGGAATTTTGCAAACAGGCCCGCTAAATATTGCACTTAGTGCAGAAAGGACGGACGTGTTATAATGAATTGTTATGCCAAACGCAAATATCATGCATGGAACAATAATAGCAATTGTAGATCAAACGTCTGGAAAGACTGTAGATACATTTCGTACATGGTCGAGTATAATTTGCAATGAAGTAATTTCAATATTTCTTTTTATTATTAGCGCTATGTGCGTTTTATCGTCAGAAATGTATAATAAATTCACGATTTGTCAAATTAAATTGTCTTCAATTGCTAATAATTTTAAGAATAAATTTATGTCGAGGGAAATGAAATTAGCTTCACAATTAGGCATGTATCGTAAAATATTTAACCGGCATGGAGAGTGTTTTAAGATATCCGATACGAGTGATGTGTTCATTGAAGTACCTTGCGAGGCAGCAACAAATGGAAAACTTACTTTGTTAGTGGATTATGGAGCTGAGGCCAGCCTGATTAAAGAAAATAGGATAGCACATTTGCCGAATTTTAATAAAAATATTTAGAAAGATCTGAGTGGTGCTTTTAGTGGATGCGTTAGAACCTTAGGCTTCACTAAGATTCAGCACACAAACATAGAAAACCTGAGTTTAACGCTTCACGTTGTGTCACTTGAACAAGGGGTACCAGCCGATGGAATAGTCGGGCGTGACAATCTCTGGAACAGATTATAATAAATGCGTTAAATAAAAAAATTACATTTTTTGATGAAGACAAAAATCACCTTGTTAAATTTCCATTAAAATCATTGCAAGACATAGAAAATATTAATTTTAATCAACAAATCAGGGTACAGCCCACAGCGGCCATTTAAGAACAAGAATTCTTATAGTTTTGTTGCACAAACAGGAAATTCAGCCAGGAGTATATTTGGGAGAGAGTTTAACAAACGTTAGAAAAAATGGAGTATATGCATCAATTTTAAATGCCACCGATATGGAGGTAACCATTGACAGCAATTTCAAGCCACAATTTTCAAATTTTAACAAATATAAAGAAGCAACAAAGGCGAGTTCTACAATAAATACAATAAACTCGGTTAATATAAAAAATAGAATTGATAGATTATTAGGGAATGTAAAGATCGATGAATCATTAAATAAAGAAGAAGTTGCATCTTTGCAAAATATTTCCATGTCATATCATGACATTTTTTATTTGGAAGGGGATAAATTAACATTCACTCCGATATTAAAACATGATATACCCACACAATGGAATCAGCCACCAATAAATCAGAAACAGTATAAACTTCCTCATATGCATAGAAATGAGATTAATAGACAAGTATCAAAGATGTTAGACGATGGAATTATTTCACCAAGCATTCTTCCTGGAATTCCCCATTATTATTGGTACCTAAAAAGGGCGATAAAGATGGCGAATGGTGAGATGGAGACTGGTTATAGATTTCCGAAAATTTAATGACGTCACCATCAAACAGGTATTTCCTATACCACGAATAGATGACATTTTGGCCAGTTAGGTCATAGTCGGTATTTTTCAACACTAGATTTAGCCAGTGGTTACCATCAGGTTCTAGTTGAAGATAGTGACAAAAAAAAACTGCTTTCATTACAGGTCTTGGTCATTTCGAATTTAACAGAATGCCATTCGGTTTAACGGGGACAACTGCCACTTTTCAAAGGATAATGAACCACATACTAACAGGTTTACCGGGTATTGACTATTTCGTTTATTTAGATGACATTGTGGTTTATAGAAATAATTTAGCAGAACACGAGCATAGGCTATGCAAGGTGTTGCAAAAGCTGAGAGAACATAATTTGAAATTAAATACAGAGAAATGTCAGTTTTTGCGACGCGAGGTTATATATTTAGGACATAAGTGTTCTAAGTTAGGTGCCCTACCAGACCCAGCCAAAGTAGTGTGTGTAAAAAATAATCCAGTTCCGAAAAATAGGAAGGAACTTCAAGCATTTTTAGGCTTAATTAATTATTATAGAACATTTATAGGAGGTATGGCGAAACTGTCATTACCAATAAACTGTGTTGTTATGTTAGAGTTGAATTTCCTTATATTTATTAAATTAAATAAATATATTTTAGAGTTGAGGTATTTATTTATTACAGAACACTTTTTACTTTTAGAAAAACACTTTTATTATGATAACACTATTATTACATGCACTACCTCCACTTGAGGCTAACTAAACTACAATCTTTTAAATTGCAACGAAAGGTATTAACAATACCTTCGTTGCAAGCTTTTCTTAAATTCTATTCTCACTATGTTCTAGTGAGTTTTCACTTTCACTCAATTTTGGTGTACGTGACTTTCGAAGAAAATCCGACTTGCAGTTTTTGGTTGACACCAATTGCGAAATATCAGAATTGTTGGCAATCGCTGCTTTGCTTTTTTAACATAGACCCAAAATTATGCAATGGAAAATTGTATTGCAAGCCTCTTGAAAGAGGTGTGGTCTAAGTAAAGCTTTAGCGCTTTGCCAAATTATTATTCTTGTTGCCAACGTGAATGCTATGAACATGTTGCTGTACAACATGATATAAAAACATGATGCGCTCAACATATGTACAGCAACATCCAAAACTGAATGAATAGTAAAGAACCGTAAAGACAAGAAAAATGTATGCGCTAATTCACAACATTCCTCCCCCCTTATGGAAAAAAATATATTATTAATATTAGGATTAATGATAATTTTTTACAAAATGTCTTAAATATATTGTTGAAAATATAGAAATGATGTTTATTTTAACATGGTGATAATAAATATAATATGTTATTATTTTTTTTTTTAAGTTATCTATAAAAATATGTTTGAATAATTAAATGGGTTTCAATAATAATAATGATAATAATATATATATATACATATATATATATATATATATATATATATATATATATGTATATATATATATATATATATATATATATATATATATATATATATGTTTTTTTATATGTGTTTTGTTTTTGTTTAATATCTTTTGTTTTATACTTGTGTAATATTTGTTCATACTTATAATGATAATATAACCGATTTAATATTTGTAATTGGATGATAATTATTATACATATATATGTATATAGATAAACTTGTTCAAATTATTTTATTTATACGTGCTTGGCATGTGTATTGTGTGTTTGTTGGTATTTTAAAATGAATATATTGATTTTATATTTGGGTTAGAGAAGTGTAAATAGTTACATGAGTGACTTTTGTGTGCCCTACTGTTGGACCAGATTTCTCCTCTTGCTCTTCTGTGTGTTGGTTCGCATTTGCCTTGTCCATCTTCTTGTGGAATTTGCTAACGGTGTTATCTCCAGTAGATGTCCTCATGTTGATACGCTGGACTCTTAGTCGTTCAAGAGAGCTTTGGTCCCGTTGACTAGGTTGACGATTCGTTCGAGATAAGTGTTCTTTTCTGCGATCTTGTCAAACATTTTGAAAACATCTTCGTGCTCATGTCACTTTATGTTGCCTATAGATTTCTGAATTGTTGATATCAGAAAACCGCTGGGCATCTGCTTCACTACTTTTTTGTGAAACATCTTGGTGCTCATGTCGTTTTATTAAGAATATTATAGATTTCTGAATTGTTGATATCAGAAAATCGTTACTGCATCGCTTCTTCTCTATGTGCGATGGAAGACATAATAATTTGATTTTTTAAATTAATAGTATAATTTTTTTTTAATACCCCTTATTTTTTTTGTTTCAATTAATAGTTAATACCGTTATTTATATTTTTTCTCTTCTTTTTTTTTATATAAATATTTTTTTTCTTCTCTTCTCATATTCTTTTTTTTTCTCTTTAATAAAAATTTGTATACCTCATTTTTTTAAATTTTAGTTCTCCTTTTTTTTACATATATTTCTTTTCATATATATTTTTTTTTATCTCTTTAAAAATTGAATAGTTAATATTATTTTCTTTTTTTTTTCTTCTTTTTATTTAAAATTTGTATCCCCTCCTTTTTTAATTTAATTCCCCATTTTTTTTCATGTTTATTATTTTTTTTGTTTTCTTTTTTTATCACTTCTTATTATATTTTTCTCTTTTCTTTAAAATTTAAAAATTCCTTTTAAAAAAAAAAATTAGTACCTATATATATATTTTATTCATTTTATTTATTTTACTAATATGTTTCCTCTTTTATTTTTTCAATTCAATTATTAAAACTTTTTATTTATTTCAACTACACTAAATAATTTAATTTATAAATCGCTTTTTTAAAATTTTAAATTCTTTGCTTTTATTTATTACCTGTTTTTTTACATTTAATTTATTCTACTAATATATTTTTTTCGTTCCTTTGTTTTAATTTTAACTGTACTAAATATTTATATATCTCTCTTTTTTTAATTTTAATACTAACTGATATTTTTCTTCTTCTTTAAGAAATTTAAATTATTATAAGTAAGTTATTCAAATTCATTTAAAATTTATTTGTTATATTCAAACTTATTCAAAGTGAATTATATTAATATACAAAAGTACCTATAGTTTCTCTGCATGTAAATAAATATAATTAGAGTTGCGATTTATTTTCTAAACATGTTTAATATATTATTATATTATTTTTGTGTACTTATATAAGTCACATTATATGAAACTTCCTACTGGCATGACGGTAAAATTGAATTATATATATTTGCATTGTTTATGGTATCAAACAAAACTGCAAGATCTGCATTTATATGTCAGCTATTAACGCTTGCTTAGTGTATGATATACATACGTTCGTACAAATTGCATATGTGCTTCAGCATGAAACACTTGGGGAATGACCCTTTTCAAGGTTTGATAGTAGGTCAGTAATGCAATTGTTGGGTTTGCATTATCTGTATTGAATTCGACAATTTTATGACTAACATTGATTTAAATTTAAATTAATGCAATTGGTTGCTTGTGCTTAATTTATTCCTTTTCTCAATTGATGATTAACTAAATTTAATACTATAAGTTCTTTTCCTAAAATAGTTATATATATGTATATATATACTAGCTGGACCCGTGCACAGCTTCGCCCGCGCTAAGTTTTTTTAATAGCAGAACTATATCGTTTATAAAGTGTGGATACATTTACGCCCCTTTTTTTCTTTTTAATGAATCGCACGGTGGACAAAAAGGAACTTTTTTGAACAATATTATATAACTTCATAACAATCAGTACATTTCGTTTATTTTTTTTTTAGTAAATAAAAAAATATCAAGATATAGGTTTGCATTACAAAATGTTGATTCACAAACAATTTGTAGAACTATTTAAACTTCGATAATTTTTTGGAAATTTTCACATTTGATTTTTCATAATCTGATCCGATATCGGTAAGATTTATTTTTTATTTTTGACCACATTGATAGTGATCTGAAATAAGTTTGTGTGAATGATGGATATCGCCTGCAGTCCTTGGAATATATTTACACAGAAAGGCCTAATGTATGAAATTAGAAAAAAATGGTAATTTTTACCATGTAATTTCTCTTAATAAGTGTTCTAAGTTAGGTGCCCTACCAGACCCAGCAAAAGTGGAGTGTGTAAAAAATAATCCAGTTCCGAAAAATAGGAAGGAACTTCAAGCATTTTTAGGCTTAATTAATTATTACAGAAAATTTATAGGAGGTATGGCGAAACTGTCATTACCAATAAACTGTGTTGTTATGTTAGAGTTGAATTTCCTTATATTTATTAAATTAAATAAATATATTTTAGAGTTGAGGTATTTATTTATTACAGAACACTTTTTACTTTTAGAAAAACACTTTTATTATGATAACACTATTATTACATGCACTACCTCCACTTGAGGCTAACTAAACTACAATCTTTTAAATTGCAACGAAAGGTATTAACAATACCTTCGTTGCAAGCTTTTCTTAAATTCTATTCTCACTATGTTCTAGTGAGTTTTCACTTTCACTCAATTTTGGTGTACGTGACTTTCGAAGAAAGTCCGACTTGCAGTATTTTGTTTACACCAATTGCGAAATATCAGAATTGTTGGCAATCGCTGCTTTGCTTTTTTAACATAGACTCAAAATTATGCAATGGAAAATTGTATTACAAGCCTCTTGAAAGAGGTGTGGTCTAAGTAAAGCTTTAGCGCTTTGCCAAATTATTGCCAGCTTCTGTTAACTGTGCAAGCTAACCTGAAAGAGGTGTGTTCTATGCAAAGCTTAGCGCTTTGCCAAATTATTATCCTTGTTGCCAACGTGAATGCTATGAACATGTTGCTGTACAACATGATATAAAAACATGATGCGCTCAACATATGTACAGCAACATCCAAAACTGAATGAATAGTAAAGAACCGTAAAGACAAGAAAAATGTATGCGCTAATTCACAAAATTCCTCCCCCCTTATGGAAAAAAAATATTATTAATATTAGGATTAATGATAATTTTTTACAAAATGTCTTAAATATATTGTAGAAAATATAGAAATGATGTTTTCTTAGAGTTAATATGAAGATTAAATAATATGTTTATTTTAACATGGTGATAATAAATATAATATGTTATTATTTTTTTTTTTAAGTTATCTATAAAAATATGTTTGAATAATTAAATGGGTTTCAATAATAATAATGATAATAATATATATATATACATATATATATGTATATATATATATATATATATATATATATATATATATATATATATATATATATATATATATATATATATATATATATATATATATATATATATATATATATATAATGTTTTTTTTTATTTAATATCTTTTGTTTTATACTTGTGTAATATTTGTTCATACTTATAATGATAATATAACCAATTTAATATTTGTAATTGGATAATAATTATTATACATATATATGTATATAGATAAACTTGTTCAAATTATTTTACTTATACGTGTTTGGCATGTGTATTGTGTGTTTGTTGGTATTTTAAAATGAATATATTGATTTTATATTTGGGTTAGAGAAGTGTAAATAGTTACATGAGTGACTTTTGTGTGCCCTACTGTTGGACCAGATTTCTCCTCTTGCTCTTCTGTGTGTTGGTTCGCATTTGCCTTGTCCATCTTCTTGTGGAATTTGCTAACGGTGTTATCTCCAGTAGATGTCCTCATGTTGATACGCTGGACTCTTAGTCGTTCAAGAGAGCTTTGGTCCCGTTGACTAGGTTGACGATTCGTTCGAGATAAGTGTTCTTTTCTGCGATCTTGTCAAACATTTTGAAAACATCTTCGTGCTCATGTCACTTTATGTTGCCTATAGATTTCTGAATTGTTGATATCAGAAAACCGCTGGGCATCTGCTTCACTACTTTTTTGTGAAACATCTTGGTGCTCATGTCGTTTTATTAAGAATATTATAGATTTCTGAATTGTTGATATCAGAAAATCGTTACTGCATCGCTTCTTCTCTATGTGCGATGGAAGACATAATAATTTGATTTTTTAAATTAATAGTATAATTTTTTTTTAATACCCCTTATTTTTTTTTGTTTCAATTAATAGTTAATATCGTTATTTATATTTTTTCTCTTCTTTTTTTTATATAAATATTTTTTTTCTTCTCTTCTCATATTCTTTTTTTTTTCTCTTTAATAAAAATTTTTATACCTAATTTTTTTTAATTTTAGTTCTCCTTTTTTTTACATATATTTTTTTTCATATATATTTTTTTTATCTCTTTAAAAATTGAATAGTTAATATTATTTTATTTTTTTTTTCTTCTTTTTATTTAAAATTTGTATCCCCTCCTTTTTTAATTTAATTCCCCATTTTTTTTTCATGTTTATTATTTTTTTTTGTTTTCTTTTTTTATCTCTTCTTATTATATTTTTCTCTTTTTTTTTCTTTAAAATTTAAAAATTCCTTTAAAAAAAAAAAGTTAGTACCTATATATATATTTTATTCATTTTATTTATTTTACTAATATGTTTCCTCTTTTATTTTTTCAATTCAATTATTAAAACTTTTTTTTTATTTCAACTACACTAAATAATTTAATGTATAAATCGCTTTTTTAAAATTTTAAATTCTTTGCTTTTATTTATTACCTGTTTTTTTACATTTAATTTTTTCTACTAATATATTTTTTTCGTTCCTTTGTTTTAATTTTAACTGTACTAAATATTTATATATCTCTCTTTTTTAATTTTAATACTAACTGATATTTTTCTTCTTCTTTAAGGAATTTAAATTATTATAAGTAAGTTATTCAAATTCATTTAAAATTTATTTGTTATATTCAAACTTATTCAAAGTGAATTATATTAATATACAAAAGTACCTATAGTTTCTCTGCATGTAAATAAATATAATTAGAGTTGCGATTTATTTTCTAAACATGTTTAATATTTTATTATAATATTTTTGTGTACTTATATAAGTCACATTATATGAAACTTCCTACTGGCATGACGGTAAAATTGAATTATATATATTTGCATTGTTTATGGTATCAAACAAAACTGCAAGATCTGCATTTATATGTCAGCTATTAACGCTTGCTTAGTGTATGATATACATACGTTCGTACAAATTGCATATGTGCTTCAGCATGAAACATTTGGGGAATGACCCTTTTCAAGGTTTGATAGCTTGCGCTATTAATGTAGGTCAGTAATGCAATTGTTGGGTTTGCATTATCTGTATTGAATTCGACAATTTTATGACTAACATTGATTTAAATTTAAATTAATGCAATTGGTTGCATGTGCTTAATTTATTTCTTTTCTCAATTGATGATTAACTAAATTTAAAACTATAAGTTCTTTTCCTAAAATAGTTATATATATGTATATGTATATGTATATGTATATGTATATATATATATATATATATATATATATATATATATATATATATATATATATATATAAATATATATATATTTATATATATATATATATATATATATATATATATATATATATACTAGCTGGACCCGTGCACAGCTTCGCCCGCACTAAGTTTTTTTAATAGCAGAACTATATCGTTTATAAAGTGTGGATACATTTACGCCCCTTTTTTTCTTTTTAATGCATCTTTTAATGAATCGCACGATGGACAAAAAGGAACTTTTTTGAACAATATTATATAACTTCATAACAATCAGTACATTTCGTTTATTTTTTTTTTAGTAAATAAAAAAATATCAAGATATATGTTTGCATTACAAAATGTTGATTCACAAACAATTTGTAGAAATATTTAAACTTCGATAATTTTTTGGAAATTTTCACATTTGATTTTTCATAATCTGATCCGATATCGGTAAGATTTATTTTTTATTTTTGACCACATTGATAGTGATCTGAAATAAGTTTGTGTGAATGATGGATATCGCCTGCAGTCCTTGGAATATATTTACACAGAAAGGCCTAATGTATGAAATTAGAAAAAAATGGTAATTTTTACCATGTAATTTCTCTTAATCGGGATAATATATTTTGTATATTATGCAACATTGATTGTGATTAGAAAAAACTTACTACGTATAAGGTATATCGGGGTTCTTGGAATACATTTCCAACGAAATACACAAATGTATGAAATTAGAATAAATATGGTAATTTTTTGCCATGTAATTTCTCCTAATCCGGAAATGATATTGTAATGATATTTTTTACCACATTGGTTCTGATCATAAATAAGTTAATGCGAATAATTGGTTTAATTGCTATAAAATTATTAACTTGGCATAATAATACTCAAATTGAAATTTTTGACGTGAAATTTTAAGAAATGTGGATGAATTTGGAATTATGGTATTTTTACACACTATAGATATAAATTTGTGTAAATATAAACATTGTGTACTTCGTGTGTGTTGAGTTGTGATACTTTGTTATATACCGGAGCAACCTGAAAGCTACTTTTTCTTCAGAAGGTGTATAAGGATTTGAGATATTTTAGTTATGTTAAAATATGTATTTTCATATATATATTTCTGTATGGAATGCACACATTCTATGTGAAGAATTTTAAGGTTTAATACGATCCTTTCTTGCGATTTTTATAACTCTACTCCTGAGTATGTAAAGAAATATAGTAATTTTAATGCGCCACGTTCTTTTCTCCAATCCCGTCCACATTCTACATGACGATTGGAGTTTTATATACTCTACCCTTAGAAGGTCAGGAGTTATACCATTTTAAAAGTTTTAGCGCCACACCCATGTTTAATCGCGGCGACATTACACGTGACGATTGGAGTTTTAAATATGAACTTTTGTTTCGATTGTTGAAACTTTACTTTTAGTATGTTAGGAAATATAGCATATATTTAATGATTTAGTTATATGGGAGGTGACACGCCCATTTTTACAAACACGCCCACATTCTATGTGACGATTACAATGTTTAATATGTTCACTTGTTTAGATTTTTATAATTCTGCTTTTAGTAGGTGGAGTTATAGCAATATTAAAGTTTTGCTTATATGGGAGGTGCCACGCCCCATTTACCTGGGACTATTGATGTTTTTATTATGAAGCTTTGTATCCATTTTTATAACTCTGCTCTTAGGAGGTCAGGAGTTATCGAATTTATATGTTATGGTTATATGGGAGGAGCCACGCCCCTTTAAAAAAATTCCGCCCACATTTAGACAAATTATAAACAACAACAATTTACATTTGTGAGTCAAATTTCATGACTGTGGCTATCTTAATTACACAGATATTTTGAATTAAACGTTCAGTTTTGTCACACCCATTTTTATACCTTAGGAGGCGAATTTCAAAAAATCCTTTCGTAATGGGCGCTTACGTCGGGAGAGGAACACCGTATCCAAATTTCATGTTCCTAGGATCAAATTTATGTTTTTTCGATTTTCCGGCTTTTCCTTTGGGGTTTTCCGACTTTTATTTTTTCCTAAACCACTCTTGCACTGACACGAACAAAAAGAATCAGGTAAATCCGTCGGTTCGTTCTCTCGTGATGCTCTGGCACACACAAAAAATATGTATATATATATATATATATATATATATATATATATATATATATATATATATATATATATATATATATATATATATATATATATATAATGTTTTTTTTTTATTTAATATCTTTTGTTTTATACTTGTGTAATATTTGTTCATACTTATAATGATAATATAACCAATTTAATATTTGTAATTGGATAATAATTATTATACATATATATGTATATAGATAAACTTGTTCAAATTATTTTACTTATACGTGTTTGGCATGTGTATTGTGTGTTTGTTGGTATTTTAAAATGAATATATTGATTTTATATTTGGGTTAGAGAAGTGTAAATAGTTACATGAGTGACTTTTGTGTGCCCTACTGTTGGACCAGATTTCTCCTCTTGCTCTTCTGTGTGTTGGTTCGCATTTGCCTTGTCCATCTTCTTGTGGAATTTGCTAACGGTGTTATCTCCAGTAGATGTCCTCATGTTGATACGCTGGACTCTTAGTCGTTCAAGAGAGCTTTGGTCCCGTTGACTAGGTTGACGATTCGTTCGAGATAAGTGTTCTTTTCTGCGATCTTGTCAAACATTTTGAAAACATCTTCGTGCTCATGTCACTTTATGTTGCCTATAGATTTCTGAATTGTTGATATCAGAAAACCGCTGGGCATCTGCTTCACTACTTTTTTGTGAAACATCTTGGTGCTCATGTCGTTTTATTAAGAATATTATAGATTTCTGAATTGTTGATATCAGAAAATCGTTACTGCATCGCTTCTTCTCTATGTGCGATGGAAGACATAATAATTTGATTTTTTAAATTAATAGTATAATTTTTTTTTAATACCCCTTATTTTTTTTTGTTTCAATTAATAGTTAATATCGTTATTTATATTTTTTCTCTTCTTTTTTTTATATAAATATTTTTTTTCTTCTCTTCTCATATTCTTTTTTTTTTCTCTTTAATAAAAATTTTTATACCTAATTTTTTTTAATTTTAGTTCTCCTTTTTTTTACATATATTTTTTTTCATATATATTTTTTTTTATCTCTTTAAAAATTGAATAGTTAATATTATTTTATTTTTTTTTTCTTCTTTTTATTTAAAATTTGTATCCCCTCCTTTTTTAATTTAATTCCCCATTTTTTTTTCATGTTTATTATTTTTTTTTGTTTTCTTTTTTTATCTCTTCTTATTATATTTTTCTCTTTTTTTTTCTTTAAAATTTAAAAATTCCTTTAAAAAAAAAAAGTTAGTACCTATATATATATTTTATTCATTTTATTTATTTTACTAATATGTTTCCTCTTTTATTTTTTCAATTCAATTATTAAAACTTTTTTTTTATTTCAACTACACTAAATAATTTAATGTATAAATCGCTTTTTTAAAATTTTAAATTCTTTGCTTTTATTTATTACCTGTTTTTTTACATTTAATTTTTTCTACTAATATATTTTTTTCGTTCCTTTGTTTTAATTTTAACTGTACTAAATATTTATATATCTCTCTTTTTTTAATTTTAATACTAACTGATATTTTTCTTCTTCTTTAAGGAATTTAAATTATTATAAGTAAGTTATTCAAATTCATTTAAAATTTATTTGTTATATTCAAACTTATTCAAAGTGAATTATATTAATATACAAAAGTACCTATAGTTTCTCTGCATGTAAATAAATATAATTAGAGTTGCGATTTATTTTCTAAACATGTTTAATATTTTATTATAATATTTTTGTGTACTTATATAAGTCACATTATATGAAACTTCCTACTGGCATGACGGTAAAATTGAATTATATATATTTGCATTGTTTATGGTATCAAACAAAACTGCAAGATCTGCATTTATATGTCAGCTATTAACGCTTGCTTAGTGTATGATATACATACGTTCGTACAAATTGCATATGTGCTTCAGCATGAAACATTTGGGGAATGACCCTTTTCAAGGTTTGATAGCTTGCGCTATTAATGTAGGTCAGTAATGCAATTGTTGGGTTTGCATTATCTGTATTGAATTCGACAATTTTATGACTAACATTGATTTAAATTTAAATTAATGCAATTGGTTGCATGTGCTTAATTTATTTCTTTTCTCAATTGATGATTAACTAAATTTAAAACTATAAGTTCTTTTCCTAAAATAGTTATATATATGTATATGTATATGTATATGTATATATATATATATATATATATATATATATATATATATATATAAATATATATATATTTATATATATATATATATATATATATATATATATATATATATATATATATATATATATATATATATATATATATATATACTAGCTGGACCCGTGCACAGCTTCGCCCGCGCTAAGTTTTTTTAATAGCAGAACTATATCGTTTATAAAGTGTGGATACATTTACGCCCCTTTTTTTCTTTTTAATGCATCTTTTAATGAATCGCACGATGGACAAAAAGGAACTTTTTTGAACAATATTATATAACTTCATAACAATCAGTACATTTCGTTTATTTTTTTTTTAGTAAATAAAAAAATATCAAGATATATGTTTGCATTACAAAATGTTGATTCACAAACAATTTGTAGAAATATTTAAACTTCGATAATTTTTTGGAAATTTTCACATTTGATTTTTCATAATCTGATCCGATATCGGTAAGATTTATTTTTTATTTTTGACCACATTGATAGTGATCTGAAATAAGTTTGTGTGAATGATGGATATCGCCTGCAGTCCTTGGAATATATTTACACAGAAAGGCCTAATGTATGAAATTAGAAAAAAATGGTAATTTTTACCGGGATTTTTAATCGGGATAATATATTTTGTATATTATGCAACATTGATTGTGATTAGAAAAAACTTACTACGTATAAGGTATATCGGGGTTCTTGGAATACATTTCCAACGAAATACACAAATGTATGAAATTAGAATAAATATGGTAATTTTTTGCCATGTAATTTCTCCTAATCCGGAAATGATATTGTAATGATATTTTTTACCACATTGGTTCTGATCATAAATAAGTTAATGCGAATAATTGGTTTAATTGCTATAAAATTATTAACTTGGCATAATAATACTCAAATTGAAATTTTTGACGTGAAATTTTAAGAAATGTGGATGAATTTGGAATTATGGTATTTTTACACACTATAGATATAAATTTGTGTAAATATAAACATTGTGTACTTCGTGTGTGTTGAGTTGTGATACTTTGTTATATACCGGAGCAACCTGAAAGCTACTTTTTCTTCAGAAGGTGTATAAGGATTTGAGATATTTTAGTTATGTTAAAATATGTATTTTCATATATATATTTCTGTATGGAATGCACACATTCTATGTGAAGAATTTTAAGGTTTAATACGATCCTTTCTTGCGATTTTTATAACTCTACTCCTGAGTATGTAAAGAAATATAGTAATTTTAATGCGCCACGTTCTTTTCTCCAATCCCGTCCACATTCTACATGACGATTGGAGTTTTATATACTCTACCCTTAGAAGGTCAGGAGTTATACCATTTTAAAAGTTTTAGCGCCACACCCATGTTTAATCGCGGCGACATTACACGTGACGATTGGAGTTTTAAATATGAACTTTTGTTTCGATTGTTGAAACTTTACTTTTAGTATGTTAGGAAATATAGCATATATTTAATGATTTAGTTATATGGGAGGTGACACGCCCATTTTTACAAACACGCCCACATTCTATGTGACGATTACAATGTTTAATATGTTCACTTGTTTAGATTTTTATAATTCTGCTTTTAGTAGGTGGAGTTATAGCAATATTAAAGTTTTGCTTATATGGGAGGTGCCACGCCCCATTTACCTGGGACTATTGATGTTTTTATTATGAAGCTTTGTATCCATTTTTATAACTCTGCTCTTAGGAGGTCAGGAGTTATCGAATTTATATGTTATGGTTATATGGGAGGAGCCACGCCCCTTTAAAAAAATTCCGCCCACATTTAGACAAATTATAAACAACAACAATTTACATTTGTGAGTCAAATTTCATGACTGTGGCTATCTTAATTACACAGATATTTTGAATTAAACGTTCAGTTTTGTCACACCCATTTTTATACCTTAGGAGGCGAATTTCAAAAAATCCTTTCGTAATGGGCGCTTACGTCGGGAGAGGAACACCGTATCCAAATTTCATGTTCCTAGGATCAAATTTATGTTTTTTCGATTTTCCGGCTTTTCCTTTGGGGTTTTCCGACTTTTATTTTTTCCTAAACCACTCTTGCACTGACACGAACAAAAAGAATCAGGTAAATCCGTCGGTTCGTTCTCTCGTGATGCTCTGGCACACACAGGACATTTCATTTTTATATATATAGATATATATATATATATATATATATATATATATATATATATATATATAGATATATATATATATATATGTATATATATATATATATATGTATATATATATATATATATATATATATATATATATATATATATATATATATATATATATATATATATATATATAACAAATTAAATTCTATTCTCACTATGTTCTAGTGAGTTTTCACTTTCACTCAATTTTGGAGTACGTGACTTTCGAAGAAAGTCCGACTTGCAGTTTTTGGTTGACACCAATTGCGAAATATCAGAATTGTTGGCAATTGCTGCTTTGCTTATTTTAACATAGACCCAAAATTATGCAATGGAAAATTGTATTGCAAGCCTCTTGAAAGAGGTGTGGTCTAAGTAAAGCTTTAACGCTTTGCCAAATTATTGCCAGCTCCTGTTAACTGTGCAAGCTAACTTGAAAGAGGTGTGTTCTATGCAAAGCTTAGCGCTTTGCCAAATTATTATCATTGTTGCCAACGTGAAGCGTTGGGACAATGCTATGAACATGTTGCTGTACAACATGAGTACAACATGATATAAAAACATGATGCGCTCAACATATGTACAGCAACATCCAAAACTGAATGAATAGTGAAGAACCGTAAAGACAAGAAAAATGTATGCGCTAATTCACAACATTCCTCCCCCCTTATGGAAAATAATATATTATTAATAATAATATTATTAATAAAAATAGGATTATTGATAATTATTTACAAAATGACAATATATTTATTGTTGAAAATATAGAAATGATGATTTCTTAGAGTTAATATTAAGATGAAATAATATGTTTATTTTAACATGGTGATAATAAATATAATATGTTATTATTTTTTTTTTAAGTTATCTATAAAAATATGTTTGAATAATTAAATGGGTTTCAATAATAATAATGATAATAATATATATATATATATATATATATATATATATATATATATATATATATATATATATATATATATATATGTTTTTTTTATATGTGTTTTGTTTTTGTTTAATATCTTTTGTTTTATACTTGTGTAATATTTGTTCATACTTATAATGATAATATAACCGATTTAATACTTGTAATTGGATGATAATTATTATACATATATATGTATATAGATAAACTTGTTCAAATTATTTTATTTATACGTGTTTGGCATGTGTATTGTGTGTTTGTTGGTATTTTAAAATGAATATATTGATTTTATATTTGGGTTAGAGAAGTGTAAATAGTTACATGAGTGACTTTTGTGTGCCCTACTGTTGGACCAGATTTCTCCTCTTGCTCTTCTGTGTGTTGGTTCGCATTTGCCTTGTCCATCTTCTTGTGGAATTTGCTAACGGTGTTATCTCCAGTAGATGTCCTCTTGTTGATACGCTGGACTCTTAGTCGTTCAAGAGAGCTTTGGTCCCGTTGACTAGGTTGACGATTCGTTCGAGATAAGTGTTCTTTTCTGCGATCTTGTCAAACATTTTGAAAACATCTTGGTGCTCATGTCACTTTATGTTGCCTATAGATTTCTGAATTGTTGATATCAGAAAACCGCTGGGCATGCTCATGTCGTTTTATTAAGAATATTATAGATTTCTGAATTGTTGATATCAGAAAATCGTTACTGCATCGCTTCTACTCTATGTGCGATGGAAGACATAATAATTTGATTTTTTAAATTAATAGTATAATTTTTTTTTAATACCCCTTATTTTTTTTGTTGTTTCAATTAATAGTTAATACCGTTATTTATATTTTTATTCTTCTTTTTTTTATATATATATTTTTTTTTCTTCTCTTCTTATATTATTTTATTTTCTCTTTAATAAAAATTTGTATACCTCCTTTTTTTTAATTTTAGTTCTCCTTTTTTTTACATATATTTTTTTTCATATATATTTTTTTTATCTCTTTAAAAATTGAATAGTTAATATTATTTTCTTTTTTTTTTATTCTTTTTAATTAAAATTTGTATCCCCTCCTTTTTTAATTTAATTCCCCATTTTTTTTTCATGTTTATTATTTTTTTTTTGTTTTCTTTTTTTATCTCTTGTTATTATATTTTTTTCTCTTTCTTTTTCTTTAAAATTTAAAAATTCCTTTTAAAAAAAAAATTAATACCTATATATATATTTTATTCATATTATTTATTTTACTTATATGTTTCCTCTTTTATTTTTTCAATTCAATTATTAAAACTTTTTTTTTATTTCAACTACACTAAATAATTTAATTTATAAATCGCTTTTTTATAATTTTAAATTCTTTGCTTTTATTTATTACCTGTTTTTTTACATTTAATTTATTCTACTAATATATTTTTTTTCGTTCCTTTGTTTTAATTTTAACTGTACTAAATATTTATATATCTCTCTTTTTTTTAATTTTAATACTAACTGATATTTTTCTTCTTTTTTAAGAAATTTAAATTATTATAAGTAAGTTCTTCAAATTCATTTAAAATTTATTTGTTATTTTCAAACTTATTCAAAGTGAATTATATTAATATACAAAAGTACCTATAGTTTCTCTGCTTGTAAATAAATATAATTAGAGTTGCGATTTATTTTCTAAACATGTTTAATATTTTATTATATTATTTTTGTGTACATATATAAGTCACATTATATGAAACTTCCTACTGGCATGACGGTGAAATTGAATTACATTTATTTGCATTGTTTATGGTATCAAAAAAAAACTGCTAGATCTGCATTTATATGTCAGCTATTAACGCTTGCTTAGTGTATGATATACATACGTTCGTACAAATTGCATATGTGCTTCAGCATGAAACACTTGGGGAATGACCCTTTTCAAGGTTTGATAGCTTGCGCTATTAATGTAGGTCAGTAATGCAATTGTTGGGTTTGCATTATCTGTATTGAATTCGACAATTTTATGACTAACATTGATTTAAATTTAAATTAATGCAATTGGTTGCATGTGCTTAATTTATTTCTTTTCTCAATTGATGATTAACTAACTTTAAAATTATAAGTTCTTTTCCTAAAATAGTTATATATATATATAAATATATATATATATATATATATATATATATATATATATATATATATATGTATATATATATATATATATATATATATATATATATATATATATATGTATATATATATATATACATCTATATATATATATATATATATATAGATATATATATATATATATATATATATATATATATATATATATATATATGTATTTCTTATTACTAAATTTCTAATATGTCCTATCTCTTTATTTTTATTGCTATAATTTTTTCCTTTGTTTTTTACTTACTATTCATATTTATTTTTTCCTACAAATGACGAAGTATGTAATGTTTTATTTAATGATTACTATTTATCTTATGGTAAGATTTATTTTGTCTAACATAGATTGCAACATTATACGAGTTTAATTGTCAACGCATAGCTAATTGGTTTTATATTTTTATTTTCATGGGCTCTATTTTAGGGTAATATTATAATATTTTAAGTTTAAAACGCATACACTATTTGTGATATGCCTTTAACAAATTATTGTGAATTTTCTTATCTTTGTTTTTGATCAATATCGTCGGGGTCACTGGCCCACTTCCCTCTACGACCACGTAGGGTCCCTTCCAAATTGGAGAGAACTTATTCTTCCTAGTTTGGTTTTTCATTAAAACCATGTCGTGTGGTTTGAATTGTATAGGGTTGAGATTATTGTCGTATTGTTTTTTCGACACCTCCTTGGCCCTACATTAATTTTGCCTGACGATCTCGTGTGATCGCTGTATTTGGTACTTTAGTACCTTATTGTAGTCTTCTGCGTTATATAAAGGTGAAAATTTACGCTTTAAATTCGTAGGCATGTCGAAGTCAAACCCGTACAACGTACGGAATGGTGTTTGACCCGTCGACGTATGCACCGTGTTATTATGAACATGCGTTGCAGAATTTAACCATTGGTCCCAGTTTGACCCATCCTCTTTAGCAAAACTACGTAAATATTCAGCTAGTGGACGATGACTTTGTTCCAATGACCCATTAGCCTGCGGATGGTAGGGTGTTATATGTAATTTTTTAATTCCTAGCAATTTAAATGTATCCGAAAATAGTTTGGAAACGAAGTCCGATCCATTGTCTGTTACCAATACTTTGGGTATATTGTGGCGTGTAACTATTTCGTTGAAGAATGCTTTCGCTACGGTGTTGGCTTCCGCATCGGGTATAGCCACGCAGCACATAAATGTAGAAAAATCGTCCTGAAACGTTAAGATGTATTTATTCCCTGAAATGGTTTCAGGCAGAATACCCACCAGGTCCATGGACACTTTGTCAAAGGGTCTGACTGGCGTGTCAGTTAGAACCTTTTTAAGTTTGCTATACTCTTTAGGGGCTGATGATCTGTATAAATTTTAAATGGTCTTCCCAAAAGATATGCCCTAAAATTTTTTGTTGCCCATACAATTGCCAAATATTCTTTTTCTATAGTAGAATAGGGTGTTTCCGCCTCGTTAAGAGACCTACTGGCAAACGCGATCGGACGGTCGCTTCCAACTTCACCTTGCGAAAGAACCGCGCCAATTGCTTCGTTGCTGGCGTCTGTCGTGAGCAAAAAGGGTTCGTTAAAATCCGGATACGCTAGTATGCGTGGTGGTTACCTTGACGTGGTGTGGGGGCTTAAGTTACAATGACTCAATAAGGCTAAGCTGACGGAAACTTTTTTTTTTTTTTTTTAAGTTTCTGGTAGGGTCACCCTTGTCAGACAGGCTTGTGATGAGTAATGAACTAAATACTACCATAGTCTTTTTTATTGGTGGGGTGTCAGACTCTAAAGAAACCCCTATACCACCGCGATGGGTCAACATAAAGATATAACTACTCCAGGTGGTACCCACAAAAGTGGCAATCCACCCGCTTCGGCGGCTGAGGCAAGGATTCTGGAGGCCTCCATCCACGCAACCATCCCTGGTACGATGAACCTCTCTGCTCCTGTAGCAGGGGGTTCATCGTGCCCCTCCATCTCCCAAATTTATGAGACAGCTAGGAATCTAGAGGAGGATAACGACAACGCAGCGGTTCCCATACAAGTAGAGGAAAGTGTCGGTTCGGCTATGCCTACGACTAATCCTCCACTGTATGGCTGCTCGACAGTGTTGTTTCCTCTCAGGGCTCCTTTCTGTCACGTATTTGGAAACATGGTTCGATCGAAGGAAAGTGGTGTCTTACCAGCATCTAATCCTAGAGAGACCGACGCCCAACTGGAAGCTAAACTTCCATTGGAGACCGGACCCGGACCAGGTTGTCCGATGCCCAGGTGAGTAGGAGAAGGAAGAATAAAGCGAAAGATCGCAAAGAGGCTGAAAAGGCTAAAGGCGACGCTGGAGCTTTCTCTTCCCTAGCTACCACAGCAAAACGCGATAGATCGGTGGAGGTTACTCCGACTGAAGCCGGACCATCCGCTGCTGCTGTTGTGGCTGCCAATGCACCTGAGAAGCGCAATGGCAAGAAGTTTAAAACCTTCACTGCTACTGCGAAACCCCGTAACTCCAAGAACTCGACTGTTTCCAGTGATATTGCTTCCACAAGCAAGAGCACTGGTGCTTCATGTTCCGGATCGGCTGCGGATGAACTGCCTTCAATATCCACTGGCAGAGGTAGGCTAGCAGTATCATATCGTGATGCTGCTCGCAAAGCTCTTCCGGTTGCGATTATTGGCAAATTGGGGAAGGAGCAAAAGATGAATGATGCAGAAGTAAAACACTGCACCGATCATCTTTGGCGGCTAGTCAGCACCGGCGGTGTCAGTGCAAACGCAAAAGGCTATGAGACGAGTGATGGCATCATGAAGGTCCTATGCTCGTCTCAAGCCAATTTCGATTGGATTGCCACAGCCGTTGCTAAAATCCCCTCCTTAAGCAAATCGCGCTACGCTGTATTCAGCGGAGACGAACTTAAACGCAGGCGAGCAATATGCTGGATACCTGGTCCTATCTGGAAAACAGCGGAAGTGTTTGCCTGCCTACGTGCTCAGAACCAGGGCATCGAAACGAACGGATGGAAAATTTATAGCCATAAACCAGAGCAAGGTCCGGAGGACAAGGATGGCTCAACCCTGGTTGTTGGCTTAGACCAGAAGTCGTTAGATGTCATGCTATCTAAGTACGACAACCGTCTAAACTTATTCTTTGGACGGATCAAATTCCGATTCAATTCCAAATGAATAGGCATATGATGAGAAACGAGTTAATTATCCTGTCATGATATTTACTCAGATAAATCTGCAACATTCTAAAGCTGCTACCGCTTTACTAGGTAAGCGGCTCTCCATGTTGCATACATTACCTCACATCACAGCTATTCAAGAACCATGGGTGTATAACAAACGCATCTGTGGTCTTAGTGAACTACGTGGTGAAACCATACTATACGATGAGCAAGCCGCAAGGCCTAGAAGCTGTCTTATAGAATCGACACACTTTGCTGTCACCAAGTTAACCCAATTCTGTGGGCAAGACCTGGTGGCAGCAAAAGTGAGCTATGAAAGCGATAGTGGAAGGAAACATCTGATTGTCGCCTCAGGCTACTTCCCCTATGACTCACTACTGCCTCCTCCGCCTAAGGCAATTGTTGAGCTCATAGAGTACTGTGATCTTAAGGAGACGGCCCTTATTCTTTGCTGTGACGCTAATGCTCAACACACTGTGTGGGCAGCAGTAAATGCAACGCGCGAGGTACCAGACTCCTTGACTTCATCATGACCTCCAATCTGAACATTCACAACACTGGTAATAAACCCACTTTTGTGACTGCTAGAAGACAGGAAGTGATTGACCTTACTTTGTATAACTGTAGACTGAGAGAGTCAATCTTTAACTGGAAGGTTCTTAAAGAAGATTCTTTATCGGACCACAGGTGTATCGAGTTTCATACTGACCGAGAGGTGCTGCCCTCTATGACGGTAAGAAACCTTAGAAAAACGAACTGGGCACGCTTCAGACATGAACTTGAGAATTCTCTCAATATTCCTGTCAGATTTCGTACCAAAGAAAGTATTGAGACGTCCGTTCAAATTATGAACGATGTCATAAATTCTAGTTTTGTACGAACATGTCCGGTACGAAAAACGTTATCTAGACCTCCCGTTCCTTAGTGGAACGCTAGTCTTGAAACCTTGCGCAAGGATTCCAGAAAGCTTCTAAATAGGGCCCTAAGGAACAACTTAGACTCTGACTGGTTTCTTTATCGAGCTAGCAGAAAGAGTATAAGAAACGAATTCGTAAATCGAAAAGTGTTTCCTATAAAGACTTCTGCAGTAGCATCGAATCCTGCAGTGAGACTAGCAGATTGGTCAAGTTTCTTAAAAGAGACCGAACTGCTCGACTGAACTCACTGCGGAGACCTGATGGCTCGTATACTGAGTCTAAGACAGAGGCACTCAGTGTCCTAGTTGAGACTCACTTTCCGGGAAATCAAATCCACATAGGGCCACTTTGTAATCCCAGCACTGGGGACTGCAATAACAACTCTAATGTGACAAAACATGACTGGCAGGTTGCCATATTGGTTGTGTACGATGAAGCTATCCAATACGCAGTGCCCTCTTTTGATGGCTTCAAGTCACCTGGACCGGATGGCATCTACCCAGTCATGCTACAGGAAGGTATAACCCAATTGCTACCATGCCTAAAGAAGATCTTTAGAGCAAGTCTCGCATGGGCATACGTTCCGACATCCTGGCGTTTAGTTAAAGTAGCCTTCATTCCTAAAGTTGGAAGAGAAGACTATTCCATAGCCAAGAGCTTCAGACCCATTAGTATGATGTCCTTCATACTAAAGTGTCTAGAAAGACTAGTTGAGCTGCACATCAGAAAAACATCGCTGTCAAGGTACCCACTATCATCAAGCTGTGAAACAGCATTGCAACATCTGGTTGGCCGGATCGAGCATGCTTTTCAGAGGAAGATGTACGTGATGGGCATATTTGTTGACATCGAGGGTGCTTTTGATAATGCGACTTTTGATGGAATGTGTGACGCAGCTAGAAGGCATGGAATAGATGAAACATTGGTCAAATGGCTAAGGTCAATGCTAATGTTTAGGACCATCACTTCTGAGGCGGAGTGCGGTCAGTATATAATGGCAGGGGTGAATAGAGGTTGTCCTCAAGGAGGCGTTCTCTCCCCCCTGCTCTGGTGTATGCTGGTTGACTCTCTAGTCAACGATCTCGATGGACCAGGTGTCTATTCCCAGGCCTATGCAGATGATGTTGCCATTCTTGCCACAGGCTTTTCCCTCAATGAGGTCTGTGTTAAAACACAAAACATTGAACCGAATTGACAGCTGGTGTACTGCAAACGGACTTTCCGTCAACCCTCACAAAACAGGGATTGTTCTCTTCACTAGGAAAAGAATAATGACAGGATTATCTCTACCAGTACTTAAGGGTGTCACTATTCCTCTGTCTAACGAAGTAAAATATCTGGGCTTAACTCTAGATAGTAAACTACTTTGGACAAAAGATGTTGAAAATAAAATTTCGCGAGCATTGAATGCCTTCTGGCAATGCAGAGGAATTTTTGGGAAGACATGGGGACTATCGCCGAGCAAAACCTTGTGGATTTACACGGCAATGATAAGACCGATGATATCATATGCATCGGTAGTCTGGTGGAACAAGTTGTCGCGAAAATGCGTGACAACTAGTCTTGCCAAGATTCAGAGAACCGTGTGTCTGGGTGTTACGGGTGCCTTTCCCACTACACCTGGTCCAGCACTGAATGCAATCTTAAACCTACCACCACTTGAAATCCTCATCAGAGGCGAAGCCATGAAAGGCTGCTGGAGACTAAAATGAGGTGGTTTCTGGTTTAATGTTCCCTGGAATATCTCTGACATTGCACTTGACACTCCATTAGACACCTCTCTACTGGAGATGCCCTCTGATGCAATGATAACAGAAATATTACCAAGACGAAATTTTGAGGTCTGCCAACCTGACATTCAAGACTGGCTAACGCCTGACTGTGAGCCAGGTAGAGGGTCACACCGCATTTTCACAGACGGCTCCAGAACCGATCAGGGATCTGGTGCTGGAGTGTTTGTGGAACCGGATGACCGCAGACTTCACTTCGCCTTAGGCGACAATGCCTCGGTATTTCAAGCCGAAGTCTATGCTATACTTATGGCTATGGACTACATTGCGGATAATAGATGGCAGAACAGGGCTATATCAGTTTGCAGCGATAGTCAGGCTGCTCTTATGGCTTTGAACAACCAGGTCATCACATCCAAAATTGTACGTCAATGCAGATCACGTCTCAATTGTGTTGGTAAATACAATACACTGAAACTGATTTGGGTGCCGGGCCATAAAGGAGTTTCGGGCAATGAAACATCTGACGAACTAACACGTGCTGGATCTGAGGATAATCCATTTGGACCAGAACCTGTGCTTGGACTACCTGCATCTACCCGAAAATTCGTCATCAGCTCTTGGGTCGCCTCCGCACACAAGAGCAGATGGCTGAATGAGACGAAATGCAGATTCTCCAAGCTCATAACACCGACGATAACCAAAAGATCGGCCTCGTTTCTACTTTCCTTAAGTAGAAAGGAGTGCAGAAAACTGACGGAACTTCTAACGGGACACAACGCATGTGAAAAACACATGAACGCAATCGGCCTGGCCGAAAGCGCCTTATGTTCTGCCTGCTACGAAGAAACTGGCACCACAGAGCACTATCTCTGTGACTGTCCAGCATTTTCTAGAATTAGAAGGCAGATCTTTGGCACAGACGTGATGATAGAGGATCAGCTTCACTCTCTATCACACAATAGCCTTCTTAGATTCAATAATGAATCTAAGAAATATCATTAAAAAACAGGGAACTGGGTCACAGCACAATGGATATAACCCTGTCTGAGTGCTGTGGCTCTATTTTTTATCCCACATTAAAAAAATAAATAAAAAATGGGTGGTGACATAATTGCCTCCTTAAGTTTTAAAAATGAATTCTGACTATTGTCATTCCATATGAACTTAGCGTCCTTCTTAAGTAAACAGTTTATTGGTAATGACAATTTCGCCATACCTCCTATAAATTTTTTATAATAATTAATTAAGCCTAAAAATGCTTGAAATTCTATTTTTCGGAACTGGAATATTTTTTTACACACTCTACTTTTGCTGGGTCTGGTAGGGCATCTAACTCAGAACACTTATGTCCTAAATATATAACCTCGCGTATAAAAAACTGATATTTCTCTGTATTTAATTTCAAATTATGTTCTCTCAGCTTTTGCAAAACTTTGCATAGCCTATGCTCGTGTTCTGCTAAATTATTTCCATAAACCACTATGTCATCTAAATAAATGAAACAGTCAATACCCTGTAAACCTGTTAGTATGTGGTTCATTATCCTTTGAATAGTGGCAGGTGTTCCCGTTAAACCGAATGGCATCCTGTTGAATTCAAAATGACCAAGACCTGTACTGAAAGCAGTTTTTTCTCTGTCACTATCTTCAACTAGAACCTGATGGTAACCACTGGCTAAATCTAGTGTTGAAAAATACCGACTAAAAAAAAATACCGACTTAACTGGTCTAAAATCTCATCTATTCGTGGTATCGGAAACACCTGTTTGATGGTGACGTCATTTAATTTTCGGAAATCTATAACTAGTCTCCATTTCTTATTGCCATCTTTATCGCCCTTTTTAGGTACCAATAATAATGGGGAATTCCAACGCGACATGCTTGGTGAAATAATTCCGTCGTCTAACATCTTTGATACTTGTCTATTAATCTCATTTCTATGCTAATGAGGAAGTTTATACTGTTTCTGATTTATTGGTGGCTGATTCCATTGTGTGGGTATTTCATGTTTTAATATCGTAGTGAATGTTAATTCATCCCCTTCCAAATGAAAAACGTAATGATATGACAAGCAAATATTTTGCAAAGATGCAACTTCTTCTTTATTCAATGATTCATCGACCTTCACATTCCCTAATAATCTTTCAATTCAATTTTTTACATTAACCGAGTTTATTTTATTTATTGTAGAACTCGCCTTTGTTGAAATTTGAAAATTGTGGATTGAAATTGCAATCAATGGTCACCTCCTTATCGGTGGCATTTAAAATTGATGCAAATACTCTATTTCTTCTAGCATTTGTTAAACTCTCTCCCAAATATACTCCTGGCTGAATTTCCTGTTTGTGCAACAAAACTATTGGAATTCTTGTTTTTAACGGCAGTGATACAACCATGTGTTGTTTGTTAGAGTCCTTCTACTAGGACTTTAACTTCCTTGTTCCTTTTTATACTTACTAAGTATCTTTTTATGTGTTTATTATTTAATAAAACCCGAGTCTTTTTACTTTCAGACACTTTATTTCGTTTTTAAAGGGTTTTTACACTTATACTTATCACTATTTTTTAGAACTGGATACTTCAGCTTATCGGAAACAATTGATTTTTAGTCTATACTTAACTTCTTCATAACACCTCGTATTCTTTTAATTTCACAATAAATTGAGTACTTTCATCATGCTAAAATAACTTAGTCAGCATTACTAAGTGACTCATAAAATAAAATAACTTAGTCAGCATTTATTTGTATGATCAGAGTGACATATTTAATGTGGGCGTACATACTGGCTATGTTTAGTAGTATGCGCCAAGACAATTAAATGCTGTTTGTGTTTAACATGCATAATTCTTAACCCTAAAAATATGCCATTAAGAAAAGTATCCTGGTTATGTTATGTTGTGGATCATAAGTACGCTGTAAGCTCTACAATTATGATACACAATAGTGGATCATATGTAAGCTGTAATTATGATACACACCATACCTCCCCCCTTATTGAAGGAAAAAAAATATTATTATTAAGAAGAATAATAGTTTTTTTTTCTTTCGTATTATTTTAATTATTTCTGAAGAGAAAATTATTATTAAAAAGAATAATAGTTTTTTCTTTTTACATTGTTTTATGTGGTATTAATTAAGTTAAGTTCTATTAATTATGAGTTGTAATCTTTACTTATATAATATTTAATGGATATTAGTAAATTAAGGGTTGTAATTTCCAGTTATATATAATAAAAACCTATTTTCGTTGCTGACTGCTGCTGTTCTGCGGTAGTAGTTCGATGCGTTGTTTTTGTTTCTGACGTATTGTCTTCTATTTCATGTGACTTCGTTCGTTGACTTGCTATGGGTGTTGTGGTGTTTGGTTTCTGCGTTGTTGATTTCCGCAATGACCCGATTTTTTCGAGTGGCGATTTCTTGCTGGGAAATGTATTTGACACCATTTCAAGGTTTTCCTTAGCCGCTTCTACATCTATTGTTGCTATTGGTGATTTATTTGTATTAAATTCATCGGCTTTTATTGTTGCTTTATTTTTAATTGTCGAGTAGTAATGTATGTTTAATACATATGCTGCTATTATTATTATTAATATCAGCATTAATATGCCGTAAGACATACCGGTTTTCGTTATTTTATTTTTATTAAGTAATTCTTTGCGTTCCTGGTTATCAGTTAATTGTAGTAATATTTCGTGGAAATCACGATGCCCATCTCTTAATGCTGATCTTATTTTGCTGTGGTGTGTATACTCATGTGTATGTGGTTGATGTGTATACTCGTGTGTATGTGGTTGATGTGTATACTCGTAGGGCAGTATCATTTCTTTGTTGTGTAGATTGCAAGTTTCAGTTATGGACATCCAACCCAGGCCTGATAATGGCAACGTGGCTATATTTGACCCACAAACTGCTTCGAAAGATGCTGGCGTATTGAATTTATACAACCATGTGTTTGGGGTCTATAGTTTAACCACTAGGCCTGAACTCCTTTTGATTAGAATATGTTGACAGGTATCTTTAATATCTGTTCTGTGTTGAATCAGCGCGACTTCGCATAGTGTGTTGCTAGTTGTTAGCATGGTTCCTGGACGTTTGCATAGTGTAATTTCTTTGTCCGTATGTTGGCTAACCAAAAATAATTATCGGGTGTAATCGTCCCTTGTATAGATCATCTATGATTTCCATTTCCATCAGCTGCTGCCCTTGAATTTCGATTAGGTTGGCATTAATTGTAGATTGAATTTCCAATGAATACATCATGAATAGTAAATGACTAACTTGTTGGTTTATTTTTCATTGATGTATTTTTGTGTTCTTATTGTTATGTTTAACACATTTTGCAGATATTCGACTTCCTTCAAGGAATTCAGTAAAGGTTAATTTGATGAAATCACCGTAATTTGTATGTTTTATGTTCATTATTATCAATATTATTGAGTTGTTTATAGATAGTCTCTCTTTCATTATTTTCCATCAGTCCGAAAGACCAGTTCAGTCCTTCGCCAATAAAATTGAGTGATCTCTTTTGTCGCTTAATTATTTCTTCATTTTTCTGTAGCGTGGATATTATTGCCATGGTTTCCCGTGTTGCTGCTAAACACAATCTATTTATGCTGGGTCCATTTACATTGGTGCTCATTTGTTCGCACATTGTATTTGCCGTAATTATGTATTTGTTTGTCAGCTTCAGGAAATCGTTCAGTTGTAGCGGTTTAAATTTATCTATTATCGTCCATTCATCATTGTAGAACAAATCATCAGTTGTCTTCTCAAAGCATAATCTTGTATCAATAATTGAAGTCTGCGTGATGTTGACTGCTTCCTTGGCTGCCAACATCAGGACCAGTGTGACAATTCTAATCATTATATTGGTTTCGCTCTTTATTTCCTATTGTAAAGAGAAGAAATTCCATTTTTTTACATATATAAATGGAATCCTTAATAATTTTATGTAGTTTTCTTATAAATATTTCTCATTTTACCCCTTAATACATATTGTTAAGGCGTTGGCCAAAATTATACTTTAAATAGTTATAGTAGTTAATATATATGTTAACATGTATTATATGATTTATTTTGGAAACATATATTCAGATATGTTTCTGTATTGTTGTAATACAAATTGTTTTATATAGAACCCCAGTAGTACATGGTTAAATGCTAGTCATATTCAGTAATACTTAGCTATTTACTCATGCACGAACTAAGAATTTACTATGTATTAGGAAATAAGCGCGCGCGACTTCTTAGCATTACATAAGTGTATTTGTTATATTAAGATGTTATATATTTAATTTTGTACATGTCAACTATACTTATTTATGTTCATTATCGTGTAATGATGAATTTAATTCGTTTGTTAGTTTGTTAGTTAGCTATATTAATGCATATCTGCATTAATATATTTAGTTTCATGAATGAAAATTTTATTAATGATAAAAATGTTAGGCACTTTTGTCGCTGCACTACCGTATCTCATTTCATTTCCAGTACGTTGGCTTCTGCCTGTAAAGTGCTGAAGTACATTTAATCGGTTGGAATATAAATATATCCAAGTCTTCTATATTAATATGTCTGGGAGCATTGCGCTCTATGTGCAATGAACTTGTTTGTTTAAAACGCCAATGAGTTGGGTACTGACCTATCGCAATTTTAATGACAACGTAATTTTTATACCTGGAAAATTCGTACCTCAAACAATAATTTGATTTTGTTATTTGTTTATATTCAATGCTAGTCATCTTCAATTAATACATAGTTATTTTCTCTGCGATTTGTATTTTGGCAATGTTACATGACATTTTTTGGATTTTATAAATTATTTAAAATTAATTTATTTAATATCTACATTTAGAAATAATATAGTTTTTCTCTATTCTTTATTTATTTTTTAGTTTCAAATTCGTTAGTACACGAAGCAGTCATTCTCAGTCATTCTCAATATGTAATACTTAGCTATTCTGTCCTGCACTAACTATTTGACTTTATTTCAATGATGTTAAAAATTATTGGTTCTTGTTGCAGACAGTGTTTATTTAATTCTACGTAAATATACTGTTGTATGCTTTTAACAAATTATTATGATATTTTTTCGCTTTACTCTTGATACAAATCTCAGTCGTTACTGGGCTTATTATTGAAAGTTCCTCCGAGGGTCCCACCCAAACTGGTGAAAATTTAGTTTTCCTATTTTGTTTTTTTAATAAAATTTTATCGCCTACTTTGAATGTTATTGGGTGTAATGAGCTATCATAGCTTTGCTTAGATTTTTCTTTGGCTCTGGCTTGATTTTGTCGTTCGATTTCGTGTGTGCGTTGAATTTGGTATTTTAATAGCTTGTTGCTATCATCTGGTGCGCATTTGCGTTTAAGATTGGTTGGAATTCAAAATCGTAACCGTATAAAGTACGGAAAGGCGTTTTGCCGGTAGACATATGCATTGTATGTATTTAATGTACATGCATTGCTGTATTTAACCACTGGTCCCAGTTTGACCCATCCTCTTTCGCAAAACTTCGTAAATACTCTGCTAATGGTCGGTGGCTTCTTTCCAAAGATCCGTTGTCCTGGGGATGATATGGCGTAATACGTAACTTTTTAATTCCTAACAATTTACACGTGTCCGAAAATAATTTTCGAACCATTGTCGGTGATCAATACTTTTGGTATGTTATGACGTGCACTGATTTCGTCGTAAAATGCTTTTGCACAGTGCTTGCTTCTGCGTCTGGGATAGCTACGCAGCACATATATTTTGAAAAATCATCTTGAAAAGTTAATATATATTTACTACTTAATGCATCTGCGTTCAAATTCTGTTTATCTGGTTTGTAAAATATTTCAAAATCATATTCTGATAATTTATGACTGAAACGTGCTAACCTTGATGTGTGATCTTTAAGATTGTTGTGCTACGTAATGGTTGATGATCTGTATAAATTTGAAAATGTCGGCCAAGAAGATAAGCTCTTAAATTTTTCGTTGCCCAGACTATAGCTAAAAATTCCCTTTCAATGGTGGAGTAATTTTTTTCTGTTTCATTTAATGCCCTACTAGCAAATGCTATTGGTCGGTCTCTCCCTACTTTGCCTTGCGATAGTTCCGCGCCTATTGCTTCGTTACTTGCATCCGTTGTAAGTAAAAAAGGTTTTGTAAAATTTGGATATGCGAGTGTGGGTCTGGCAGAGCACCTAGTTCCCAACATTTATGTCCTAAATAGACAACTTCGCGACGCAAAAACTGACATTTTTCTGTATTTAATTTTAAATTGTGTTCCCTCGATTTCTGCAATACTCTACTCAACCTAAGCTCATGTCCAGCAAAATTCTTTCCATACACCACTATATCATCAAGATAAACAAAGCAATCCTGTTAATATGTGGTTCATTATTCTTTGGAAGATAGCTGGTGCACCTGTTAAGCCAAATGGCATTCTGTTAAATTCGAAATTCTGTTAAATTCGAAATGTCAGTTATACCCTCCTTCTACTAGTACCTGATGATAACCACTTGCCAAGTCTAAAGTTAAAAAATAGCGACTGCGACCTAATTGGTCTAATATTTCGTCTATTCGAGGAATCGGAAATACTTTTTTTATTGTCACGTCGTTCAATTTACGTAAATCTAGCCTCCACTTTTTGTTACCGTCCTTGCCGCTATTTTTAGGAACCAGCCACATCGGTGAATTCCAGGGTATCACCTTGATGATATAATGTATTCATCCAACATTTTATTAACCTGTCTATTGATTTCATCTCTATAAGTGTGTGGCAATTTGTATTACTTTTGGTTTATCGGTGGCTGGATCCATAGTGTTGTTATTTCATGTTTAAGCGCTGGCGTGTATGTTAATTCATAGCCGTCTAAATGAAAAACATCATGATACGAAATTCACAGATTTTGTAAAGTTGTGATTTCGTCTTTATTTAAAGTCTCATCAATTTTCATTTCTTCTAATAATTTATTAATTCTGTTTGTAATGTTTACTGAATTTATGCTATTTATTGTAGAATTAAGTATCCGATTCTTTATACTAATTAAAATTCGAAAATTTTGGTTTAAAAGTACTGTCTATTATAATTTCTTTTTCTGTAGCATTTCAAACTGAAACATAAACTCTATTTTTGCTAACATTCGATATGCTTTCGCTCAAATATACTCTGGTAAAAATTTCTTGTTATGTATTAATACTATTGGAATATTTGTTTTTAAACGTAATGATACTATCTTTGAGGTTCTCGCTTGAATTTTAATTTGTTGATTGTAAAAAATATTTTGTATTTCTGTCTGCGATTTCATTGGTAGTTTTATAATATGGTTTTTATGTTTATCAAAGAATGTTTTTGTTTTGTCTATCGCATTTATTACAGATCGATGCCATAAATTGTCACATCCGATTATTCCATTGACTGGTACGCCTTGTTTAAGTGACACTACGTGTAGCATTAAACCTATGCCCTATGTTCCTATGTTGGACTTTGGTGGAACCTAATGTTCTAACACACCCACCAAAAGCTCCTTTTAAATCCTTTTGTATATTTTCGTTAAAGTCTGGCAAATTTGTCATTGCATTTTCTTTTACTATACTGGCATCAGCTCCTGAGCCTACCAGTAAAATAAGTCTTCCATTTTTAGCTGCCTCGCAAGGTACTTCAATGAAAACGTCACTTACATTAGATAAATCCAAGCTATCCTATGCCCACTGCATATTATGCGATCACCTCCTTTAATTCATATTTTAATTTATTGGTCTCCTCTGTTCTATGGAAATGAAATGGAGTAGTAAATTTGATCACAGTCTCCTCCGACGTCTGATCTACAATTCCTAACACTTTCGGCCCTATATTACTATTATTATTCGCACATCTCCAATTAGATTCGTGACCATAAGTTCCACATTCGTAGCAGAAAGGCGTATTTTTTCTAATAATACATTCATCCCTAGTATTCCCCAATTTGCTACAAAATGAACATGTTGGAACACTTCTTTTATAGTTGCTTTCATTATTTATTTGCTGCAATTTATTTTCCGATATAACGCTTAACTGTGTTTTTTCTATATAATTATATTCATCCTCTTCCGATATTGGACTTCACTGCATATCAGCCTGTACATTTAAAGCTTCTTCCAACAATGCATATAATGTTTCTGACTTACTACCCAACAATACAACCTTTATAGTTGGATCCTTCACCCCTACTTTAAAAGAGATCAACACTGAGCTCTGTAATTCTAATCTGAATACGTCATTCTCACTTATCTTTTTACTGTATTTTTTACTTGCAATTTCCAAAGCCATGAATTGTAACTCATCTAATCGTCTTCCAAACATTCTCAAACTCTCGTTACAATTTTGATAAGCCTTTTTAATCTCTTCTAGTACTAATTCTAAATAAATTTCATTTAAGTACGTATTTTTTAACAACTCGTAAAATTCTTCTATTTTTTAAAACTGTTTTGTCCTTACTAATTTATAAGCATCTCCCTCCAAACGTAACCTAACGCATTTAATAAATTCCTCACTATCTGATTCCTTAATTTTAAGCTTAGCTGTTTCACAACATTCAATAAATTTATATAATTCTGTTTCTAATAATGGAGATTCCGCCCCAGAAAAGTAAGGAACAACGTAATGAACGCGTTTCATACATTTTCAGTACCCATTATTACTGTTTCTTATTTTTCCATTTACATAATCATATAATTAATTATACCTTTCTTAAATAGATTATTTATTTTGTTTTTACTAGTTTCATATTAAATCAACTTTTAACCATTATTTAATTTATCTATTGAATTTTTTACTACCTTATTTATCACATTTTTATGTTTGATTATTTAAACTTTTTAAACTATATTTCAAAATTCCATTATTTTTTTGCTTATATCACAAATTCACAATTTTTTTTTTTCACCGCACATATTTTTTTATCCACTATTTTTCACAAATACAAAAAATATTTTCCATGATCCTGTTTACGTCCTTCTACTAGGACTTTAACTTCCTTAAACCTTTTTATACTTACTAAGTCCCTTTTTTATGTGTTTATTATTTAATAAAACCCGAGTCTTTTTACTTTCAGACACTTTATTTCGTTTTTAAAGGTTTTTTACACTTATACTTATCACTATGTTTTAGAACTGGATACTTTGGCTTATCGGAAATAATTCATTTTTAGTCTATACTTAACTTCTGCATAACACCTCGTATTCTTTTAATTTCACAATAAATTGAGTACTTTCAACATGCTAAAATAACTTAGTCAGCGTATTCTTATAAAATACCTTAGTCAGCATTACTAATTGACTCATAGGCTAAAATAACTAAGTCAGCATTTATTTGAATGATCAGAGTGACCTATTTAATGTGGGCGTACATACTGGCTATGTTTAGTAAAAATATGCTATTAAGAAAAGTATACTGGTTATGTTATGTTGTGGATCATAAGTACGCTGTAAGCTTACAATTATGATACACAATAGTGGATCATATGTAAGCTGTAATTATGATACACAACAGCAGAAAGGCCACTAAAATGGGGACCCGTAGCAAATAGTGTAGTAAGGCCAGTAGTTGTAGAAGTTCCTAAGAGGACACTACAACAAAATAAAACAGCGAATATGATTAACGCAGAAAATGAAGAACAAAAAATAAAAATACATATTAATGAAGATAGAAATCTTCCAACAAAAACACATAATAAACTAAATGATAATAATACACAACTTGACACGAATAATGAACAGAATATAGGAATTAAAAATAAACAAATTATAAAAAAAAACAAATAAAGTAAAGATAGTAAAACCAATTGAATCGGAAGTTAAAAATATTAAAATCAAGAATAATAAAATCAAAAGTAAATCAAATAAAAAGAAAGTCGTAATTAACTGCCCTGAAAATCTGGGAATTGTAGATCAAACGTCTGGCAAGACTGTGGATACATTCCGTACAGGAGCGAGTATAATTTGTAATGAAGTAATTTCAATATTTCTTTTTATTATTAGCGCTATGTGCGTTTTATCGTCAGAAATGTATAATAAATTCACGATTTGTGAAATTAAATTGTCTTCAATTGCTAATAATTTTAAGAGTAAATTTATGTCGAGGGAAATGAAATTAGCTTCACAATTAGGCATGCATCGTAAAATATTTAACCGGCATGGAGAGTGTTTTCAGATATCCGATACGAGTGATGTGTTCATTGAAGTACCTTGCGAGGCAGCAAAAAATGGAAAACTGTTAGTAGATTCTGGAGCTGAGGCCAGCCTGATTAAAGAAAATAGGATGACACGTTTGCCGAATTTAAATAAAAATATTCAGAAGGATCTGAGTGGTGCTTTTGGTGGATGCGTTAGAACCTTAGGCTCCACTAAGATTCAGCACACAAACATAGAAAACCTGAGTTTGACGCTACACGTTGTGTCACTTGAACAAGGGGTACCAGCGTGACAATCTCGGGAACAGATCTATAATAAATGCGTTAAAAAAAAATTACATTTTTTGATGAAGACAAAAATCACCTTGTTAAATTTCCATTAAAATCATTGCAAGATATAGCAAATATTAATTTTAATCAACAAATCAGGGTACAGCCCAGAACAGCCATGGTTGTATCACTGCCGTTAAGAACAAGCATTCCTATAGTTTTGTTGCACAAACACGCTATTGAAGATAGTGACAAAGAAAAAACTGCTTTCAGTACAGGTCTTGGTCATTTTGAATACAACAGGATGCCATTCGGTTTAACAGGAGCACCTGCCACTATTCAAAGGATAATAAACCACATACTTACAGGTTTACAGGATATTGACTGTTTCTTTTATTTTGATGACATAGTGGTTTATGGAAATAATTTAGCAGAACACGAGCATAGGCTATGCAAAGTTTTGCAAAAGCTGAGAGAACATAATTTGAAATTAAATACAGAGAAATATCAGTTTTTTATACGCGAGGTTATATATTTAGGACATAAGTGTTCTGAGTTAGGTACCCTACCAGACCCAGCAAAAGTAGAGTGTGTAAAAAAATATTCCAGTTCCGAAAAATAGGAAGGAAGTTCAAGCATTTTTAGGCTTATTTAATTATTATAGAAAATTTATAGGAGGTATGGCGAAACTGTCATTACCAATAAACTGTTTGCTTAAGAAGGAAGCTAAGTTCATATGGAATGACAATTGTCAGAATTCGTTTTTAAAACTTAAGGACGCAATTATGTCACCACCTATACTAGCGTATCCGGATTTTAACGAACCCTTTTTGTTCACGACAGACGCCAGCAAAGAAGCAATTGGCGCGGTTCTTTCGCAAAGTGATCGCGTTTGCCAGTAGGTCTCTTAACGATGCGGAAACACGCTATTCTACGATAGAAAAAGAGTTTTTGGCAATTTTATGGGCAACAAAAAATTTTAGGACATATATTTTGGGAAGACCATTTAAAATTTATACAGATCATCAGCCCCTAAAGGGTATAGCAAACTTAAAAGATCAGACATCACGTCTTGCGCGTTTCCGACACAAATTATCGGAATATGATTTCGAAATTCATTATAAACCAGGGAAAAGTAATTTAAACGCGGATGAGCTTAGCCGCATACCGAATAATACTGAAAAAGTAGTTGTGTACAAACACGTTCGAAAACCATGAAAGGAGACAAGGAAAACGATAAGAAACAGTTAGAATGCGATCCTGACGATTTGATAACGAAGGAAAATGACAATATGATAATTCTAACTGAACCTCGGGACATAAAGACGGTAATTAAAGATTTTCACGATTCACCGTTAGGTGGTCACCAAGGGGGCGTAAAACATTTTTAAGAATTCGGCAACAGTACCGATGGGACGGTATGCAGAAGCAAATAAAGGATTATGTGCAAAATTCTTCAAAATGTCAGGTAAACAAGAGTTCAAGGCTGACGAAGATGCCAATGGTTCTATCTGATACGCCAGTCAGACCCTTTGACAAAGTGTACATGGGCCTGGTGGGTATTCTGCCTGAGACCATTTCAGGGAATAAATACATCTTAACGTTTCAGGACGATTTTTCTAAATTTATGTGCTGCGTGGCTATACCCGATGCGGAAGCCAACACCATAGCGAAAGCATTCTTCAACGAAATAGTTACACGCCACAATATACCCAAAGTATTGGTAACAGACAACGGATCGGACTTTGTTTCCAAACTATTTTCGGATACATTTAAATTGCTAGGAATTAAAAAATTACGTATAACACCCTACCATCCGCAGGCTAATGGGTCATTGGAACAAAGTCATCGTCCACTAGCTGAATATTTACGTAGTTTTGCTAAAGAGGATGGGTCAAACTGAGACCAATGGTTAAATTCTGCAACGCATGTTCATAATAACACGGTGCATACGTCGACGGGTCAAACACCATTCCGTACGTTGTACGGGTTTGACTTCGCCATGCCTACGAATTTAAAGCGTAAATTTTCACCTTTATATAACGCAGAAGACTACAATAAGGTACTAAAGTACCAAATACAGCGATCACACGAGATCGTCAGGCAAAATCAATGTAGGGCCAATCAACCCTATACAATTCAAACCACACGACATGGTTTTAATGAAAAACCAAACTAGGAAGAATAAGTTCTCTCCAATTTGGAAGGGACCCTACGTGGTCGTAGAGGGAAGTGGGCCAGTGACCCCGACGATATTGATCAAAAGCAAAGATAAGAAAATTCACAAAAATTGGTTAAAGGCATATCACAAATAGTGTATGCGTTTAAAACTTAAAATATTATAATATTACCCTAAAATAGAGCCCATGAAAATAAAAATATAAAACCAATTAGCTATGCGTTGACAATTAAACTCGTAGATTGCAACATTATGTTAGACAAAATAAATCTTACCATAAGATAAATAGTAATCATTAAATAAAACCAAGGATTGAAACCTAAACGAATAAAGGTTTCGATTTCGGTTTCGGTTTTTTCTGCGTTTCGGTTTCGGTTACGGTTTCGGTTTTAAGTTTTTATAACGAAACGGTTTCGGTATACCGGTTCATGTTACGGTTTCGGTTTTGATTTCGGTTTTTGTATAAATTTTCTTTTTTCCATATTTTTCAAATAATTTATCATTGCTTATATGGTGCTAAGTTATGTTCAAATTATGATATTGGGGTAAAGTGGGAAACGTAATTTAAACAATGTTTTTTGTTATTTTGGTTAAAATATAGTGTTATATTAATTATTTAATTGATTACGCCACGTAAAATTTTAATTTAAAATTTCGTAACCACAAACCAATGAAAAGCAATTTTTTGACATAACCTGAGATATGATCTGAATTGCAAAGAAGAAGAATTTTGTACAATTTCCATCCATAAAAGCCAAAGAAATTAAATTTCAACAATTCAGTGAACTGCAATATATGTAAAATAGTGTTGATCAAAAGCAAGTCAAGAAATGGTAATCTTGTTCTTGTTCTTAAACGCTGAGTCTTGCTCTTGTATAGGTACATATGATCTTGTTCTTGCAATACCTTTCTTGCTCTTGCTTGCAAGAATCTTTCAAAATTTTACTTTTTAAATTTTAAATAAAAGATCGAAGACAAATATCTTAAACTGCATTATGAAAACGAATTGATTTTGAACACTAATTGTATTTAAGTTACTCATTTTTCATATTTTCAATTTCTTCAACAAAAAATAAATTATTTTACTAACAAAAAAAATTTGAATTATATTTTAACAAGAATTAATTAATAAAATATAATTGTATAAATCAAATGATGTTGGCAAGACAATTCAAAATCTCAAGGCCATAATAAAATGAACATAATATGTTCAATGTATATTATACATTCATAATAAATATAAGGAATATTTCGTATAGGCATATTTCCATTTTCGTCAGAGATTAAAAAAAATCCGAATGCTGCACGCACCGAATGCTGCAACGCAAACGCTACAAATCGAACACTAACAGAAAGAAGAGACAACAATAACGAATTACGATTCGTATATACACACTTTCACAACGACAACTCTTTGTTGCTATTCGGTATCATCGTAAGGCAACAAACAGACGCATGACAACAGACAGACGCATAACAACGGACAGACGCATGACAGCAGACAGTCGCATGACACCACACTACATGTCTGTATCTAGTACAGCTATCTAGTTGGCAACAACAACGAGTTTTTTTTTTGTGGTACAAAAAATTTCCCGCCAAAAATTCTATAAAAATCGTGGATGCTGCTTTATTTTCATTTCTGTTGTTTTTGCTCTTACAAACGAATCAACGGATTTGTGAAAAATAAGAAAATTACAAAAAGCAATATATAAGCTAAATGAGGTACACTGTGAAAATGTTCATATATTATTATTATTTTTTTGTTTTATAAGTTGAATGAAATAATGCACATAGAACTTGACTTAAGTAAACCTCATGATTTTACAAAACAAAAATAATAATGTGCATAAGTGCATATGCACAATCGATGTACGAACTAGTGTAGCGAAGAAAAGCGAAAAAACATTGTTTTGTCTATTTTATCTTATTGAAGCGACTTTTGAAGCACTTTTGAAGCTATTTACCGCTACAAAAGTGCTTCACAGACCTTATTTATAAGATGCTTATATTCTTTAGCCTTGAAAAAATGTTGGGAACTCACAATTTTATTAAATGACACTTTACTTAAGATCTTCTATTATAAAATAAAATATGTTTTTCCTGTTTCTATTTATAGGTACTTTTTTAAAAACCGTTTTAAACCGGTATAAAACCGAAACCGTTTATATCGGTTTTGGATATCGGTTTATTTCTGATTTTCGTATAACGGTTTCGGTTACGGTTTCGGTTTTAAAAATGAAACGGTTTTAAACGGATATCGGTTTCGGTTACGGTTTCAATCCTTGAATAAAACATTACATACTTCGTCATTTGGAGGAAAAAATAAATATGAATAGTTTCGGAAAACAGTAAGTAAAAAACAAAGGAAAAAATTATAGTAATAAAAATAAAGAGATAGGACATATTAAAAATAATAATTTAGTAATAAGAAATACATATATATATATATATATATATATATATATATATATATGTATGTATTTATATATATATATATATATATATATATATATATATATATATATATATATATATATATATATACATATATATATATATATAGTTAGTTAATCATCAATTGAGAAAAGAAATAAATTAAGCACATGCAACCAATTGCATTAATTTAAATTTAAATCAATGTTAATCATAAAATTGTCGAATTCAATACAGATAATACAAACCCAACAATTGCATTACTGACCTATATTAATAGCGCAAGCTATCAAACCTTGAAAGGGTCATTCCCCAAGTGTTTCATGCTGAAGCACATATGCTGAAGCAAGCGTTAATAGCTGACATATAAATGCAGATCTTGCAGTTGTTTTTGATACCATAAACAATGCAAATAAAAATAATTCAATTTTACCGTCATGCCAGTAGGAAGTTTCATATAATGTGACTTATATATGTACGAAGAATTTAAAATTATAAAACAGCGATTTATACATTAAATTATTTAGTGTAGTTGAAATAAAAATAGTTTTAATAATTGAATTGAAAAAATAAAAGAGGAAACATATTAGTAAAATAAATAAAATGAATAAAATATATATATAGGTATTATTTTTTTTTTAAAGGAATTTTCAAATTTTAAAGAAAAAAAAAAGAGAACAAAATATAATAAGAAGAGATAAAAAAAGAAAACAAAAAAAATAATAAACATGAACAAAAATGGGGAATTAAATTAAAAAAGGGGGGGATACAAATTTTAATTATAAAGAAGAAAAAAAAAAGAAAATAATATTAACTATTCAATTTTTAAAGAGATAAAAAAAATATATATATGAAAAAAAAATATGTAAAAAAAAGGAGAACTACAATTAAAAAAAAGTAGGTATAAAAATTTTTATTAAAGAGAACAAAAAAAGAATATAAGAAGAGAAGAAAAAAATATATATATAAAAAAAAAGAAGAGAAAAAATATAAATAACGGTATTAACTATTAATTGAAACAAAAAAAAATAAGGGGTATTAAAAAAAAATTATACTATTAATTTAAAAAATCAAATTATTATGTCTTTCATCGCAAATAGAGAAAAAGCGATGCAGTAACGATTTTCTGATATCAACAATTCAGAAATCTATAATATTCTTAATAAAACGACATGAGCACCAAGATGTTTCACAAAAAAGTAGTGAAGCAGATGCCCAGCGGTTTTCTGATATCAACAATTCAGAAATCTATAGGCAACATAAAGTGACATGAGCACGAAGATGTTTTCAAAATGTTTGACAAGATCGCAGAAAAGAACACTTATCTCGAACGAATCGTCAACCTAGTCAACGGGACCAAAGCTCTCTTGAACGACTAAGAGTCCAGCGTATCAACATGACGACATCTACTGGAGATAACACCGTTAGCAAATTCCACAAGAAGATGAACAAGGCAAATCCGACCCAACACACAGAAGAGTAAGAGGAGAAATCTGGTCCAACAGTAGGGTACACAAAAGTCACTCATTTAACTATTTACACCTCTCTAACCCAAATATAAAATCAATATATTCATTTTAAAATATATTATTCAATATATTCATTTTAAAAAAGTGTGTGTGACACACTCAATACACATGCAAAACACGTATAAATAAAATAATTCGAACAAGTTTTATATATATATATATATATATATATATATATATATATATATATATATATATATATATATATATATATATATATATATATATATATATATATATATATATATATAATAATAATAATAATTATCATCCAATTACAAGTATTTAATCGGTTAGATTATCATTATAAGTATGAACAAATATTACAGTACAAAACAAAAGATATTAAATAAAAAAAAATATACAAAACACAAAAATAAAATATATATATATACAAAAAAAAATAAAAATAAATAAAAAACAAATAATAACAATATATAAAAAATGAGAAGAAAAAAATGTATATATATAAGAAGAAATCTATCAAAAAAAAAAAAAAAAACATTATTATCATTGTTATTACTGAAAGCCATTTAATTATTCAAACATATTTTTATAGATAACTTAAGAAAAAATAACATATTATATTTATTATCACCATGTTAAAATATTATTTTATTATATTATTAATCTTAATATTAACTCTAAGAAAACATCATTTCCATATATTCAACAATATATTTAAGACATTTCGTAAAAAATTATCATTAATCCTAATATTAATAATATTTTTTTTTTCCTTAAGGGGGAGGAATGTTGTGAATTAGCGCATACATTTTTCTTTTCTTTATGGTTCTTCACTTCTGATTCAGTTTTGGATGTTGCTGTACATATGTTGAGCGCATCATGTTTTTAGCATGTTGTATAGTAACATGTTTATAGATTCACGTTGGCAACAATGATAATTTGGCAAAGCGCTAAAACTTTTCTTAGGCCACACCTCTTTCAAGTTAGCTTACACAGTTAACAGAGGCTTGCAATATGTTAAAATAAGCTATGTTAAAATAAACAAAGCAGCATTCTCCAACAATTATACTATTTCGCAATTGGTGTCAGCCAAAAAATGCAAGTCGGATATTCTTCAAAAGTCACGTACACCAAAATTGAGTGAAAGTGAAAATTCACTAGAACATTATGAAAATAGAATTTAAGAAAATCTTGCAACGAAGGTATTGTTGATACTTTTCGTTGCAATTTAAAACAGAGTAGTTTAACCAACCTCAAGTGGAGGTAGTGCATGTAATAATAGTGTTAACATAGTAAAAGTGTTTTTAAGTAAAAAGTGTTCTGTAATAAAAAATACCTCAACTCTAAGGAAACTGTAAAGGAAATTCAACTCTAGAATATACAACAGTCAAACACCATTCCGTACGTTGTACGGGTTTTAATGAAAAACCAAACTAGGAAGAATAAGTTCTCTCCAATTTGGAAGGGACCCTACGTAGTCGTAGAGGGAAGTGGGCCAGTGACCACGACGATATTGATCAAAAACAAAGATAAGAAAATTCACAATAATTTGTTAAAGGCATATCACAAATAGTGTATGCCGTTAGAACTAAAAATATTATAATATTACCCTAGGTTAAAACCCGTAAAAGTATCAATATAAAACCAATTAGATATGCGTGGACAATTAAACTCGTAGATTGCAACGTTATGAAAAACATTATGCTGCATATAGAAAAAATAAATCTAACCATAAGATATAGAGTAATCATTAAATAAAACATTAAATAACTCGTCATTTAGAGGAATAAATAAATATAAATAGTTTAGGAAATCAGTAAGTAACAAACAAAAGATAAAAATATAATAATAAAAAAATAAAAAACATAGGACATATTAAAAACTATAATTTAGTAATAAAAAAATAAAAAAAAAATATATATATATAACTATTTTAGGAAAATAACTTATAATTTTAAAGTTAGTTAATCATCAATTGAGAAATTGAAGAAAAGAAGACAAATAAAAAAAAAAGAAGACAAATAAAAAAATAATAATAATATTAACTATTAAAGTTTTAAAGAAGAAAAAAAAGAGATAAAAAAATATATATCAAAAAAAAGGGGAATTAAATTAAAAAATGTGGGGATACAAATTGTAATTAAAAAGAAGAAAAAAAAGGAAAAAGAAGAAAAAAATAATAATATTAACTATTCAATTTTGAAAGAAAAATAATATATATATATATATATATATATATATATATATATATATATATATATATATATATATATATGAAAAAAATACATACTATATGAAAAAAAATATATATATATGAAAAAACAGGAACTAAAATTTAAAAAAAAGAAGGAGGTATACAAATTTTAATTAAAGAGAAAAAAAAGGAAAAAAGAAGAAAAAAAAAATAATAATATTAACTATTAAATTTTTAAAGAAAAAAAGAAAAAAAAATATATATGTATAAAATATATGAAAAAAAGGGAATTAAAATTAAAGAAAAAAGGAAAATAAAACAAAAATCAGGGGTAAAATTTAATTTTATCTAACATTTTATTTCATATTAAACTTTCAAAAGAGATATACAAATTTGTATTGGAAATTAAATAAATTTTTAAAACAAAATTTAATCAGATAAAATAAAATGAACAAAATGAAAACTTTCTTTCTCATACGAATTACAATTCAATGCTTTGTTAAAAAGAAAGAAAAAATACTCAATTAAATGTCTTCAAAAACCATTTTAGCCACATTTAATAACAAAATTGCATTACATTTTATGCTAAAATAAAAACGTACACATTTAAATTCAAACTTAATTTTGCTAAATTTATGATTTCCCGAAGCAACATAAACTTCAGCTAAATTACTACAATTTGCTACCAATCCATAAATCCTGCTTAAACCATTTGCTTACGTAACTAACAATAAATTCAACAATTTTTGAGAAAATTTAAAATAATAAATATATGTATATACAATATATTTAATGTACAATATATTCTATGTACGTATATATTTAATGTACAATATATTCTATGTACGTATATATTTATAAAAAAAATTATACGAAATCATTTTTTTTTTTAATTTTACGCATTGAAGGGGGATTGAATCCGCCGCATTGAGTCCCTCCGCATATAAGACGAGGATTTAGCCATTGGGCTAAATACATAATTACACTAAAATTACCCTAAGTTAATAAAAGCTAGTACTACACTAAATAGTAATACTTCAAATAATGTGCACACTATATTTCAAGTAATTTAAGTATTTTAAAATCAATCATTTAGCACACGCCATGTTACATGAACAATTATATATTATACGGAAATTATATTAAGATTACATAAATTAGTACCACACCAGTAGTGTGACACCACATATTTGGAATAATTTGAAAACAAAATTAAAATTATTGTTTGTAAAAGATTCATTTAGATACTATCCGAGTGCAAAAAAAAAGAAATTGTTATTTAGAATGATCAACACTCTACTTGATACGCGGGAGACGTATAGATGATCGTTGGGGGTCTTGGGACTTTAATGGGGACATGTGGAAGGAGCTCTGGGTGTTATCACCAAGAAGAAGAAGTGAAGCAGAGGTCCAGCAGATTTAAATAAAGAAAAAAAAAACGAAGAAATGAAGCAGAGTGGCAGCATATTTGAAGACGTAGAAGGATGCACTAGGAGCAAACTTGTTGTTATACCAAGCACAAGTAGATTGCAGTGATTGAATTTTAATCATAAAACTACAACTGCTAGATACAAGATGCAAAAAACAATATTCAACATTGATCTTAAAAATGTATATAAAAAGTCAAATTATTATGTCTTCCATCGCACATAGAGAAGAAGCGATGCAATATCGATTTTCTGATATCAACAATTCTGAAATCTATAATATTCTAAATAAAGCGACATGAGCACCATGATGTTCCACAAAGAAATAGTGAAGCAAATGCCCAGCGGTTTTCTGATATCAACAATTCAGAAATCTATAAGCTACATAAAGCGACATGAGCACCAAGATGTTTTCAAAATGTTTGTCAAGATCGCAGAACAAAACACTCATCTCGAACGAAGTCAAAGAAGTCAACGGGACCAAAGCTCTCTTGAACGACTAAGAGTCCAGCGTATCAACATGACGACGTCTACTGGAGATAACACCATTAGCAAATTCCACAAGAACCATCGCAGCCCAACAGATCCAACACACTACATACAACGAAACATTGAAGATGAACAAGGCAAATCCGACCCAACACACAGAAGAGCAAGAGGAGAAATCTGGTCCAACAGTAGGGCATACAAAAGTCACTTATGAAATTATTTACACTTCTCTAACCCAAATATAAAATCAATATATTCATTTTAAAATACCAACAAACACACAAAAACTCAATAAACAAACAAAGCTCATATTAATAAAATAATTTGCATAAGTTTATCCATATACACATATATTCCTTTACAATAAATTGAAAGTATTAAATCGTTTATATTATCATTATGAGTATTAACAGATATTACACGAGAAGAATATATATAAAAAAAGAAGAAAATCTAAAAAATATTATTATTTCTATTATTGAAACAAAGTCAAATATTAAAAAGTATTTTTATAACTTGAGAAAAGAAATAAACACATTATCATTGTTAAAATAACATTTTATTATTATTATTAATATTAATTCTAAGAACACATCATTATTATATATTCAAAAATATTTTTAAGATATATAGTAAAAAATTATCATTAATCCAAATATTAATAATATTTTTTTTTCCACAAAAATATTTTTCTTTTCCTTATTAATATTCACTTTTCACACAATTTTGGATGTTGCTGTACATATGTTGAGCAACTTGTTCATAGCATTGCTCCAACGCTTCACGCTGGCAACAATGATAGTACTTAGGCAATGCGCTAAAGCTTTGTTTAGGCCACACCTCTTTCATGTTAGCTTACACAGTTAACAGAGGCTTGCAATATGTTAAAATAAGCTATATTAAAATAAACAAAGCAGCGTTCTCCAACAATTATACTATTTCGCAATTGGTGTCAGCCAAAAACAGCAAGTCGGACTTTCTTCAAAAGTCACGTACACCAAAATTGAGTGAAAGTGAAAATAGAATTTAAGAAAAGCTTGCAACGAAGGTATTGTTAATACTTTTCGTTGCAATATAAAATAGAGTAGTTTAGTGAGCCTTCAGTTAAGGTAGTAAAATTAATAAATTGTTATAAAAATATAAAGTGGTTCCAGTCTAATTATTTAAATAATAAGGTAAGAAGCATAGAGGAGAACTTATGACACCACCGCATACACTAAAAACTTTACAACAGAGTTCGGCAGCTCGAACTATTTTCTCCATTAATAAATTAAAAAAGTCGTGCGATAGGGAGTCGCCCTGCCTGAAACCTCGCTCGGTATGAAATGGCTCGGAGAGGTCTTTACCTATTCTCACTGAGCAACGTGTTTATACGTCTCGCAGGTATACCGAACAAAGACATTACGGCGTATAATAGTTCCCTTATCGGTGTGTCGAAGGCGGCTTTATAGTCGACTAATAGTTAGTAGGTGTTGATCTGTTTTTCTTGGGTCTTTTTCTGGATTAGGCGTAATGTGAAAATCTGGTCTCTGGTGGACTTTCGAGGTCTGAAGCCGCACTGAAAAGGTCCAATCAGTCTGTTGACGATGGGCTTCAGTCTTTCACATAATACGCTCTATAGAACCTTGTATGCGATATTGAGTAGGCTGATCCCACGGTAGTTGGTGCAGATAGTAGGATCCGCTTTCTTAAGGATTGGGCAGAGTACACTGAGGTTCAAGTCACTTGGCATGCTTTCATCCGGCCATATTCTGCTTACGAGCTCGTGCATGCTCTCTATTAGCTATTCGCCTCCGGTCTTAAACAATTCAGCAGGCAGGCCATCAGCTCCTGCGGCTTTGTTTTTTTTCAGCCGAGCGATGGCTGTTCTGACCTCGTCATGGTCGGGTGACGGAATCTCAACGTCGTCATCAAGTACTGGGGTTGCCGGGTTTAGTTCTCTCTCATCATCACCGGTCAGCAGTTTAGAGAAGTGATCCCTCCATATCTTCAGTGTGCTCTGGATATCTGTGACTAGATTTATGTTCTCATCTTTACAAGAAGAGGCTCCGGATTTTGAACCTCCGGCTAGGCGTCTTATTTTCTCGAAGAATTTTCGAGCCCCATTCCTGTCCCCATGCATCTCAATCTCCTCACACTCACGTCTTTCTTCCTCGCTTTTTAACGCCTGAAAAGACGTCTCTCTTCCCTCCTCTTCTCTTTGTCCCCATGCATCTCAATCTCCTCACACTCACGTCTTTCTTCCTCGCTTTTTTACGCCGGAAAAGACGTCTCTCTTCCCTCCTCTTCTCTTTGTATCACAGCTCGCGTAGCTACTGACTGCAGGGTGGATTTGTACGCAGCGTCTTTCTCTCAGCCGCGCGACACTCTTGGTCATACCACTGATTCCTCAGGGGGCGTTGGAATCCAAGCACCTCTTCGGCAGCAGTATGCATAGATCAGGAGACATGGTTCCATTGCGCGCTTATATCATCGAGAGGAGGAGTGCTTTGACTAAGCAGGTGTGAGAGTCGAGTGGAAAAGGCTTGCGTTGTCTGTTGTGATTGCAGCTTTCCGACGTCTAGCTTTCTCTGCGTTTAGTTCCGTACGTTCTTCGCAGCGCTTAAGCGCGTCCGGACCTTGGCTGCGACATGGTAATGATCCGAGTCCATAGTGGCACCTCGGATAGTGCGTACGTCCATCACTCTCGAAGAGTGCCTTCCGTCAATCACAACGTGATCAATTTGGTTTCGCGTTTTTTGATCGGGCGTCAACCATGTGGCCTTGTGAATATCGAAATTTTCGAATCTAGTGCTACTAACTACCATGTTTCGTGCTGCGGCGAAGTCGATTAGCTTCGTTCCGTTATCGGTAGTGTTGGCATGGACGCTAAATTTTCCGATTGTGGGACAATAGATGGCTTCTCTGCCCACCTTGGAGTTAAAATCGCCTAGCACGATTTTAATATGGTGGCGGGGGCAGCGCTCGTATGCGTTGTCTAGGCGCTCGTAGAAGCGCACTTTTGTCTCATCATCTTTCTCGTTCGTCGGATCGTGTGCACAAATTAGGCTAATGTTGAAATATTTTGCCTTGATGCGAATTGTTGCCAGTCTTTCGTCCACGGGCGTGAACCTAGAGACAAGGTGGCGAAGTCTCTTGCCGATCACAAATCCACATCAAAATTCATGTCTCTCCGCATGGCAGCTGTAGTAGATATCACACGTTTGTTTCGAGCAGCCCTGTCCGCATTTCCTGGATAGCGGTGATGTCAGCCTTATATTTTTCGAGGACATCTTCCAGTTGGAAAGAGGCACCTTCCCTAGAAAGGGTCTGGATTTTCCAGGTGCATATCTGTAAATCATAGTCCGTAAAACGTTTGCGTAGGTTGTCATCGTGGTAATCGGTCGTTATCCGATGCTTCTTTTGTCTTTTCATTGGGCGCATAGGTTTTTTTAGTGGTGGGACCCAATTCCAACGCACGTACTATCTTTCTGAGGGAGAGGTGGCAAAAATCATTCTAAATACAGTAAAATAGTAAGTGATTACATCATATTATAATCATATTAAAGACAAACGGTCCGGACATAAATAGTATAAGAGACATATAAAGAAAAAGAATAAAATTTCAAAACTATAAAAGTGTAAAATTTCCTGTAGAACACTTATCTAGAAGAGAATTAACAAATTATTTACAAAATAACGCGTAAATAAATAAAAATAATAATAAATAAATATAAACTAAGATATAATTAGCTTAAGCAAAACTTTTCTTTATACTTTTATTTTTAGATGGAAAAATATCTTATAATAATCTTTATTCTATTGAATGTAGACGAACATTCAACATCGGAAATAGAAATTCAAGATTTTAGTAATAATAATGGGTTCTTACAAATAAAAAAGGGAGAAGTTATATTAATTGATAATTATTTAAAAATATTATACACTATTAAAATAACTGATTTAAAAACCGCTAAAAATCACATCGAAAAAACATATTAACACTAAAAACATTTTTACCAGAAAATAAAATACATGATAATTTATTTATAACTACAAATAACAGTTATAAAAATTTATGAACCAAATTTAAAATATTAACTCCAATCAAAAGAAATAAAAGAGCTATGACAAACAAAAATGTATAACCGGAATCATGGATAATGAAGACGAAAAAGAAATATTCAATCATTAAATAATTTTAAAATGCATAGTAAATACTTAATACATGAAAATAATAAAAAAAAAAAAAAATGATCAATTTTTAAATAAAAAAAAAAAAAATTTAACTAAACTCAAAAAAAAAAATGTAACTAAACTAAAATCAATATTTCAAATAGATCATGAAATAAACTCTTTAACAAGTTATATAGATGACGTAGAACAAATAATTTTGACTAGTAGATTAGGTATATTAACACGGAACATTTTATTAGAAGAGGAATTAACTTTAGTAAAGGATATATTTAGTTTTGAAATATCAAAGTTGTAGTTGCAATTCAAAATGAAGAAATTATCATAATTCTCCTAATTCCAACATTTTCCAATATCAAGTTCGAAAAGATATTATTAGAACCTATCCCAAATAGATCTACACTCAGGGAAAAAACATTGTAAATTCGTTAAGATTCATAGTAAATTCGTTATATATCTTAACAATATGAAGTCAAATTTAGTTATAGTAAAAACATTATTTGTCATAGTAATTATTTAAAATGGTCAAATGTCACAAATTTACTATGTTTAATTTGAATTTACTATGTGTAATAATGTTTTATTGTTACAAACTGCTGCATATAAATTTACTATGTTTAATAACATTTTGAATTCAAATACAAATGAATGGAACATTTAAAATTATTTTTATTTATGGTATTTTAATTAAAAACAAATATATTAACATATAATCACACTAACGCGGCAGCTGCGGAAAAGTCAACGTGGTCCTCCAACGAAATACATTATAACATAGACAGCGGCGAATCAGCTGTCCATCGCGCAATTCCAGCATCTGCAAGACATTCCCGAGGTGCGCAACCTGGAACTGCGTTGATGCAACGGTTACTCTTAGGTATGCCGCATACGATGCGAAGACTTTGCGAAAGCAGGCTCGACTACTGTGGCTCACGGTTTCGAAGAAAGAGGCGACAACAGAGGTGACACCGTCAGTCAGCGAAAGGTGTTACTACAACATGAAAAATAAATTTAAAGATTTCATTTATTTAGTGACCCATTACCCGCAATCGGGCGCCACATTTTCCAAAAGCGACAAAAATGCCAAAGAAAAAATCGCTGCTAATCACCTCGCAATGCAAGCATCTTCAACACATAATCGCAGTACGCAGAGACACGCAGATGCGGCTGCCGCTCTTAGGTATCGACGGATGCTTTCCCATACTTTAGTCGTCCTTCCAGATTCGGCTACCTTGTCTCCTTTACACTCATCAGGAACTTTAATCTGGTGGCGGCAGTTGCAGGCGTCAGTAATCCCAATAATATTAAAGACATCCGTCATAAGAAGTGTCGTGTTGCCGCCAGCTGGTACATGTAAAATATAATTATTTAAATATATTTAATTAATTTTGTGGTAGCTTACCCGTTGTTAAACAATTTTTATAAACGACAGAAGAAAAAAAGACATCCAATTTCGAGAAATTTTCTGTGAATGGTAGTTGAATAAGAAAACGATAGATTTGACATAACATTTATTATGAAATTTTAATGATCAAACCAATTCATAGTAACTTCATTAAAAACGCTAACAATTATAAAATGTTATTGTGCATAGTAAAAATATATGAAACGTAGTAATATTTTCGATATACTTTTTCGCTGGGTGTATATCTATATATATAAATATAAAAACAAAATATTGGCACAAAATGTGTATACCAATTGAATAGAAACTAATTAAGCTTTTTAAAGGATGGCATAATAAATTTTTTTTTTTGGTTCATATGTGTTTATTGCTGTATAAAACAATCGGAAAATTATCGAAATATCGAAAATCCGATTACATATAATTTTTTTTCACAAACAGTTCTACATGAAATTTCGACCACTAGTATTTACAAATGCACCTCCTAGTAAACTTTCAATGTACTTGCGGCACGTGTTCCCGTTGTTCAAATTCAAAAAAATTTTGCATATCTCATTTTTTGTCCCTAATAAACAATCCTAGGGGGTGAGAAAACTAAAAATCGAAAAAAGTGTCAAATAAGTGACACCCTAATATATATATATATATATATATATATATATATATATATATATATATATATATATATATATATATATATTGTAACGAACATTCAGTCTACGGAAAACTTTTCTACGAGTTCGTATCGCTGGATTGTGTACAAAATAAAAACGCACTTATATTTGGTTTTAACTAGTATTATTTCAACTAGTATTAATTAACTTTATTAATTTAAATAACAACTTAAAGAATAATCACGTATATCAACGGCTGAATTACTACAATTTATCTTTACAATGTTCACTCACGAGACGCACTAGTTCACTATTAAATCACAACTGAAGTACAGTGCCTCGGATGCGCGGCCTTATATACTGCAGGCATCAGTTCGACACGTTTCGACAAGTTTCGACTTGTTTCGAGAACCTTCTACTCGTTTCGTGAATGACGCATGCTATCTCTTTCTCGCACATTGCATAGTGCGCACAGTGGAGCAAATTACCTCTTTTCGTAACACTGCCCTCCACCTAAATCTGTTTGTCCCGAACAGATGTTAATCCTCTCTCTCTCTATACGGCGCCAACCTTTCTAAATGTACCACTTTCATTTTTCTTCTAACGCCCGCAGTATTCTGAATCCGAATCGTTAATTCTTTTAATTATCTTGTATGGTCCTTCCCAGTGTGTTTGTAGCTTAGGGGATAAGCCTTTCTTCCTTTGTGGGTTATAGAGCAAAACAAGTTGTCCTTCCGTAAATCCCTCTGAATTTGTTCGCAAGTCGTATCTGGCCTTCATCTTATCACTCGCAAATTGTGTACGCTGTCTTACAAACTGATGCACTTCGTTTATTTCTTCACTTTTTCTGAAAACATAATTGTGTACAGGAATTCCAGCAGAAGGACTCGCACCAAACTTTAAATCCGCAGGTAATCTTAAGTCTGTTCCAAAAACAATTTTAGATGGTGAAGCTGCTGTGGTATCATTAACCGCCGTTCGATAAGCCATGAGGAATAGTGGTATGTGTGTATCCCAATCTTTTTTTTTTTTTTTTTACAAATTAACCAACGCTCAGGGGATGCCCCCTATTCATGCAATGCACAGTGTTGATCGTAAGAAGGGATGATAGGTTAAATGGAGGGTGGAAAGATGGAGTAATGTCGGTGAATGTTTGTTTTGAACTTGCCAATATCAAAAATGTCGGGAAAAACAGACGCAGGGAGATTGTTCCACAAACGTATCGTGCGACTGAAGAACGAATTCTCTCGGTAATGCGTGGTTCTATTGAGAGCCGAGTGAACTACGAAGGGGTGGGCTTGGTTCGATGCCCGAGTAGAACGAGAGGACACACGACCTGGTGGAATCAGGCCATGTATTTCCCTCGAACACTTACCATTGTAATACCTATAGAACAGGCTTACACACCCTACGGTCCTTCGGTGCTCAAGAGAACCAATAGAGGATGAAATATTTTCATCCCCTATTAAATATATTGCACGCTGTTGGATTCGATCCAGGAACTCCAAAGAAGATTTTGAAGCCCCTGCCCATATGTGCGAATTGTATTCCATCTTAGGCCGAATATAGGTGGTGTAGACAGTGCGCAAGTCAGCTGGAGTGAAGTATGTCTTACACCGTTTTAAAAAACCGAGGCACTTGGCCGCCTCTTTCGACACGTCAAATATGTGATCATTCCAACGGAGATCACATTGAATTGATATGCCCAGAACGTCAAGAGCAGCTGACTCTGCAATATCCACAGCACCCATATTAAGGGGAGGTAGGGTTGAATCCATTTTCCATTGACGCGCACTTCTTCAACACATGGGCAGATATGCCATCTGGCCCAGACTAATGCATCCGCAATTGTTGTGGCTTCTTGATTCGGCATGGGATACACTTCAGGCCACTTGCTGAAGTAGTCAATGACGAAAAGCACATACTTATTCCTCGCATCACTGATTGGAAACGGCCCGGCGACATCCATGGCAATACTCTCGAATGGTGCTCCCACGTTGTATTGATGCATCGTGCCGCGATTTCTGACTGTTGGTCCTTTTGCTGGTACACATTGCGGGCAACTGCGAATCCAATCGGCGACTGACTCTTGACACCCAATCCAATAAAAACGTTTCTTTACCTTCTCGACCATTTTATTAATGCCCAAATGACCACCACTAGATCCACCATGGTATACCGCTAATATCTCTTTTATTTTAGTCTTGGGAGCAACAATCAAACTTCGAGCGGATGTGCCATCTTCATTTTCCCAAAAACGATATAAGCAACCATCTTGTAGCTTTAAGCTCTGCCACTGTGCCCAGTAAGCTTTAGTTATGGCACTGTCAGTAGCTATATCTTCCCATGATGGTTTTCTTTGCTGTTCCTTGAACATCATGATTTTTGTGAGGTCAGGATCACTGTTTTGATCAATTTGAATTTCTTCTGGAGTTCATTTTTCATCGGGCAAAACATTTAGCACACGAATGTCAATTATGTTTTCTTTACCTTCCGCTCTTGAACAATGTCTGCATTCTAGTTCACATGGGCGTCGTGATTTCCATGATGACCTCCTTTACGATGTTCTATGGTGAAATCGTATCTCTGTAATCGTTCTATCCAACGCGCAATTTGACCTTCTGGGTCTTTGAACTGAAGTAACCATCTCAGTGATCGGTTCTCAAGTGAAACTGTTGCCCGTACAGGTATTTGTGCACATTTTTCACACTTTCGATTACAGCAAGAAGCTCCGTCCTGGTGACACAGTAATTTCGCTCGGGTTTGGACAAGGTTTTAGTATGCGATCACTTTTTCTTGTCCATTGATCACTTGAGAGAGAACTCCGCCGATTCCGTATCCACTCGCATCCGTATCAAGTATAAATTTCTCACCTGAAATTGGATACGCAAGAATTGATGCCGAGCACAGCAGACCTTTTAATTTCAAAAATGCCCTTTCCTGATCATTGCCCCATTGAAATGCGCGGTTCTTTCTTGTCAACTCGTGAAGACTGCTAGCAACATTGGCAAAACCTGGAACAAATCGCCTGTAGTATGTACATAGCCACAAGAAACTTCGTAGGTCATGTAGGTTTTGCGGTCTGGGCCACTCCTTTACTGCAACTATTTTATCTTCATCGGTATGCACTCCTTCCGTGGTAACTCGATGACCCAGATACTTGACTTCTTTCTTGAAAAGTGAGCATTTCTTTGGGCTAAGTTGTAGACCCGCACTTTTCAATCGAAGGAATACTTCCTCTAGATTTCTTAGCTGTTCGTTGAAATCCTTGCCCATAACAATTATGTCATCAAGGTATACTAGGCATGTTTTCCAGTGTAAACATTTTAATACGTGCTCTATTAACCGCTCGAATGTTGCTGGGGCATGGCATAGTCCAAACGGCATTACCAAAAATTGCCATAGTCCATCTCCAGTACTGAATGCGGTCTTCTCTCGATCTTTCTTATCGATTTCTACTTGCCAGTAACCGCTTTGCAAGTCCAACGTTGAAAACCACTTAGCATTAGATAGTGTTTCCAAGGTGTCATCGATTGTAGGCAGCGGATAACTATCTTTCTTGGTGACATCATTAAGTTTTCGGTAATCAACGCAGAACCGAGTACTACCGTCCTTATTTTTCACCAATACTACTGGTGAAATCCATGGACTCTCAGATGGTTCCACCACGCTATTTGTGTGCATTTCTTCAACCAAATTTGATACTTCGTCTCTTTTCGCAAGTGGTACCCTTCTTGGTGCTTGACGAATTGGGTTAGAATCACCAGTGTCTATTCGATGTTTTAAAATGCCATCCTTTTGGCCCTTTTCAGCAAATATACACCGATATTTATCAATTTGCTTTTGCACTTGACTCTTTTCTTTGGCAGCCAAATCCATCGTCCACTCATTTATAAACCTGTGAGTAGATTGTTTGTTTATTTGCGATGTGCCGTAGTCCCTTGATGGATTTGACTCACAAATTATAATCGCTGATGCCTCTTGACACTGGCCTATCCTTGTTCCCTTTTTAATTAATTTGGACGAGTTTTCCATGTTGAGAACTCTTGTTGGAACAACTTTGTCCTTTGTCGCTTCTACTAATGTTCTTCCTACAACAATATTACTTCTGCTCATTTGCTGATCATTCGCTTCTATAACCCACAGCTTATCCCACAATCTCCTTTTAATTTCGCCCAAACAATTGCTTCTGAATTAGGTGGTACTTTTCTATTTTCGTGAGCGATAACTTGTTTAATTTTCGGGAATTGGTCACAATCAATGTTTAGTTGGATCTCTGTGTTGTCATAACTCAAAATTTTTCTTGTTAGATCTAGTGTGAAACCGTTCCTTATCATGAAGTCCATGCCAAGTATTATTTCGTCTACAATTCCGCAACTATAAAATCATGCTTAACTGTCGTAGTACCAATCGCCTGTAGCTGTTTGCAATCTTATTCCTATAAGTGGCTCTACTACGTCCTTAATAAGGTTACTTCTTATTATAGAGTGTGAAGCTCCCGTATCCAATGTTACCATATATGCTGTACAATCAATGACTCCTTCGACAGTTAAGCTATTGGGCTTTCGAGCAATTTGTGAAATGGGCAATTGGTTATGGGAGTCAGATCGTGCCCCGCAGATCTGACTCGTTTTAGTTTAAAGCTTGATTAAAATTTATGCTATTTTGGTTATGATCCAGTCTTTCTTCATGTCTGGGTTGATCTGCAGATTGATTTATTGATTTATCTCGGTTTGCAGCTGTGTGTTCGGTTTTAACGCCTGCTTTAACTGCTTGGCACACTACTTGAAATAAATCATCGTTCTCCACATCAATTCTACGCACCTTTGGAGCCGATCGGCACAACACATTTGCTGTCTCCTGTGTTAGAGCGATGGTAACCGTTTCCGTAAATGTTACCTTGGGCGCAATCACTGTTGCACGTTTTGTCTCCTGATCGCGTATGCCATCAACAAACGCTTCGATTTTGCACTTTTCTATAAAATCACTTGCTGAATCTGAATAAGACAAATGCGCAAGCCTCTCGACGTACGCTGCATACGCCTGCAATGTTTCACCATTTCTTTGCATTCGGCCCTTTAGTCCCATTCTGTAGATCTGCTTCATGTGATCACTGCCATATTTCCGTTGCAGTGCAGCCATAACCGCTGTGTAACTATTTCTATCGATTTCTGGAACACTCTGCAATACTTCGGCTGCTCCACCTTTCAGGGTCACAATAAGCGCTGCTACGCTATCTTCATTATTCCATCGATTACTTACAGCCGTTGTCTCAAATTGGAGCTTGAAAATGTTGAACGCTATGGTTCCATCATAAATCGGCGATTTCAGCTTCGAACCACTAAGAACATGCTGTGTAGGTCCACTTAGCTGTAACGCACCAAAATCTTCTTGCATTTTATGGAACTTTTTGTCGATCCCTTTTTCCAAATTTTCCTTCCATGTCATTTACATGTGCCTCAAGTTCGTTTACTTTTCCATGGAGTGTATTAGAAACTTCCAGAAGTTGCTTCGAATGTTCCTGCATCTTTATCTCCATTATTATTTGATGTTTGTTGGAATTCTCTAGAAGCTCTGCTTTGAACTGATTGGAATATTCTTGAAATTGTTTTGAATTTTCTAGAAGTTCTGTTTTTAGTTGATTTGAATTTTCTTGAAGTTTCTGTTCCATTCTGGTCGAATTTTCTTGGAACTGGTTTGAATATTCAAGAAGTTCTGCCTTTAGTTGATTTGAATTTTCTTGAAATTTCTCTTCCATTCTGGTCGAATTTTCTTGGAGCTGTTTTGAATTTTCTAGAAGTTTCTGTTCCATTTTGCTGGAATTTTTTTGAAGCTGTTGTTGTATTGCTCCGAGCAACTGGTTCATATAAAAACTTTGGGACTGTACTTTTTGCTCCGTGTCCACAATTTTCGATGACGCTGTTACAGCTTCTACTTCAAACTCGTGCTCTGCGAGGTCAATGCCTTGGTTCTCTAATTCTTCCAGTAGACGCTTTTGTAGCTCTACTTTCGTACCAGCAGTTGCAAGATTACGAATCGACAGCTCCTTTTTTAGCTGGTCGACTTTAAGTTGATCGAATTTAACCATTTTGTAGCACAATCCCACTTCTGACACCAATGTTACAAAAATTCTTGCACAGTGGAGCAAATTACCTCTTTTCGTTACAATATATTGTTACGAAAAGATGTAATTTGACCCATAGTGCAGGCATTCAACAAAAATAAATGAGACGCAAGACAATTCAGCGCTCTAAGCAATGGGTTAGAAAGAGACGGAAGATCACTCAGCGCACTGAGCAAGGTGCGAGAAAGACATGGAAGATCAGCATATAAACACATGATTGCGAATAAGATGCCAATAGCATGCGTCATTCACGAAACGAGTAGAAGGTTTTCGGAACAAGTCGAAGCTTGTCGAAACGTGTCGAACTGATGCTTGCAGTATATAAGTCCGCGCATCATAGGCAATGCACTTCAGTTGTTATTTGATAGTGAACTAGTGCGTCTCGTGAGTGAACATTGTTAAGCTAAATTGTATAAATTCAACAGTTGATATAAGTGATTATTCTTTAAGTTGTTATTTAAATAAATAATGGTAATTAATACTAGTTGATATAATCCTAGTTTAAACCAAATATAAGTGTGTTTCTATTTTGTACACAATCCAGCGAAACGAACTCATAGAACATTTTTCCGTAGACTGCATTTTCGTAACATTGGTGACAAAAGTGGGATTGTGATGCAAAATGGTTAATTTTGATCGACCAGCTGAAGAAGGAGCTGGCGAATCGTGATCTTCCAACTGTTGGTACGAAAGTAGAGCTGCAGAGGCAGCTGATGGAAGAATTTGCGGCCCAAGATATTGATATCGCACTGCACGATTTCGAAGTAGAAGTTGCAGCACCGTCATCGAAAAATCTTTATACTGAGGAAAAATCGAATTATCAAGTTTTTGATATGAGCCAGTTGATCGGAGCTATGCAGCAACAGTTTCAGATAATGGCTCAAGAAAATTACAAACAATTTCAAGAAAATTCAAACAAAATGAAAAAGAAGCTCCAAGAAAATTCAAATCAACTAAAAACAGAACTTCTAGAAAATTCTAACCAGCTCAAATTAAACATAAAAAAAGAACTTCATGAGAATTCCAATAAAATAGAGTAGAAACTTCAGGAAAATTCCGAACAGCTTCAAGAACATTCGAAACACCTTCTGGAAGTTTCTAATACACTCCATGGCAAAGTAAATGATCTTGAAGCGCATATGAATGATGTTGATGATAAAACTCAAAGATTAGAAAATGGTATAGACAACGAAATCCAGGAAATAAAGAAAGATTTGCATGTGTTGCAGATAAATGCAACGAGGCTAAAATCGCCGATGTATTATGGAACCACAGCGTTCATCATTTTCTATTTGCAATTTGAGACCACGGCTGAAAGTAATTGATGGAACAATAAGGTCAGCGTAGCCGCACTTATCGTGGCACTAAAAGGAGGTGCTGCCGAAGTGTTACAGACTGTTCCAGAAAGCAATAGAAACAGTTACACAGCGGTTATGTCGGCACTACAATAAAAATACGGCAGTGATCACATGAAACAGATTTACAGCATGGAACTTAAGGGCCGAATGTAACGAAATGGTGAAACATTGCAGACGTATGCAGCGGACGTCGAGAGGCTTGCGCATTTGTCGTATGCAGATTCAACGAGTGATTTTATAGAAAAGTGCAAGATCGAAGCCTTTGTTGATGGCATACGTGATCCGAAAACAAAACGTGCCACAGTTACAATTTACCGAAAATTTACACAGTTACAATTTACGGTGACATTTACGGAAACTGTAACCACAGCGCTAACGCAGGATACAGCAACTACGTTGTGTCGCCCAGCACCAAAGGTCCGTAACTAGATTTGGAGAATGAAGACCTACTTCAAGTAATTTGCCAAGCATTAAAAAGTGGAGTTAAATCAGATTACACTGCTGCCAACCGAGACACCTAATTTAAAGGTAAATGCTACAACTGTGCTACATATGGGCATATGGCACGTGGTTGTCGTAAAAAACGCAAGCGCTCAATAAATCAATCTGCAGATAAACCCCGACATGAAGAAAGACAGGATCATGTCCAAAATAACGTAAATTTTAATCAATCTTTAAACTAAATCGAGTCAGTTCTGCGGGGCACGATCTGAAACACATAACCGATTGCCCCAGAATCTCCATTTCACAAATTGCTCGAAAGCCAAATAGCTTAACTGTTGAAGGACTCATGGATTGTACAGCATATATGGTAACATTGAAAACGGGAGCTTCACACTCAATAATAAGAAATAACCTGGTTAAGGACGAAGTAGAGCCGCTTATAGGAATAAGATTACAAACAGCTACAGATGAAGAGGCCCCTATCTGAGGAAATGTTACCAAGAAAATCACGATTGGTACAACGACAGCTAAGCATGATTTTGTTGTGGCGGAAATAGTAGACGAAATAATACTTGGCATGGACTTCATGATAAGAAACGGTTTCACACTAGATTGAACAAGAAAAATGTTGAGTTATGCCAACACAGAGATCCAACTAAACATTGAAAAATTAAACAAGTTATCGCTCATAAAAATAGAAAAATACCACCTAATTCAGAAGCAATTGTTTGGGCGAAAGTAAATGGAAATTGTGGGATAAGCAAGTTGTGGGTTATTGAAGCAAACAAAGAGCTGTATAAAAGTAACATAGTGCTAGGAAGAACACTTGTTGAGGCGGATAAAGACAGAATTATACCAATAAGAGTTCTCAATTTGGAAAACTCGTCAAAATTAATCAAAAAGGAAACAGCGATAGTCAAGAGGCATTAGCGATTATAAATTGCGAGTCAAATCCATCAAAGGACTATGTCACACCGCAAATAAATTAACAATCTACTCACAAGTTTATAAATGAGTGGACGAAGGATTTGGCTGCCAAAGAAAAGAGTCAAGTTCAAAAGCTAATTGATAAATATCCGTGTATATTTGCTGAAAAGGGCCAAAAGGATGGCAGAACTGCCATTGTAAAACATCGAATAGACACTGATGATTCTAAGCCAATTCGTCAAGCACCAAAAAGGGTACCACTTGCGAAAAGAGACGAAGTATCACATTTGGTTAAAGAAATGCACCGAAATGGTGAGGTGGAACCATCTGAGGTAACCAGTAGTATATGTCAAAAATAAAGACTGTAGTACTCGGTTCTGCGTTGATTACCGAGAGCTTAATGATGTTATCCACTGCCCAGGATTGATGATACCTTGGATACACTATCTAATGCAAAATGGTTTTCGACGTTGGACTTGCAAAGCGATTGGACTTACAGGTAGAATTCGATGAAAACGACCGATAAAAGACTGCATTCAATACTGGCGATGGACTATGGCAATTCTGGTAATGCCGTTTGGGTTATGCAATGCCCCAGCAACATTCGAGCGGTTAATGGAACACGTATTGAAAGGTTTACACTGGAAAACTTGCCTCGTTTACCTTGACGACGCAATTGTCATGGGTAAAGACTTCGACAAACATCTAAAAAACTTGGAGGAAGTATTTCTGCGATTGGAAAGTGCATGACTGAATCTTAGACCAAAAAAATGCTCACTTTTCAAGAAAGAAGTCAAGTATCTGGGTCATCGAGTTACCACAGAAGATGTACATACCGATCAGGATAAAATAGTTGCCGTAAACTTTTAGATTCATTATTGAATCTAAGAAGGCTATTGTGTGATAGAGAGTGAAGCTGATCCTCTATCATCACGTCTGTGCCAAAGATCTGCCTTCTAATTCTAGAAAATGCTGGACAGTCACACTGTGGTGCCAGTTTCTTCGTAGCAGGCAGAACATAAGGCGCTTTCGGCCAGGCCGATTGCGTTCATGTGTTTTTCACATGCGTTGTGTCCCGTTAGAAGTCCCATGCACTCCTTTCTGCACTCCTTTCTGCACTCCTTTCTACTTAAGGAAAGTAGAAACGAGGCCGATCTTTTGGTTATCGTCGGTGTCATGAGCTTGGAGAATCTGCATTTCGTCTCATTCAGCCATCTGCTCTTGTGTGCAGAGGCGACCCAAGAGCTGATGACGAATTTTCGGGTAGATGCAGGTAGTCCAAGCACAGGTTCTGGTCCAAATGGATTATCCTCAGATCCAGCACGTGTTAGTTCGTCAGATGTTTCATTGCCCGAAACTCTTTTATGGTCCGGCACCCAAATCAGTTTCAGTGTATTGTATTTACCAACACAATTGAGACGTGATCTGCATTGACGTAATTTTGGATGTGATGACCTGGTTGTTCAAAGCCATAAGAGCAGCCTGACTATCGCTGCAAACTGATATAGCCCTGTTCTGCCATCTATTATTCGCAATGTAGTCCATAGCCATAAGTATAGCATAGACTTCGGCATTAAATACCGAGGCATTGTCGCCTAAGGCGAAGTGAAGTCTGCGGTGATCGGGTTTCACAAACACTCCAGCACCAGATCCCTGATCGGTTTTGGAGCCGTCTGTGAAAATGCGGTGTGACCCTCTACCTGGCTCACAGTCAGGCGTTAGCCAGTCTTGAATGTCAGGTTGGCAGACCTCTAAATTTCGTCTTGGTAATATTTCTGTTATCATTGCATCAGAGGGCATCTCCAGTAGACAGGTGTCTAATGGAGTGTCAAGTGCAATGTCAGAGATATTCCAGGGAACATTAAACCAGAAACCACCCCGTTTTAGTCTCCAGCAGCCTTTCATGGCTTCGCCTCTGCTGAATATGTCAAGTGGTGGTAGGTTTAAGATTGCATTCAGTGCTAACCAGGTGTAGTGGGAAAGGCACCCGTAACACCCAGACACACGGTTCTCTGAATCTTGGCAAGACTAGTTGTCACGCATTTTCGCGACAGCTTGTTCCACCAGACTACCGATGCATATGATATCATCGGTCTTATCATTGCCGTGTAAATCCATAAGGTTTTGCTCGGCGATAGTCCCCATGTCTTCCCAAAAATTCCTCTGCATTGCCAGAAGGCATTCAATGCTCGCTAAATTTTATTTTCAACATGTTTTGTCCAAAGTAGTTTACTATCTAGATTACATGCGTTCTGCTCCTAAAACTTCATTAGTCTCTATATCATTTTCTCCGGAGCAGATTTTGCAATATATTTTGACGATTGATGATGATTTTAGTTCTGGACCAGACGGTATCCCGGCAACAGTAATAAAGAAATGTGGTACTTCGTTATGTAAATCACTTTGTTCCATATTTAATAAATCAATTAATGAAAGTAATTTCCCAATATTTTGGAAAAACTCATTTATAAGCCCAATTTTTAAAAAGGGGTGTAAAAATGATGTAAATAACTATAGGCCAATCGCTAAATTGTCATCAATACCGAAATTGTTTGAACGTATTGTATATGATCAAGTTAAAATCCACTGTAGAGATGTAATTACCTCACGTCAGCACGGATTTGTAACCGGAAGATCCACAGTATCTAATCTATTAGACTTCACTTCATTTGCAATAAGTTCAATAGAATCAGGAAAACAAGTCGACTGCATTTACACAGTGTTGTAAGAATAACTTGATTCTTAATCCTGAAAAGTGTCAAGCCATAACATTTTCTCGCAAAAGAAATAAACTAGAATACAACTATTCACTAAAAGAGAAAATTTTAAATCGGGTGCAAGTGGTGAAAGATCTTGGTGTGTTTGTCGATACAAATTTATCGTTTAATTTACATATTGAAAATATATGTAAAAAAGCCTCATCATTACTTGGTTTTATCAAACGATGGGCTAAAGAATTTAATAGTCTCCTTACAACTTTGACTCTATATTGCACTCTGGTTCGTTCACAATTAGAATATGCAAGTCAAGTATGGTCTCCTTTCTACAAGGTACATAATGACCGAATCGAAAGGATACAGAAAAGCTTCGTACGTTTCGCTCTCAAGGGTTTAAATTGGATGGATAACTTACATCTTCCTCCATACGTAGATCGTCTGAAACTACTAAATTTAAAGACTCTTGACGAGCGCAGACAAATTGCCGATATCATTTACATACATCAATTAATAACCAGTAGACTTGATTCACCCGAGCTTCTTAACTATATTAGTTTTAACCATAATCGTAGAAGTAGCAGACATCGTGATGTTCTTTTTTATGTACCTTATAGTAGAACTAATTATGTTGCTGCTTCACCCTTCAATCGAATGTGTAGTTTAGTTAATAATTGTCCACAGTATAATCTAAATTTGACAAAAAATCAACTCAAATGTAGACTTAAACAATAATGTAACAAATGCATGTGTTGTTCACGAGCCCAACTAATTTAGAGGGTAAATATTTTCCAGCATTATGCTGTGAAAGTGCAAGCTAGCTGTATTAGCTAAAACTCGATTATTATTAAGCCTGTGGACGTTTGGACCACAATTAAAACAACGCTTATTTAGATTTGTACAAGTTTTATTAGAATAAATATAGTCGATTGGAGCTCGTGCTCGTTGCTCGGCAGCTGTCGTTCAACTGATTTTTCTATTGGCATTAAACAATGCCCGAAGCTAAAGCTGCATATCCCAAAGGGAATGCCACCAAAGCCACTTGGCAATTTGCTTAATTGCCTAATATATCACCACCACGATCGTCACAGTACCCACTATATAGCGATACATTGTAACGATTGTTTATGCTGCGTTAGCATAAACACCGTGGCTTTATACTTACTTGGGCTGTCCGTTGACAGAGAGCCAAGCAGCGATAGCGACAGCGCGTCGTGGTCATGTAGATAAGAATATAGACCACAGTGTCGGGTGCAGAATGTAGCTTATGCAGCGTTATCATAAACGACACCACTTAATACTTACTTGACTCATAGCGATGGCTTATGAGTCAAGCAGCGTAAGTGCCTGCACTGATCGTATGATGGGTCGATTGGTCGATCGTTCGATGGATCGAATATCGCCACAAGCCCATATATTTTACTTCGTTAGACAGAGGAATAGTGACACCCTTAAGTACTGTTAGAGATAATCCTGTCATTATTGTTATCCTAGTGAAGAGAACAATCCCTGTTTTGTGAGGGTTGGCGGAAATTCAGTTTGCAGTTCACCAGCTGTCAATTCGGTTCAATGAGTTTTGTGTTTTAACAAAGACCTCATTGAGGGAAAAGCCTGTGGCAAGAATGGCAACATCATCTGCATAGGCCTGGGAATAGACACCTGGTCCATCGAGATCGTTGACTAGAGAGTCAACCAGCATACACCAGAGCAGGGGGGAGAGAACGCCTCCTTGAGGACAACCTATATTCACCCCTGCCATAATATACTGACCGCACTCCGCCTCAGAAGTGATGGTCCTAAACATTAGCATTGACCTTAGCCATTTGACCAATGTTTCATCTATTCCATGCCTTCTAGCTGCGTCACACATTCCATCAAAAGTCGCATTATCAAAAGCACCCTCGATGTCAACAAATATGCCCATCACGTACACTTTCCTCTGAAAAGCATGCTCGATCCGGCCAACCAGATGTTGCAATGCTGTTTCACAGGATTTTCAACGTTGGTAGGCATGTTGTCTTGATGATGGTGGGTACCTTGACAGCGATATTTTTCTGATGTGCAACTCAACTAGTCTTTCTAGACACTTTAGTATGAAGGACATCATACTAATGGGTCTGAAGCTCTTGGCTATGGAATAGTCTTCTCTTCCAACTTTAGGAATGAAGGCTACTTTAACTAAACGCCAGGATATCGGAATGTATGCCCATGCGAGACTTGCTCTAAAGATCTTCTTTAGGCATGATAGCAATTGGGTTATACCTTCCTGTAGCATGACTGGGTAGATGCCATCCGGTCTAGGTGACTTGAAGCCATCAAAAGAGGCCACTGCGTATTGGATAGCTTCATCGTATACAACCAATCTGGCAACCTGCCAGTCATGTTTTGTCACATTAGAGTTGTTATTGCAGTCCCCAGTGCTGGGATTACAAAGTGGCCCTATGTGGATTTGATTTCCCGGAAAGTGAGTCTCAACTAGGACACTGAGTGCCTCTGTCTTAGACTCAGTATACGAGTTATCAGGTCTCCGCAGTGAGTCCAGTCGAGCAGTTCGGTCTCTTTTAAGAAACTTGACCAATCTGCTAGTCTCACTGCAGGATTCGATGCTACTGCAGAAGTCTTTATAAGAAACACTTTTCGATTTACGAATTCGTTTCTTATACTCTTTCTGCTTAGCTCGATAAAGAAACCAGTCAGAGTCTAAGTTGCTCCTTAGGGCCCTATTTAGAAGCTTTCTAGAATCCTTGCGCAAGGTTTCAAGACAAGCGTTCCACCAAGGAACGGGAGGTCTAGATAACGTTTTTCGTACAGGACATGTTCGTACAAAACTAGAATTTATGACTTCGTTCATAACTTGAACGGACGTCTCAATACTTTCTTTGGTACGAATTCTGACAGGAAAATTGAGGGAATTCTCAAGTTCATGTCTGAAGCGTGCCCAGTTCGTTTTTCTAGGGTTTCTTACCGTCATAGAGGGCAGCACCTCTCGGTCAGTATGAAACTCGATATACCTGTGGTTCGATAAAGAATCTTCTTTAAGAACCTTCCAGTTTAATATTGACTCTCTCAGTCTATAGTTATACAAAGTAAGGTCAATCACTTCCTGTCTTCTAGCAGCCACAAAAGTGGGTTTATTACCAGTGTTATGAATGTTCAGATTGGAGGTCATGATGAAGTCAAGGAGTCTGGTACATCGTGCGTTGCATTTACTGCTGCCCCACACAGTGTGTTGAGCATTAGCGTCACAGCAAAGAATAAGGCCGGTCTCCTTAAGATCACAGTACTCTATGAGTTCAACCTACATCTTGGGGCTATGTACATACTACAAACGATTTGTTCTAGGTTTTGCCAATGTTGCAAGTAGTCTTCACGAGTTAACAAGATAGAACCGAGCTTTTCAATGGGCCGAAGATCAAGAAAAAGCGTTTTTGAAATTGGAAGAATTACTGTGTTCGGCACCAATTCTTGCGTATCCAATTCCAGATGAAAATTTTGTACTTGACACGGATGCAAGTGAATACGGAATAGGTGGGGTTCTCTCTCAAGTTATAAATGGACAAGAAAAAGTTATCGCATACTACAGTAAAACATTGTCCAAGCCCGAGCGAAACTACTGTGTCACCAGGACGGAGCTTCTTGTTGTAATTGAAAGTGTGAAAGATTTCCACAAATATCTATACGGTCAACAGTTTCACTTGAGAACCGATCACGCAGCACTGAGATGTTTACTTCAATTCAAAGACCCAGGAGGTCAAATGCGCGTTGAATAGAACGATTACAGAGCTACGATTTCACCATCGAACATAGTAAAGGAGGACATCATGGAAATGCAGATGCTCTATCACGGCGACCGTGTAAACTAGAATGCAGATATTGCTTAAGAGCTGAAGGAAAGGCTGACATACTTGACATTCGCTTGGTGAATGTTTTACCCAAAGAAAAATGGTCTACGGAACAAATTCAAATTGATCAAAACAGTGATCCCGACCTCATAAAAATCATGATGTTCAAGGAGCAGCAAATAAAGACATCATGGTAAGAGATAGTTTCCGACAGCCCAATAACTAAGGCGTACTGGGCACAGTGGCAGAAATTAAAGCTGCAAGATGGTTGCTTATGTCGTCTATGGGAAAGTAAAAATGGCATGTCCGCTCGATGTTTGATTGTTGTTCCCAAGTCAAAAACAAAAGAGATATTAGCGGAATACCATGGTGGATCTAGTGGAGGACACTTGGTCATAAATAAAACGGTCGAAAAACTAAAGAAACGTTTTTATTGGGTTGGTTGCAAGCGTCAGTCGCAGTTGTCCGCAATGTGTACCAGCAAAAGGACCAGTAGTCAGAAGTCGCGGCAGAATGCATCAGTACAACGTGGAAGCACCATTCGAACGTATTACCTTTGATGTTGCCGGGCCGTTTCCAATCAGTGATGCGGGTAATAAGTATGTCGTTTTCGTTATTGACTACTTCAGCAAGTGGCCTGAAGTGTTTCCCATGCCGAATCAAAAGCCACAACAGTTGCGGATGCATTTGTTAACAACTGGCTAAACCGCTTTGGAGTTCCATTGGAATTGCATTCAGATCAAGGAAGAAATTTTGAGACTGCAATATTTAAGGAAGTATGCAATGTCCTCAAGATACAGAAAACACGAACAACGCCTTTGCACCCGCAGTCTGACGGCATGGTGAAAAGATTCAATCGAATTTTGGAAGGGTATCTCAGAAAAGTGGTTGATAAAAATCAAAAAGATTGGGATACACACATACCACTAATTCTCATGGCTTATCGAACGGCGGTTCATGATACCACAGCAGTTTCACCATCTAAAATTGTTTTAGGTGCAGACTTAATATTACCTGCAGATTTAAAGTTTGGTGCGAGTCCTTCAGCTGGAATTCCTGTACAAGACTATGTTTCCAGAAAAAGTGAAGATCTGAATGAAGTGCATCAGTTTGTAAGGCAGAATACACAATTTGCGAGTGATAAGATGAAGGCCAGATACGACTTGCGCACAAATTCAGAAGGATTTACGGAAGGAGAACTTGTTTTGCTCTATAACCCACAAAGAAAGAAAGGCTTATCCCCTAATCTACAAATACATTGAGAAGGACCATATAAGACAATTAAAAGAATTAATGATGTAGTGTATCGGATTCAAAATACTGCAGGCGTTAGACGAAAAATGAAAGTAGTACATTTAGAAAGGTTGGCGCCGTATAGAGAGAAAGAGGATTAACATCTGTTCGGAACGAACAGATTTAGGTGGCAGTGTTACGAAAAGATGTAATTTTCTCCATAGTGCAAGCATTCAACAATAATAAATGAAACGAACGACAATTCAGCGCACTAAGCATGTGTTAGAAAGAGACGGAAGATCATTCAGCGTACTGAGCAATGTGCGAGAAAGAGATGGAAGATCAGCACATTAAAATACATGAGTGCGAATGAGATGCCAATAGCATGCGTCATTCACGAAACGAGTAGAAGGTTCTCGAAACAAGTCGAAGCTTGTCGAAACGTATCGAACTGATGCCTGCAGTATATAAGGCCGACGCATCTGAGGCACTGCACTTCAGTTGTGAGTTGATTGTGAACTAATGAGTCTCGTGATTGTAGAAATTCAGCAGTTGATATAAGTGATTATTCTTTAAGTTGTTATTTAATTAAATAAAGTTAATTAATACTAGTTGAAATAATACTAGTTAAACCCAAATATAAGTGTGTTTTTATTTTGTACACAATCCAGCAATACGAACTTGTAGGACAGTTTTCCGTAGACTAAATTTTCGTAACAATATTTTCATTCCCATGAAATATAAAGGGTGGTGAAAAATTTGCAGGGAAATTAAATGCAATTGCCTTAGTTTTGGGTTGATTGACAGATAATTTATTTAAACTTAACCAAGAAGATGCATTAGATAAACAATAGATAATATTGGCTTGCAGAACATAAACAAAAAATTGGTCAGCAGAAAATAATATATTGAAAAATAAGATCATTGTCAATAATAACCCCCAGATATTTCATGTTGGTAACAAATTGAATATTTTTGTTCCCAAGAAATATAGAGGGTGGTGAAATATTTGCAGGGAAATTAAATGAAATTGCCTTAGTTTTGGTTGGATTGACAGATAATTTATTTAAACTTAACCAAGAAGATGCATTAGATAAACAATAGATAATATTGGCTTGCAGTACATAAACAAAAACTTGGTCAGCAGAAAATAATATATTGACGTCATCAGATTTGTGATTCGTTTATGTTAAGAGAATTAACTAAATCGTTAATAAACATTTGAAATAGAAGCGGACCCAAGACCGATCATTGAGGAAAACCGCTGACACAACTTAACTTATTAGACAGATTTTTAGCACATAAGACAATTTGCTCACGCTCTGTCAGAAAGGATAAAATTAGTTTGCACAGAAAAATAAATAATGTTTCGAAAATATTGTTGTTTAAATATGGGCGCATTTCGTCAAAAAATTAATTTATGAACTTTTTATGTTCCAAAAATTATTTGACACAAAAATTAAAATAGTAATTTTTTCTGACAGTTGTACCCTTTAATAAATTGAAAAATTTCATCGATATTCAACATTTTCATTTAGTTAAACTACTGTAGCGCGCGAAACATAAGTTCAATATTCAACAATGTCTCAATGGTCTTATTTGAAAGAGAATACATTGCTCTTTTAAATGGTTCACCTCTTTCTTTCTAACTTCTAATACAAACATAATAAGAAATGATGACTTTCGGACCAAGTTACAAAACTGCTTTTGGTGGTCAGCATATTTTTTTACACCATCACATAACTACATCAATAATGCACCAACACTAAACAAATTTGAGTAGGACCTAAACGCTTACTCCTTTATCATTTTTTTTAAAGTAATATTTTTCTGACGTTTGAACGGTGTCAATATATTAAAATTGCTTATAAACAGCTTGGAAATACACAACATGTCAAATATAGACGATATTAGTATTGCAATATTTGTAATAAATTTCAACCAAAATAGATTTTTTTATATTGAAAATATTATTAAATTCAAAAAAATTATCAATGGTATTGTTTTTATGGTATTTTCAGTAAAAAAAAGCTTGTCCAATTTTTACATATTGGCTGCATTCAGCGACCTCAACAGGTGCTACACTGCTCACTAAATAATCGGTCACTTTTATTGAATGCACTGCTACCTCATATGTCAATTTACAAAAGAATTTATTATTCATATTTTATCAAAGTTACATGCAACTCATTAATTGATTGAAAACATATTTTTCCAATATACATTTTCTTTTTATAAATATTTGAGTTAAAGTGTCATCTAATGTCATCGATAATAAAGGCAGCGCAAATGTAGCGTGGAAGATACAATGTAAATCCCGCATTATTTATAAAATAAAACATTTTAAGTTTCAACGCAACTCGTCTGGCAACATCGCTTACTCGTTGCATACATATAATATATATTTTTGAATTTTTTTAGGCTTTTTTTTAGCAATATTTCAATACAGATTGTCAACCCAGATCGCTGCATATACAAACAACAAACATATGCGAATATAAAAAGACAACGTCCAAGCTTGTGATCTTTTTATTCGAGAACTTATTTTTGTACAAGCTGTACTGAGTTGTTAGCAGTGTTTTGCTGCTGTGTTGCATCCTGTTGTCATGCGATATATACAGGGTGCCACGAAAACATTAATGTACCTTTATTATTGATTATGTATACGTATATGTACATGTGTATTATATGTGAATAATGACGTCGCTGTTTTAAAAATATACGTATAAATTTTGCAAAAATGAATCATATTATCCAGCAAAGAATAATAAAATCATAATGATTTGGTATTTGTTATGTATGATTATAGCAGGGAAAAAATGTTTGAATTTTTTATTCGCTTTTATTTGTTATAATACTTGACCACATTAGTAATTTAAAACGCGAGAAATTTGCAAGCCATTTATTCCCACGTTTTTTACCACCTTATTAAAAGCTCGGTTTAAATGTTATTGGTTGATATCTCATAAAATGATCCATAGAAAATTTTATAACCCACATTTTAGAATGTTGCTGTTCATTTCCCTTAATATGCTTGAACATTTGTTGGCATATATGGAATTTTTATTTAAGGTTTATGCCATAGGCACTTTAAAAACAAACATTTAATGCCTTTACATAAATATTTTATCTTGTACATATAAAAAATTATAGCAAAAAAATAATATCAATTATATCATTTTACACAATATTTCAAACATACCACAGATGGGAGGATTCCAACAGAAATGGAAACAATGCAATGAAACACTTTGCAAGTCTGTACAGTGAGTAGATCTACGCATTCTCTTTGTCCTTGAAAGAATATGAGTTGACGAAAAGTGAGAGTTTGCTTGTTGCACTCTTTCATGTGTAATGATGATCAGTGTTGCCATTTTACTCTTTTTAATGCTAGATTTAGCTTTTTTTTTATGTTAAGCTTTACATTTTGGGGCTAATTCATTAAGCCTTTTTTAAATTAGCAAATTCATAATTTCATAAGCAAATTTTCATAAAGCAATGCGTCTTAGGGCCTGTATCAATCGTTAACTTTTTACTCTATGAAAATAATATAATCTTTGTGTGGTGATAAAAAATGTAATTTATGCTGTGCCAAATAAAATGAAATGTTGAAAGAATTAAATTTTGACATTTATACAAAAAAATATTTGGACATATTCTAATAAATATTTATAATGTACTAAAAATCGTTGAAACTATTTGAAATCAGTGTGAAATCAAACAGGACAAATATTTCGAGCCAGTGCGGGCAAATTCCACAGGCAGACAAAATCACACAAGTATCGTAGCACGGCTACAACACGAAAAGTTCTTGAAGACCCTATTTAAATGAAGCAAATTATTTTAAATCATTGTTTATGATTAATACGTGCTGAAAAAAATTATGTTTATTTTAGAGTTCGAAAATACTCACTCACGTTCACTCATGCTCATGAACGTGAACACAAATTTCATATCGTTGCTTCAGCGTTCATGAACACTCGTTGCCTACGATCAAAAGTGAATACTCGTTATAGATTTGAAACACGTTGCTCGTGAACGAGAGTTATGAATGGTTTCCATGTTATCTTTCGCTATCACTCGCCATCACCATTTCGATAAACAGATATGAAATACAAATCAGTTCAAACCAGAAGTATTAATGCTAGAAAAAAACGAGTACATACAACACCTTTTTATAGCAGGCGATATCCCCAGATGATATTGAGGGATAACGAGTGATAGCGAGTGATAGCAAAAGTTCAAATGTTTTAACTTTTCCTATAAAGCGATATCACTTTTTTGCTTGCTATAACAAACAAATGTTTTTTGTTTACATTTTTCTATTTCACATTGACATATGAATTTTGATAAATTCATTGTCAAACAATTGTACAAAATTAAAAAAAAAATTGTGTGGAAACGGAAACTTTGCTCGATGTATCTAAATATGCTTCGAAAATCTGAAGACAGCCCTCAACCCACTGGAGCCCAGCATCACTGAGCTTAGTCTATACCTTAAGGGTGGCAGTTGGAGCACACGTTTCCTTCATCTTCGTGTAAGCGGTTTCCTTCAGCGTAATTTCAAGCCGTATGTTATTCATATTCATAAGCGATAAAGATCTAATTAAGCAAAACTTTTTATTCACGCTGTGTATGTAGTTAAGTGTTGCATTTTGTGGTCATGACCACATAAAAGTGGGTAAAAAAACAATTTTTATCAAAAAAAATTGTATTGCGGAAATCTATTGCGGACATCATGGGATGCCTTTTGGTACCATTAGGAGTGGTCAATGACCACAAATAGTGGGTCCGAAAACTAATTTTTGACCCAAACATTTTTATAGCGGAAATCGATTGCGGACATCACGGGATGCCTAATGGTACCATTTAGAGTGGTCAATGACCACCAATTACCAATTTTGAATACAAAACTTTTATTTCGGAAAACGATTGCAGACTTCATTGAATGTCTAATTGTACCTTCTGGCCAATAAAATTTGAGGGGTCAAAAATTGGTTATTGGTGGTCATTCACCATTCCAAATGGTACCATTGGATATCCCATGATGTCCGCAATCGATTTCCGCAATAAAAATATTTGGGTTAATTGGTTTTCGGACTTACTGTTGGTGGTCATTGACCACTCCAAATCCAAACCACTCCAACCATTAGGCCTTCCATAATGTTCGCAATCGATTTCCACCTTAAAAATGTTTGGGTCAAAAATTGTTTTTTTTACCCACTTTTTGGGATATGAGTTAATTTTCTTCAAAGGCTACACTCAACATGTGAATAAAAAGATTTGCCAATTTGATTGTGAACACTTTTGAATATGAATAGAAGAAAATACAATTTGTTGCTCATCTCTTATGAGGAGTAAAAATGTAGCGAATGTGAGTACTCGTGAGCAGCCAAATTCTGTTGATAACGAGTGTTCACTTTAGAATAACGAGTAAGTCGTATTTTTCTTGCTTACTCGCTCGTGAAGTGTGAAGAAAAATAATGAACTTTCGTATTCATTTATGAAGATTTATGAGTATTTTCGAACGCTGGTTTATTTCAAATATTATCAACTTCAATATTTTATATTCACTTCAAAGCTTTAGAATTTCATATTTACTTGTCAAAATTTAATTTTTCGAGTAAAAAGTTACCGATTGGCACAGGCCCTTAAATTAATATATTGGTTAAAATCAAGGATTGAAACCGTAACCGATATCCGTTTTAAACCGTTTCATTTTTAAAACCGATTCGTTATACGAAAATCAGAAATAAACCGATATCCAAAACCGATATAAACGGTTTCGATTTTATACCGGTTTAAAACGGGTTTTAAAAAAGTATACAAAAAACCAGAAAAACATATTTTATTTTATATAGAAGATCTTAAGTAAAATTTCATTAATGAAAATTTGGAGTTCCCAAAATAAACATTTTTGGTTGTACAAAAATTCACATGTTGTTTTTTGAGAAACGATATTTCCAAAACAACGGTATTTGGTCTAAAATTTGTTTTTTGTTTCATTAATCGAATTTCATAAATCGCAACTCCAAGCAAAATTTTTACGTTAAAAAATGATTAAAATTTTAATAATATTGGTTTTTTATTTATTTTATTAGTAAAATATATAGGGGAGCTTGAGGTAAAGTGGAACAAGTTTTGAAAAGTTCATTTGAATATTTTTAAAATTCTTGTAAAGGATCTATTCAATAGAATACCATTTATAACTCTTCTAATAGATTGTTGACTGATGTTTCAAAACAGTTCAATTTCGGACATAAACAAAACAATGTAATGCAAAAAAAATGTATAAAAGTTTCAAATTATTAACATCTCAGTAACTATTTAAGGAAATACGAAAAATGAAGTGCAAGTAAGACAAGTTTAAAAATTGCATGTATAAGGCAGATATTTGTGAACATTTGTGATGATTAAAAATTTCATGTTCTTGCATTTTTTTGCAAGAACGAAAGCAAGAACAAAATCGAGATTTTGCAAGAGAAAGAACAAGTGCAAGACTAAGACTGCAAGAAAAGGAAGACTCTAGCGTTTTTTTTTATGATTTTAATGTATTTATTATGTTTTTAAGGTAATAATGATATACAAAATAATTCATGATATTACTAAGTATTGAACAATAACTAACAATGGAAAGCGTGCAAAATATCTATGAACGTGAACATTAATGAAGATGTGTGTTTTATTTTGTTTTTGTGGATTTCTAAAGAATATAAGCATCTTAAAAATAAGGCCTGTGAAGCACTTTTGAAGCGGTAACTAATAATAGCTTTAAAAGTGCTTCAAAAGTCGCTTCAAAAAAATAATATAGACAAAACAATGTTTTTTTTCTCTTTTCTTCGCTACGCAAGTTCGTACATCGATTCTGCATATGCACTGTGCTTATGCACATTATTATTTTTGTTTTACTTTTATATATAGTTTGTTAATTGTAAAATCATGAAGTAATTAAAAATAATATATGAACATTTTCACATTTCATATTTAGCTGATATATTGCTTTTTATGTTTTTCTTTTTTCACAAATCCGCTGATTCGTTTAAAAGTGCAACAACAACAAATATGCGAATAAAGCAGCATCCAAGCTTTTGATAGAATTTTGGCGGGAAATTTTTTGTACCACAAAGAGAACTCGTTGTTGTTGCCAACTAGAGAGCTGTACTAGATACATACATGTAGTGTGGTCTGTCCGTTATCATGCGACTGTCTGTTGTCATGCGTCTGTCCGTTGTCACACTTCTGTCTGTTGTCATGCGTCTGTTTGTTGCCATGCGATGATACAGGAAAGCAACGAAGAGTTGTGGTTGCGAAAGTGTGTGTATACGAATCGTAATCGTTATTGTTATATTCTCTTCTTTCTGTTAGTATTCGCTTTGTAGCGTTTGAGTTTGTGTTCGCATGGTGTTCGCAAAGAAAAATGTTACTCTGCAAGATATTATTTGAGTTCTCTTGACATACGGTACGTGTAGCATACGGATTTTTTTAATCTGTGACGAAAACAGAAATATGCTTACACGAAATATTCCTTATATTTATTGTATATGTATATCGTATACTGTATATCGTCGTTGTAGAACGAAAAGTCACCAAATACATTTTTATGAAAAACTTTATTTTCGAGTTTGTTGATTAATATTATAAAAAGTAATTGATGCATTTTTAAAGTTGAAATATCAATTGATAGATTTACATTTTCTTATCATGTGTTAAAAAAAATTGGAGATCATCGATTAAAAATTGACAGATACATAAAGATGTTTGTAAAAAATATTTAGCATTTTGAAAATGTATTTGGTGACTTTTTGTTCATTTTATTATGGCCTTGAGATTTTGAATTGTCTTGTCAACATCACTTGTTTAAACAATTATTTTTTATTTGTTAATGTATGTTATTGGAGTTTTTTTTAGTTAGTAAAATGTTGAAGAAATTGAAAATATGGAAAATAAGTAACTTAAATACAATTAATGTTCAAATGCATATTAACTATGGCAGTTTAAGATATTTGTCTTCGATCTTTATTTAAAATTTATAAGATTAAGATTAACATTTCTTGCCTTGCTCTTGCAAATGATCATCACTATTTTACATATATTGCAGTTCACAGAATTGTTGAAATTTAATTTCTTTGGCTTTTATGGATGAAAATTGTACAAAATTCATCTTCTTTTCAATTCAGATCATATATCAGGTGAAGTCAATATGTTGCTTTGCATTGGTTTGTGGTCACGAAATTTTAAATTAAATTTTTTTCTTGACGTAATCAATTAAATAATTCATATAACACAATACTTTTACTAAAATAACAACAAACATTGTTTAAATTACGTTTCCCACTTTACCCCAGTATCATAATATGATCATAATTTAGCACCATATAAAAAATGTAAAATTATTTTAAAAATATGGAAATAAAGAAAATTTATACAAAAACCGAAATCAAAACCGAAACCGTTACATGGAACCGGTATACCGAAACCGTTTCGTTATAAAAACTTAAAACCGAGACCGTAACCGAAACCGAAAAACGGAAAAACCGAAATCGAAACCGTTATTTGTTTACGTTTCAATCCTTGGTTAAAATACAACCGTGATTTTGAATAAAATTTAATGTTTTTCGAGTATCCGAAAATTAAGAACAACCTGATGTCAATAGGATTGATTTTCAATGATACACTAAAAAAAAAATAATGTTATAAAAACAAACAAAAATGTCTTTGAAATAAGTACAATTGTATTCGTTTTACGTCCAAAGACATTTACTTTTGTTTTAAATAAACTCATGTATTTGCTTTTTTAAGAATAGTATAAAAAATAACTACATATTTTTATTGAATTTCTGATAAATTTTTAAATAAATTTGTCTTAAATTTACTGAAATTGCAATTATTTAGCTGTCCAGAAAAGTATAGAAAAATAATTACATTTTTGTATTTTTAATAAAAAAAATGTATTAAAAAAACTTTTTTTTATGCCTTTTCTCAATTCTTTTCTTTTTTCATTTCTTTTCACCCGTCTTCTTTTATTCCTTATTTATTACTTCATATAAATTTACCAATTGAATAAAAAGGATTTCTTATATTTCAGTTGTCACAAGCTGGCATCGAACTCCTGACTCCGGCGTTTGAGTCCACTACTCTACCCGATAGGCAACACATCTCCTTTTGTTTGAGATTTTTGGTTCAAAAACAAAATTTGTGAAATGTACAATTATTTTTTAATGTCACACCTTTTTGTGTCGATGCTTCACATATTTAAGTCATTTGATTCAAGATTGTGAATAAATGATCTGTAGCAAATGAAGTTGATAGCGTAACGGTAAGAACTCAGATCTTGTACCCGGGAGGTGTGGGTTCAAATCCTACAAGAATTTTTTTATTTTTTTAATTAAATATGTATATCAATAATATACATATTTTATATTAAATATGCTAATATGATTAAAAAGTTTAATGATATTTTTAATTTATAAAGACGCATACTAGTTAATAAAAACGCATACGAAGTTAGGTTACCTTATAGGGATATACTTATAAAATTTAGGTATATACTGTTGTGTACCATAATCGTAGAGTTCACAGCTTACATATGATCCACTGTTGTGTATCATAATCGTGGAACTTACAGCGTGCTTATGATCCACAACATAACATAACCAGTATATTTTTTTATGGCATACTTTTAGGGTTAAGCATTATGCATGTTAAACACAAACAGCATTTAATTGTCTTGGCGCACACCGCTTAACAAAGCACAGGTATACACGCCCACAATAGGTCACTCAGATCACACAAATAAATGCTGACTTAGTTATTTTAGAATGATGAAAGTACTCAATTTATTGTGAAATTATAAATATGCTGACTAAGTTATTTTAGCATGATGAAATTACTCAATTTATTGTGAAATTATAAGAATACGAGGTGTTATGTGGAAGTTAAGTGTAGACTAAGAATCAATTGTTTCCGATAAGCTGAAGTGTCTACAAATAAATGTTAAGTATAAGTGTTAACCAACTTTTAATGCGAAATAAAGTGTCTTAAAGTAGAAAAGACCCGGCTGTTTTAAATAATATAAAGAAAGTAAAAAGGACCCAATAAGTATAAAAAGGATCAAGGAAGTTAAAGTCCTAGTAGTAGGACTTTTAACATACAACATTTTGGCGCAGCCGGTTTCTCAAACCACGCTCTCAGGGACCGAGAGAAGAAGGACGATAGAAGGAAGAAAAGGACTAAAAATCACAAAATAAATGGTGATTATTTAATTTTTCTTTTGAAAATACGTGAGTAACAGCAGAAAATTTAAACAATTATTACAGTGTTTAATAAAGTAATAAATACAAAGTGAATAAATAAATATACAAATGGAAATTAAGATTAAATAACAAACGAATTAAAAAAAAATAGGAAATTTATTTAATATTAAACTCAGATAAGTAAATAAAATTTTGTCTAAAATTAATATGAAACGGAATTTATGTTTTTTTTTTAAATTTAAAAAATTTTAGAACATTTAAAATATCATTTTCATTTTTTCATTTCATGAGAATAAAATAACATTTTAAAGATTTTGAAAATTTGAAATATTTTTTTTTATTTTTATAACATGGTCAATTTAATTAAAAATTTTACATTATTATAAAATATCTGAAGTTAGTCAACAGGTTTAAAATTAAAAAAAAAAAATTATAATATTTTTTAACATTTAGGAGCTACGTGAACTGTTGAGTGTTCTAGGAAATAAATTAGTATTTTTTATTGGTCGCTGATAAATATATGGCGGAATTGGAACAATTACAGTTAGCATACGGCAATTGGACAGGTTTACGTATAAATTGTGGGCTCAAATTAGCCTCGAAGTAAATAATAAAGAACATTTACAATTAATAAAAAATAAAGTTAATAACACAAAGGTTTTTTCTAAAGTAGAAGGAGTCGATGTCGTGTTCGAAGAATTAATATATTTCTTGGAACACAAAAGTGAGACTAAAATAAAAGAGATAGAAGGTTGGAAAGGCGAATTTGCAGCATTAACTAAAAAAATAAACGATAAATTAGCAGAAAAACAGGAGTTGTTAGACCATGCCTGCGGTATAGAGGCGGAAAACGAAAAATTAAGAGCATTGTTGAAAGATAAAGATATTTCTGATGAATCAGTAGCTAGGGCACTACGTCAACAACCAAGGTTAGAATTCGAATCAGTCGAAGAGGCAAATAACAAAGTAAGGGAATTGGATTCAAAAATCAGATTTTTAGAGGCGGAAGTGAACTTAGCACACGAAACATCGTTATACCATAAAGAAGCTTTAAGAATAGAAGAAAATTTAGAAAGCATAACAACAGATAGAACAATAATTGAAATGCCTACAGACGATATTTCGAAATGCGTACGAAATCTGGTCCAGGTGTTCAAAGGCGAAGATTCACCGTTCCTAAAAACGGAGCTTCTTAGATTTATAGACGGTTGCAAGGCAGCGAACCTTAAAATAACTGAAGAAAATCAGGTGGAATTCATGATTTGTATTAAACTGCACCTTGATGGAGATGCATACGAATTAGTGAGGACCAAGAAAATAGATGATTTAGATGAGTTGTTTGAATTACTTAAAAGCACATATTTAAAGGTGGCTATTTTAGATTCAGTTCAATACAACATAAGACAGGCATATCAAGGTGGAGGGGAAAGTTTAAGGGCGTTTAGAAGTATTGCAGTTGAACGCAAACGACATAGCCGATACAATGTATAAAAAGGAAAACCTGCCAACGGAAATTTTTAACACGGAACTATTAAATTCTGTGCTAACAGCATTTAAAGTGGGAGTGAGTGACCCAAATGTAAATATACTACTGTTGAGTAGCAAGGCAGATAATTTAAATGATTTATTAGACGAATCGTTAAGGGCAGAGACCACAATACTGAGGGGGCTGAGATTACCGGAGGAACTGTAAAAGACCGAATGGAACCTCAGTTAGTAAAAATAGTCAAGAAACTGATATTACAAATTCACGACAAGATAGGGGTAAAAGTCAACAAAATAGAAATAATTGGAATACAGGGGGTGCCATGAAAAAGGGTCCAGTCTGTTCATTTTGCACAAGACCAGGACACACAAGGGATGACTGTTATTTGCGAAAAAATACACCATTTTGCAGAGAATGCGAGAAATACGGACATGAATCGAGTTGGAGATGTGGATCAAATAGACTGGAAGAACGCCAGGAGAACCAACAACAACTATTTCAGAATCAGCAGTACCAAGGGGGTCATAGAGGACTTCAGAATAACGGCTATCAACACCAACAGCAGCAAAATCAGAATCCGCAAGACAGCAATACTCGTAATAATAGAAATAATAATATTAATGATGGTAATGAAAATAATAGAAATAATAATCCGTTTAGAAATAACAACAGTAATAACAATAACGAACCTAATAGAATATACAGAAATAATAGGGCATGTTATGGGTGTGGTCAAGTCGGTCATATGATAGCGGATTGCCACGCCAAGAAAAATGTTGTGCCAAACGGTAGTAATGCTCACAATAGGGGAAACTACCACGGGCCCAGTCAAGGCCAATAAGCTGGGGTCCCGTTAACATTAGTAAAGTTAGGTCAAAGGTAGAAATAGTGATCTAGAATCTACCAGTAATATGAGTTTTCCATTTTTAGCATCCTCACAAGGTACTTCGATGAAAACATCACTTACATTAGGTAGTTTGAAATAGTCACCCTGCCTACTGCATATTATACGATTCTTTCTTTTACTAAACTCACTCATATGACATCTAATCTTCTTATCATATTCTATTACGAAATTCTCAAAACTTTTTGATATTCTTGATAATATGTTTTTTACTTTATACCCTACTGCTTCCTCTCCAAAGGTTCCCTTATACTTTTCATATTCTGCTAATTTTATTATTTTGTTCCCCAGTGTAATCGACACAATACCTATAAAGTGTATGATATAAACTAAAATTCCTACTACTGCATTACAAACCAAACACGGTGGCTCAACATATGTATCAACGGTCACTCTCGACGTTTGATGAACAATATTTTCACCCATTTTTTCCTCTTTCAACTTCTCCTTACAGACCAAACACGGTGGCTCAACATATGTATCAACGGTCACTCTCGACGTTTGATGAACGATATTTTCCCCCACGATTTTTTGGTTGTTATTTAAAGCTGCGGTAGCAAATGTGATCACAGGCTCCTTTGGTGTATGATCCACTATTTCTACCTTTGACCTAACTTTACTAATGTTAACGGGTCCCCAGCTTATTGGCCTTGACTGGGGCCGTGGTAGTTTCCCCTATTGTGAGCATTACTACCGTTTGGCACAACATTTTTCTTGGCGTGGCAAGCCGCTATCAAATGGCCGACTTGACCACACCCATAACATGCCCTGTTATTTCTGTATGTTCTATTAGGTTCGTTATTGTTATTACTGTTGTTATTTCTAAACGAATTATTATTTCTATTATTTTCATTACCATTATTAATATTATTATTTCTATTATTACGAGTATTGCTGTCTTGCAAATTCTGATTTTGCTGCTGTTGGTGTTGATAGCCGTTATTCTGAAGTCCTCTATAACCTCCTTGGTACTGCTGATTCTAAAATGGTTGTTGTTGGTTCTCCTGGCGTTCTTCCAGTCTATTTGATCCACATCTCCAACTCGATTCATGTCCGTATTTCTCACATTCTCTGCAAAATGGCGTATTTTTGTCGCAAATAATAATCATCCCTTGTGTGTCCTGGTCTTGTGCAAAATGAACAGACTGGCCCCTTTTTCAAATATTTTTCAAAATCAGGAATTAAAAGTAGAACCTAGAACCGCAAAGATAGTATCATTACGTTTAAAAACAAAAATTCCAATCGTCTTAATACATAAACAAGAAATTTGTCCAGGAGTATATTTGGGCGAAAGCATATCGAATGTTAGCAAAAATAGAGTTTACGTGTCCGTATTAAATGCTACAGAAAAAGAATTCATAATAGACAGTACTTTTAAACCAAAATTTTCGAATTTCAATCAGTATAAGGAATCGGATACCAACAATTCTACAATAAATAGCATAAAATCAGTAAATATTACGAACAGAATTAACAAATTATTAGAGGAAATAAAAATTGATGGAACCTTGAATAAAGACGAAATTACATCTTTACAAAATCTGTGTATTTCGTATCATGATGTTTTTCATTTAGACGGCGATGAAATAACATATACGCCAGTGCTTAAACATGAAATAGTAACACAGTGGAACCAACCACCAATCAATCAAAAGCAATACAAATTGCCACACACACATAGATATGAAATCAACAGACAGGATAATAAAATGTTGGATGACGGCATTATATCGCCAAGCATATCACCCTGGAATTCACCGATGTTGCTAGTTCCTAAGAAGAGCGGCAAGGACGGTAACAAAAGTGGAGGCTAGTTATAGATTTCCGTAAATTGAACGATGTGACAATAAAACAAGTATTTCCGATTCCTCGAATAGACGAAATATTAGACTAATTAGGTCACAGTCGCTATTTTTCAACTTTAGACTTGGCAAGTGGTTATCATCAGATACTAGTTGAAGAAGGGGATAAGGAAAAAACAGCTTTTAGTACAGGTATTGGTCATTTCGAGTTTAACAGAATGCCTTTTGGTTTAACAGGTGCTCCAGCCACTTTCCAAAGAATAATGAATCACATATTAACAGGTTCACAGGGTATCGATTGCTTTGTTTATCTTGATTATATAGTGGTGTACGGAAAGAATTTAGCTGAACATGAGCTTAGGTTGAGTAGAGTATTGCAGAAATTAAGGGAACACAATCTAAAATTAAACACAGGAAAATGTCAGTTTTTGCGTCGCGAAGTTGTCTATTTAGGACATAAATGTTCGGAACTAGGTGCTCTGCCAGACCCCTCAAAGGTTGAATGCGTGAAAAATATTCCGGTACCGAGAAATAAAAAAGAAGTACAAGCGTTTTTGGGATTAATTAATTATTACAGAAAATTTATAAACAATATGGCAAAATTATCATTACCAATTAATAAGTTACTTAGAAAGGATGTTACTCCACCATTGAAAATGAATTTTTAGCTATAGTCTGGGCAACGAAAAGTTTTAGAGCTTATCTTCTAAATTATCAGAATATGATTTTGAAATATTTTACAAACCAGATAAACAGAATTTGAACGCTGATGCATTAAGTAGTAAATATATATTAACTTTCAAGATGATTTTTCAAAATATATGTGCTGCGTAGCTATCCCAGACGCAGAAGCAAGCACTGTGCTAAAGCATTTTACGACGAAATCAGTGCACGTCATAACATACCAAAAGTATTGATAACCGACAATGGTTCGAATTTTGTTTCAAAATTATTTTCGGACACTTGTAAATTGTTAGGAATTAAAAAGTTACGTATTACGCCATATCATCCCCAGGACAACGGATCTTTGGAAAGAAGCCATCGACCATTAGCAGAGTATTTACGAAGCTTTGCGAAAGAGGATGGATTAAACTGGGACCAGTGGTTAAATACAGCAATGCATGTACACAATAATACAATGCATATGTCCACCGGTCAAACGCCTTTCCGTACTTTATACGGTTACGATTTTCAAATGCCAACCAATCTTAAACGCAAATGCTCACCAGTATATAATACCGATGATAGCAACAAGCTATTAAAATACCAAATTCAACGCACACACGAAATCGTGCGACAAAATCAAGCCAGAGCCAAAGAAAAATCTAAGCAAAGCTGTGATAGCTCAGTAACCCAATAATAGTCAAAATAGGCGATAAAATTTTACTAAAAAATCAAAATAGGAAAAATAAATTTTCACCAGTTTGGGTAGGACCCTACGAGGTACTTTCAATAATAAGCCCTGTAACGACTGAGATTTGTATCAAGGGTAAAGCGAAAAAATTTCATAATAATTTGTTAAAAGCATACAACTGTATAGTTACGTAGAATTAAATAAACGCTGACTGCAACAAGAACCAATAATTTTTAACATCATTGAAATAAAGTCAAATAGTTAGCGCAGGACAGAATAGCTAAGTATTACATGTTGAGAATGACTAGCAGTGTTTTATGTACTGACAAATAAAAATATAATTTTTTTTGAAATCTGAAAGAAAGAACACCTAATTTTAATGAAATAAAAAGAGAAAAACAATATATTTTAAAATATATAGATGTATTTTATTCATTTATAAAATTATTACAAGTTATTGTTCTTATTTTTATTTTAATAGCCATGTGTTGACTAGCATTGTTTTATGTACGGACAAATAAAAATATTTTTTTTTTGAAATCTGAAGGAAAGAACACCTAATTTTGATGAAATAATAAGACAAAAGCAATATATTTTAAAATATATAAATGTATTTTATTCATTTATAAAAATTATTACAGGTTCATGTTCTTATTTTTATTTAAAAAAAAAAAAAAACAAAACAAAAAAGAAAACACCTAATTATGGATGAAATAATAAGACAAAAGCAATATATTTAAATATATATTTTTTATTCATTTATAAAAATTTTTACAAGTTATTGTTTTTTTTTATTTTTTTTGGGAACTGAGTAAGCCCACCAGTTCATCGACCAAAGGGTCGATGAATGGGGGCGAGTAACCAAATATTTCACAGTATTTTTTTATCGTGGCCATCTGAGCGCGAGCCCAGACAGCCACTTCCGGAGAGTAGGGCTGGTTGAGCCAACGAATTGTCTCATCCAAGCCATCTACTAGATGCGCTGCATCCCAGCATTCGGTGACAAAGGTATCTCGATACTTCGTTAGCGCTTGGGCTAGCGCACCTCCACTCTTCGAGTGTTTAGGGTAACCTCACGAAGAGGCGCTACAACTTCGTTCTTCCAGGGAATCTTCACCATAACAATTGTCAACCCCATAGGCACCGTAGTAGGGGGCCCGTTCTTCGTTGATACCGCTGTTCAGAGAACCTTCACTAAAACCGCTATCAACTCCAGAGTCACCGTAATAGGGGGAGTCAGCCATTCCACTGGCCGAAAAGTCTACTGCTCCACGAATAACTGAAGTATGGACTATGGCCCCGTTGATCCTCAGAGTCGCCATCCGGTCCGGATGGCAAAAATAGAAGGTGCTCGCTGTTCTGGTCAATGCCTTTAATACATAAAAAAAAAAATTATTATATAAAAAATTAAATTATTAGAGACAATAAAAAATAAAAAAAAAAATACAGACAAGAAAAATTTAGAACATTTAAAATAATATTTTCATTTTAATATGAAAAGATATAATATATGTCCATTAATAAAACTGTACATTACCTGTGAGGTCGATCGACTCCTCGACGGTTGGGATCAAGACGACATCCATCCAAATCCAAACCCCTAGGATCTCATCCATTAACTTACCCTCTACTGACTCCTGGGCTTCCTCCAGTAGAAATTGCATCTCCTCTTCAAATACATGCAGGAAGGGCGAATTCGGCAAATCCTGAAGGAATTCTGCGGAGGAGATGGAATTTAAAACAAACGAAGAATTTTTTTTTTACTTTCTGAATTACTTTGGTTACACTTGTTTTAGAAAAACTTGACTATTGACTTTTGCTAAGTTTTGCGATCTTATATACTAATAAATTGCAACAACACAAGAATCCAAGAACAAATTTATGAAAGATTGCTAAGTAATCAGTTTAGTTCAAAGCAAGGATTGAAACCGTAACCGAAACCGATATCCATTTAAAACCGTTTCTTTTTTAAAACCGAAATCGTAACCGAAACCGTTATTCGAAAATCAGAAATAAACCGATATCCAAAACCGATATAAACGGTTTCGGTTTTATACCGGTTTAAAACGGTTTTTAAAAAAGTAAAAAAAGAAACAGAAAAACATATTTTATTTTATATAATGTCATTAATTTAAATTTGGAGTTTCCAAAATAAACATTTTTGGTTGTACAAAAATTCACATGTTGTTTTTTGAGAAACGATATTTCCAAAACAACGGTATTTGGTCTAAAATTTCTTTTTTGTTTCATTAATCGAATTAACAACAAAACACCAGCAACTCCAAGCAAAATTTTTACGTATTGAAAAGTTCATTTGAATATTTTTATAGTCTTTTAAAGGATCTATTCAATAGAATTCTATTTATAAGTCTTCTAATGGATTTTTGACTGATGTTTCAAAACAGCTCAATTTCGGACATAAACAAAACAATGTAATGCAAGAAAAAATGTAAAAAAGTTTAAAATTATTAACATCTCAGTAACTACTTATTTAAGGAAATACGAAAAATGAAGTGCAAGTTCGACAAGTTTAAACATTTCAAGTATAATGCAGACATTTGTTTACATTAGTGATGATTAAAAATTTCTTGTTCTTGCATTTTTTTTGCAAGAACAAAAACGAGAACAAGATCGAGATTTTGCAAAAAAAAAAAATTATTATGTTTTTAAGGTAATAATGATATACAAAATAATTCATGATATTACTAAATATTGAATAACAAGTAAAAATGGAAAGCGTGCAAAATATTTATGAACGTGAACATTAATGAAGATGTGTGTTTTTTTTGTTTTTGTCCATTCTAAAGAATATAAGCATCTTAAAAATAAGGCATGTGAAGCACTTTTGAAGCGGTAAATAGCTTACAAGTGCTTCAAAAGTTGCTTCAAAAAAATAAAACAGACAAAACAATGTTTTTTTTCTCTTTTCTTCGCTACGCAAGTTCGTACATCGATTGTGCATATGCACTGTGCTATGCACATTATTATTTGTGTTTTACTTTTATATATAGTTTTTTTTGTTAATTGTAAAATCATGAAGTAATAAAAAAAAATGTATGAACATTTTACAGTGTGATATATTTAGCTGATATATTGCTTTTTGTGTTTATCTTTTATCGCAAATCCGCTCATTCGTTTCAAAGTTCAACAACAACAAAAATGCGAATAAAGCAGCATCCAAGCTTTTGATAGGATTTTTGGCGGGAAATTTTTTGTTTGTACAAAGAAAACTCGTTGTTGTTGCCAACTAGAGAGCTGTACTAGATACATACATGTAGTGTGGTGCCTTGCCTCTGTCCGTTGTCATGCGTCTGTCTGTGTCATGCGTCTGTCTGTTGTCATGCGTCTGTCTGTTGTCATGCGTCTGTTTGTTGCCATGCGATGATACAGGATAGCAACAAAGAGTTATCGTTGTGAAAGTGTGTGTATAAGAATCGTAATCGTTATTGTTATATTCTCTTCTTTCTGTTAGTATTCGCTTTGTAGCGTTTGAGTTTGTGTTCGCATGGTGTTCGCAAAGAAAAATGTTAATAATAATAATAGTTTGGCGCTACAGTCCTGTATAGAACTTCGGCCGAGCTCTCTCACCATTTTGAGCTGTGCGTGTTATATTTGTACTGAAAGTGGTGGGACCTACAGTTTATTGCCGAATCCGAGCGGCGGGTGAGAGCTTTTCATAGGCAATGGTTTTACTCTCGTAGGTTTGCCATTTACTGACGAGAAGTAGCGCGGTATAGAAAAATGTTTCTATGAAAAGATGTTGTTAGCCCCAGTCCAGGCTTAAACCGGGGACCTTTCGACTCGCAGTCCAACGCACTAACCACTGAGCTACCGCGGCTACTATAAAATGTTACTATGCTAAATATTATTTGAGTTCTCTTGACATACGGTATGTGTATCATACGGATTTTTTAATCTGTGACGAAAACAGATATATGCCTGTACGAAATATTCCTTATATTTATTGTATTGTAGAACGAAAAGTCACCAAACACATTTTTATGAAAAACTTAATTTTCGAGTTTGTTGATTAATATTATAAAAAGTAATTGATGCATTTTAAAAGTTAAAATATCAACTAATAGATTTAGATTTTCTTATCAATTGACAGATACATAAAGAAATTTGTAAAAAAATATTTAGCATTTTGAAACTGTATTTGGTGACTTTTCGTTCATTTTATTATGGCCTTGAGATTTTGAATTGTCTCGTCAACATCACTTGATTAATACAATTATTTTTTATTAGTTAATTCTTGTTAAAATATAATTAAAATTTTTATATTATTGGTTTTATTTTTTTGTTGGTAAAATGTTGAAGAAATTGAAAATATGGAAAATAAGTAACTTAAGTACAATTATTGTTCAAATTCTATTCGTTTTCATAATTAATGTGCAGTTTAAGATATTTGTCTTCGATCTTATATTTAAAATTTAAAAGATTAAGATTACCATTTTTTGACTTGCTCTTGCAAATGATCATCACTAGTTTACATATATTGCAGTTCACTGAATTGTTGAAATTTAATTTCATTGGCTTTTATGGATGGAAATTGTACAAAATTCTTCTTCTTTGCAATTCAGATCATATCTCAGGTGAAGTCAAAATGTTGCTTTTCATTGGTTTGTGGTCACGAAATTTTAAATTAAAATTTTTTCTTGGCGTAATCAATTAAATAATTCATATAACACAATATTTTTCCTAAAATAACAACAAACATTGTTTAAATTACGTTTCTCACTTTACCCCAATATTATAATTTGAACATAATTTAGCACCATATAAAAAATGTAAAATTATTTAAAAAATATGGAAATAAAGAAAATTTATACAAAAACCGAAATCAAAACCGAAACCGTAACATGGAACCGGTATACCGAAACCGTTTCGTTATAAAAAGCCTCACGTTAAGAGGAAAGGCGAAGTGGTTCATACAAAAATCATTCGAAATGCACCGTGCATCAACAACCCTTAATAATATCCATTACATATTATATAAGTAAAGATAATAACTTCATAACTAATAGATCTTAACGTAATTTATACCACAGAAAACAATGTAAAAAGAAAAAAACTATTATTCTTTTTAATAATAATTTTCTCTTCAGAAATAATTAAAATAATACAAAAGAAAAAAAAAACTATTATTCTTCTTAACAATAAGATTTTTTTTTTCTTTGGAAATAAAGAAAATTTATACAAAAACCGAAATCAAAACCGAAACCGTAACATGGAACCGGTATACCGAAACCGTTTCGTTATAAAAACTTAAAACCGAAACCGTAACCGAAACCGAAACGCGGAAAAAACCGAAATCGAAACCGTTATTTGTTTGGGTTTCAATCCTTGGTTCAAAGTATGGGTTTCTGATCGGGGGCGCTACTTATTTTTACAGAGGAGAGGCAACGTAAAAGAAAAATAAAGAACGAGTACGTCGTAACATACAAAAACAATGCCGTGTAAAAATCGCAAATTAATCAATTTAATTTAAAGGTAAAGGTTTCTGATCGGGGCTCTACTCATTTTTACAGAGGAGAGGGAAAAATAAAATAAAGACTAGGAGTTGTTAATACAGCAACCAACCTCCAGCGGGTGGAGCTAAAAAAAACACTAGGTCACAATGATGAACAATGAGCATAAAGACTGTTCCCAGGTTTAAAATAAATGTAGGATAAACTAATCCGTACATGAATCGATAGCTATGTAACTAGCATTGAATTATGGACTAAAATTAATTGGATAACAAAATCAAAATTATTTGTGAAGTATAAAATTGCGATAGGTCAGTACCTATATCAATGGCATTCTAAACAAACAAGTTCATTGCACATAGAGCACAATGCTCCCAGCTCATATTAAAATATAAGGCTTGGATATATTCATATGCCAACCGATTAAATGCACTTCAGCACTTTACAGGCAGAAGCCACTAACGTACTGGAACTGAAAAGAGATACGGTAGTGCAGCGACAAAACTGCCTAATATTTTTTTATCATTAACACAATTTTCATTCATGAAACTAAATATATTAATGCAGATATGCATTAATATAGCAAACTAACAAACGTTTTAAATTCTTCATTACACGGTAATGAAAATAAATAAGTACAATTGAGATGTACAAAATTAAATATTTAACAACTTAATATAGCAAATACATTTATGTAATGCTAAGAAGTCGCGCGCGCTTATTTCTTAATACTTAGAAAAATTATTAGTTTGTGCATGAGTAAATAGCTAAGTATTGTTGAATATGACTAGCATTTAACCATGTACTACTGGGACTCTAAATAAAACACTTTGTATTGCAAAAATGCAGAAACATATCCAAACATATATCATATAGTACATGGTGACACATAAGTAAATTAACTATTACAACTAATTAAGGTATAATTATGGCCATAGCCTTAACAGGATGTATTAAGGTAAAATAAGAAATATTTATAAGAAAACTATATGATATGATCAAGGATTCCATTAAATATGTAAAAAAAAAAATGGAATTTATTCTCTTTACGATAGGCAATAAAGAGCGAAACCAATATAATGATTAAAATTGTCACACTGGTCCTGATGCTGGCCAATGAAGCAGTCAACATCACACAGACATCAATTAATGATACAAGATTATTTTTTGAGAAGACAACTGATGCTTTGTTCTACAATGATGAATGGACGATAGTAGCCAAGTTTAAACCGCTACAACTGAACGATTTCCTGGAGCTGACAAACAAATACATAATCACGGCAAACACAATGTGCGAACAAATGAGCACCAATGTAAACGGACCCAGCATAAAAAGATCATGTATAGCAGCAACACGGGAGACCACGGCAATAATAGCCACACTACAGAAAGATGAGGAAATAATTAAGCGCACAATAAAGAGTAACCGGCAAAAGAGATCACTCAATTTCATTGGTGAAGGACTCAACTGGGCTTTTGGACTGATGGACAATAAAGAAAGAGAGACTATCTATGATATTGAAGATAATGAACATAAAACATACGAAATTATGAAAAGACAAATTACGGTGATTTCATCAAATTATAACAAGATAGCAGAACCCTTACTGAATTCCTTGAAGGAAGTCGAAAATCTGCAAAATGTGTTAAACATAACAATAAGAACACAAAAATACATAATTAAAAAAATAAACCAACAAGTTAGTCATTTACTATTCATGATGGATACCTTGGAAATTCAATCTACAATTAATGCAAACCTAATCGAAATTCAAGGACAACAGCTGATGGAAATGGCAATCATAGATGATATATACAAGGGACGATTACACCCGACAATTATAGACCAGAGCGAGTTAGATGAAATACTGACTAGCCTCACGTTAAGAGGAAAGGCGAAGTGGTTCATACAAAAATCATTCGAAATGCACCGTGCATCAACAACCCTTAATTTACTAATATCCATTAAATATTATATAAGTAAAGATAATAACTTCATAACTAATAGAACTTAACGTAATTTATACCACAGAAAACAATGTAAAAAGAAAAAAACTATTATTCTTTTTAATAATAATTTTCTCTTCAGAAATAATTAAAATAATACAAAAGAAAAAAAACTATTATTCTTCTTAACAATAAGATTTTTTTTTCTTTCAATAAGAGGCGAGGTATGTTGTGTATCATAATCGTTGAGTTCACAGCTTACATATGATCCACTGTTGTGTATCATAATCGTGGAACTTACAGCGTGCTTATGATCCACAACATAACATAACCAGTATATTTTTCTTTATGGCATACTTTTAGGGTTAAGCATTATGCATGTTAAACAAAAACAGCATTTAATTGTCTTGGCGCACACCGCTTAACAAAGCACAGGTATACACGCCCACGTTAAATAGGTCTCTCAGATCACACAAATAAATGCTGACTTAGTTATTTTAGAATGATGAAAGTACTCAATTTATTTTGAAATTATAAATACGCTGACTAAGTTATATTAGCATGATGAAATTAGTCAATTTATTGTGAAATTATAAGAATACGAGGAGTTATGTAGAAGTTAAGTATAGACTAAGAATCAATTGTTTCCGATAAGCTGAAGTGTCTACAAATAAATGTAAAGTATAAGTGTAACCAACTTTTAATGCGAAATAAAGTGTCTTAAAGTAAAAAAGACTCGGTTGTTTTAAATAATGTAAAGAAAGTAAAAAGGACTCAGTAAGTATAAAAAGGATCAAGGAAGTTAAAGTCATAGTAGAAGGACTTTTAACATACAACAATACTTTTAAACATTGATTGTGACCAGAGCCCGAAAATTAAACAACTTATTGCTCATAAAATAGAAAAATACTACCAATTCAGAAGCAATTGTTTGGGCGAAAGTAAATGGAGATTGTGGGATAAGCAAGTTGTGGGTTATAGAAGCGAATGAATAGCAAATGAGCAAAAGTAATATTGTTGTCGGAAGAACATTAGTAGAAGCGAGAAATACAAAGTTGTTCCAATAAGAGTTCTCAACATGGAAAACTCGTCCAAATTAATTAAAAAGGGAACAGTGATAGGCCAGTGATGAGACATCAGCGATTATAAATTGTGAGTCAAATCAATCAAGGGATTACGACACATCGCAAATATAGAAACAATCTACTCACAAGTTTATAAATGAGTGGACGAAGGTTTTGGCTGTCAAAGAAAAGAGTCAAGTTCAAAAGCTAATTAGTAAATATCCGTTTACATTTGCTGAAAAGGGCCAAAAGGATGGCAGAACTGCCATTGTAAAACATCGAATAGACACTGGTGATTCTAACCCGATTCGTCAAGCACCAAGAAGGGTACCACTTGCGAAAAGAGACGAAGTATCACATTTGGTTAAAGAAATGCACACAAATGGCGTGGTGGAACCATCTGAGAGTCCAAGGAGTTTACCAGTAGTATTGGTGAAAAAGAAGAACGGTAGTACTCTGTTCTGCGTTGATTACCGACATTCGAGCGGTTAATGGAGCACGCATTAAAAGGTTTACACTGGAAAACATGTCTAGTATACCTTGCCGACATAATTGTCATGGGCAAGGATTTCAACGAACATCTAAAAAATCTAGAGAAAGTTTTCCTTCGATTCAAAAATGCGGGTCTACAACTTAGCCCAAAGAAATGCTCACATTTCAAGAAAGAAGTCAAGTATATGGGTCATCGAGTTACCACGGAAGGAGTGCATACCGATGAGGATAAAATAGTTGCATTCAAGGAGTGGCCCAGACCGCAAAATCTACATTACCTACGAAGTTTCTTGGGGCTATGTACATACTACAGACGATTTGTTCCAGGTTTTGCCAATGTTGCTAGCAGTCTTTATGAGTTGACAAGAAAGAACCGCGCATTTCAATGGGGCGATGATCAAGAAAGGGCATTTTTAAAATTAAAAGATCTACTGTGCTCGGCCAATTTCTGGTGAGAAATTAATACTTGATAGGGATGCAAGTGTATACGGAATAGGCGGAGTTCTCTCTCAAGTAATCAATGGGCAAGAAAAAGTGATCGCATACTACAGTTAAACATTGTCCAAGTCCGAGCGAAATTACTGTGTCACCAGGAGGGAGCTTCTTGCTGTAATTGAAAGTGTGAAAAATGTCCATAAGTATCTGTTCTGACAACAATTTCACTTGAGAATCGATCGCAGCTGCGTGATCGAGAAGCGATCACGCAGCACTACGATGGTTACTTCAGTTTAAAGATCCGGAAGGCCAAATTGCGAGTTGAATAGAACGATTACAGAGCTACGATTTCTCAATCGAACATCGTAAAGGAGGAAATCATGGAAATGCAGATGCTCTGTCACGATGCCCATGTAAACTAGAATGCAGACTTTGTTCAAGAGCGGAAGGAAAAGAAAACATAATTGACATTCGTTTCCTAAATATTTTGCCCGATGAAAAATGGACTCCGGAACAAATTCAAATTGATAAAAATCAAAAAGATTGGGATACATAATGACCACTATTCTTCATGGCTTATCGAACGGCGGTTCATGATACCACAGCAGCTTCACCTGCAAAATTTTATTCGGAATAGACTTAAGATTACCTGCGGATTTAAAGTTTGGTGCAAGTCCTTGAGCTGGAATTCCTATACACAAATATGTTTCCAGAAAAAGTGAAGAAATGAACGAAGTGCTTCAATTTGTAAGACAGCGTACACAATTTGCGAGTGATAAGATGAAGGCCAGATACGACTTGCGCACAAATTCAGAGGGATTTACGGAAGAAGAGCTTGTTTTGCTCTATAACCCACAAAGGAAGAAAGGATTATCCCCTAAGCTACAAACACACTGGGAAGGACCATATAAAATAATTCAAAGAAATAATGATGTAGTATATCGGATTCAGAATACGGTGCAGTGTTACGAAAAGTTGTAAAATGCCCCATAGTGCAAGCATTCAACAAAAATAAATGAGACGCAAGACAATTCAGCGCACTAAGCAATGTGTTAGAAAAAGACGGAAGATCATTCGGCGCACTGAGCAATGTGCGAGAAAGAGATGGAAGATCAGCACATTGAAACACATGAGTGCGAATGAGATACAAATAGTATGCGTCATTCACGAAACGAGTAGAAGGTTCTCGAAACAAGTCGAAGCTTGTCGAAACGTGTCAAACTGATACCTGCAGTATATAAGGCCGCTGCACTTCAGTTGAGGCACTGCACTTCAGTTGTGATTTGATAGTGAACAAGTGCGTCTCGTGAGTGAACATTGTTAAGCTAAATTGTATAAATTCAGCAGATGATATAAGAGATTATTCTTTAAGTTGTTATTTAAATAAATATAGTTAATTAATACTAGTTTATATTATCCTAGTCAAAACCAAATATAAGTGTGTTTCTATTTTGTACACAATCCAGCACTACGAACTCGTAGAACAGTCTTCCGTAGACTGAATTTTCGTAAATATATATAATATATATTGTAGGGTCTTGAAATTTGGCCAAGATCTTACGAGGTATATATATATATATATATACCTTCGTAAGATCTTGGCCAAATTTCAAGACCCTACAATTATTGGAAGACGGTGCTACATGGTCATATGTGTTGGCGATCTCCGAACAAATCTTCAATAGTTGTATTTTCATATCGCGATGATAAGTATTTGTATTGATAGCATAAATAAATTCAGTAAGTTACATATGGTGATTATGTCCTGAGTTTGTGTATGAAGGACATTAAGGACCTTCCAATATATAATAAACACGAAAAAAAAATCTATATGTTTTTAAAGACCTTGTCAATTTCATCAATATATATCAAATTAAAGCTATTTTTATTTACTTTCTAATGAACTATAATACAATGAAGTTGGTCTGGTATTAATAAAGATGTAGCGCTTTTAGAACTAAAATGTTTCGATTTTTATTTTATGGCTAATTTACAAAAATTTAATATACCACTTTCTTACACCAGTTGCAAAATTTAATTAAATTTTTTAAATTAACTTAAATGCGTTAAATAAAAAAAAAAAAAAAAATTTTCCAGGACTTTCTCAGAATTGGACGAAATTTGTAAGTATGTAGAAAAAGCTCAGAATTAAGATATTGGACAATATTCAGCTTTCCAGATAGTGTGGTTTCATATATTTGATGCTTTAATATGAGATGACTCATTTGAGTTATTATATATAATTTTAATTAAATATTGCAACTGGTGTTCGAAAGTGGTATATCAAATGAAAGGTAATTGATCAGAGCTTTGATTTATTACATAAAAACTATACATTATGAACACAATATTTTTATAAAAGTAGACATAAAATTATAAACCTATGTTATTCTTAAACCGCTATATCTTTTATAGTATCAGGACAATTTTGCTTCATTATAGTCCATGAAAAATGAAATTAAAATATCTTTAATTTGATATATATATTGATGAAATTGACGAGGTGTATCAAAACATATACATTTATATGTTACTTGCGTATTTCATATTGTGATGTCCTTAATTTCCTTCATATACAAACTCAGGACATAATGGCCATATGTAACTTACTGAATTTAATAATACTATCACTAGCGCCTGTAGCTCATCTGGTTAGTGCCTTGGACTACGAGCGAAAAGTCGCTGGTGCGTTCGACTACGAGCCGAAAGGTCCGCGGTTCGATCCCCAGCGACTAACAACATCTTTTTCATAGAAAACATTTTTCTATGAGACGCTACCTCTCGACAGTAAATGGCAAACCTACGAGAGTAAAACATTGCCTATGAAAACCTCTCACCTGCCGTTCGGATTCTGCAATAAACTGTAAGTCCCACCAATTTGAGTACAAATATAACTCGCACAGCTCAAATGGTGAGAGAGCTCGGCCGAAGTTCTATACAGGACTGTAGCGCCAAACTATTATTATTATTATATATAGTTATCATCGCGATTGGACAAATTTTGAAGATTTGTTTGGTGATCGCCAACACATATGCCCGTGTAAGTTCCGAACGGTACATCTCACATAATTTGAGGTACGTTGACTCGTAAGGTGTACTTGAGTTTTTTCCATATGTTTCTAAACCACCCTAATGTATATGTATATATATATATATGGATGTGTACTAGTTGATGTTATCCTAGTTAAAACCAAATATAAGTGGGTTTTTATTTTCCTAACATTATATATATATATATATATATATATATATATATATATATATATATATATATATATATATATATATATATATATATATATATATATATATATATATATATATGTATATCTATACATATGGTTCAATTCGATTTAGCCGTTTATATATGTATTTATGTATATATATATATATATATATATATATATATATATATATATATGAATCGAATTGAACCAAATTTTGACACAATATGTATGTTGGGTCCGGGCAGTGTATAGGCTATATCGCGGTGATATATACATATAGGCTATATATATATAATTAAAAACACATTATACACCAATTAGGATAGCAAATTTAATGAAATTTTGGTGAGCGTTATATTCTAAACGGTCCCCGGAATGTGGGCGGGATTAGATCACTGGACGTGGTACATTTTCCAGATGGTGTATGTCAACAGCTATTAGAGTAATATCAAGATATTTCCCACCAGGGTATCAACCACCACAGTTTTTACTCACCACACCGAAATTCACCACATCAAAATTTTTCACAGCAAAACTCACCACACCAAAATTCACCACACTAAAACTCACCACACTAAAATTCACCACACTAAAATTCACCACACTAAAACTCACTACACCAAAATTCACCACACTAAAACATCTACTGGGAAAACTCTACGGGTAAGAATTCTGTCGGGGAGAATTCTACCGGGAAGAATTCTGCGGGAAAGCCTTCTGCGGGGAAGATATAAATAATAATTATTAATAAAATCACTCCATATCCTTGCATTTACTAAATTTACTAAATCTAGATATATATATTAAGTTAAGTAAAGACCGTTTAATTTATTATATTAATAAAATTCAAATATGGATTCAATTTATATATATATATATATATATATATATATATATATATATATATATATATATATATATATATATATATATATATATAGATATATATATATATATATATATATATATATATATATATATATATATATATATATATATATGTATATATATATATATATATATATATATATATTTGAATTTTTTTAATATAATAAATTAAACGGTCTTTACTTAACTTCAACAAAATTAGTAATATTCATATTCATAAAAAGTTACAATTAAATCAATTAAAGTACTTCACAATTGATGTCAAAAAAGTCTGCGTATATTGTACAGTATACATCTTAAAAAGGTTAATTCGACGCCTCTTACGAAAATCCACACGTTTCAATTTGCTTACGAAAAACGGCACTTAAAAATTCATTAAAACAAGCATACATTTATTTTATCCACGAAAAAAAGCATTAAATTGTTTTAGCCACGAAAAGAACTTCAATCACATTTTCTCCTCAAGCAGAAGCATAACTTTATATTTCCTACGAACAGAAACACATTTATATTGTATCTACGAACAAAAGCACATTTTTAATTTCACCACGAATAAAAGCATATATGTATTTTAGATACAGATATCCAAATAGACAAGTTTGTGGGTAAGAAGTCACACAATGTTGATGATGGAGGTGATATTGTTTTTTAATTTGTTGATTTTTTATTGATGACATGGTTCCCAGGTGTGTCACTGGACATTATTTGCTGAAACTGTTCCAATGAAACTATACTAATAGACATATATAAACATGCAGGTGCGATTTTGCTAGAACCCATTTTGGTCATTGGACTTGTTTGAAAAATGTTTTCTATTCGTATTTGGACAGAACCAATTGATTCATTGGACATTTGTTTGGAAAAATTTGTTCCTTTAGGATTTGGCCAGAACCCACTTGCGACATTGTAAATTTTTTTGGAAAAAATTGTTCCTTTAGGATTTGGCCAGAACCCACTTGCGTCATTGGACAATTTTACGGAAAAATTTGTTCCTTTGAGATTTGGCCAGAACCCACTTGCGTCATTGGACATTTTTTTGAAAAAATGTCCGGCTTTGGGATTTGGTCAGAACTCACTTGCGTCATTGGACAATTTTACGGAAAAATTTGTTCCTTTGGGATTTGGCCAGAACCCATTTGCGTCATTGGACAGATAGAAATGTCCATTGACGGAATGACGCTAGTGGGTTGTGGGCAAATCTCTAAAAATCTTTCCAAAAAAAAATGTCCAATGACGCAAGTGGGTTCTGGCTAAATCCCAAAGAAACACATTTTTCAAATTAAGTTTGCTCTTGTGCACAAAAAGTGTACTGGGATAACTTTCTTGAATAAATATATATGCTTTTATTCTTGGGGAAATGATAGATGAGCTTTTTCCATAGCTAAATGTAATAGTGTTTGTTTTCGTGGCGAAAATAGAGTTATACTAAATTTCGTGGCTATAAAACAAATATGCTTCATTTCTTGGGTATAATGGAGATGTGGTTGTTTTCTTGGGAAAACTGCACTTGTGCTTCTTTCGAAAAAGGTGCTGTTTTTCGTCTTTATATGTAATTGAAACGTGTGGGCGTTTAGCAGACTTTTCATATTTGCATTTGCATTCACAATTACAAAAATTTTCAATTACAATTACATGTAATTGTAACTAATAAAATTCCAATTATAATTACATGTAATTGTAATTGAAAAATTTGCAATTACTATTAATTGCATATTGGACTAAAAATTTACAAAAAATAATTGAAAAATGTAATTGAAAAAAATGTAATTGAAGCTAAAAACTGAACCATTACTTTTTTTTTTTCAATTAATTACATGAAAATTAATGTATTACAACTGAAGATGGTAATTACGAACACTCAATGGAACTTTGTTTGGATAAAACTGTTTCAATGGGCATAGATTCACATCCAGGTGCGTCATTGGAACTTTTTTGGATGCACCTGTTCCAATGGGCATAGAATCATATCTAGGAGCGTCATTAGAACTTTTTTGGACGAAGCTGTTCCAATGGGCATAAATTCACATCCAGGTGCGTCATTGAAACTTTTTTGGATGCAACTGTTCCATTGGGCATAGATTCACATCCAGGTACGGCATTGGAACTTTTTTGGACGAATCTTTTCCAATGGGCATAGATTCACATCCGGAACTTTTTTGGTCGAAACTGTCATCCAAATTCACTTACCCTTTTAGAACAGTAAAAAACAAATTATTGATCATACATATTTTAGTCTTTTTTGATTTAATTGACGTTGAAGCCTTCGAGAGACTTAACTATTGGCCAATTGAAAGCACTGCTACGGATTTAAAGATCACCAGCTAATTATGCTTAAGGTTTGACGACGGAATTTAAAAACATTATTATATTTCTTTTTAGAACAAAGCTATCAACACAGAAGTCAATTAACGAGTACTGGTTGTTGAAGTCCATACATATACGACGAAATGGATCGAATAGTGCGTAGTTTGATTTGAAATATTTAGGGCTTCATAAGTTGGTAATGTCGAGAGTTTCTATTAGGTATCGAAAATTCAATTTGCGATAGTAGGACAGACGAATTAACGGATCCATTTATTAGATTATGGACAAAACAGACATTCAGCATTTTCCTCCTGCTCGGTTCTCATATGGAGGGAGAGGATTCCCAGCGAAATCCCCGAAGAGCGAAAATTAAAAATTGTTACATCGCCTTACAAGCGTCATTAAATTTCTGAGCCTATCTTTTTATGAAGCCAAGTACACCTATAGCTTTGTTTACTGTAAAAGTTATGTGGTTATTAAAAGTCAGCTTTGAGTCCATTAGCACACCAAGATCAGTAAAAATAGTTACTTACACTTTTTTAATTTGCTTACACTTTTTATACCCTACACTAAGAGTGAAAGGGTATATTCAGTTTGGTACGCCGTTTGTAACACCCAGAAGGAAGCATCTCCGGTATGGAAAAGTATATATATTCTTGATCAGCATGAGCTCTATTTAGCGACGTCCGTCTGTCCGTCTGTCTGTCCGTCTGTCTGTCTGTCTGTCTGTCTGTCTGTCTGCCTGTCTGTTGAAATCCCTACTACTTTTAAAATTGAAGAGCTAGATAAATGAAACTTATAACTTAGATTATGTATGTGCGAAAAAATTGGTCCATTGTGACCTATGATCCGACCACTTATGTTCAAATACCTCATATAAAATGTACATATAAAGATCAATTTTTATGTATACGTGCTTAGGTAAACTTTTTTGGTCAAATATATATTGATATCATGCTCAAATACATGATAATAATGTTTTCCGGCGAAAAGACTTGTGATTCACAAAAAAAAAATCGAAATTCGGTACACCTACCCATTTGTAACTATGGGTATTAAATGAATGGAAATTCTTCAGCGATTGAATGTTTGTTTTCAGGATTCGTATACCCTGGTGACCTATATATCACTTTGAATGGTAACACATATGTGTAGGGTATTTATAATCGGCTTAAACCGACTATAATTTTGATAATCCTAACTATCATAATAACACCTACTTTAAAATTTTCCATGTGATCTAACCTTTCCAACTGGGTTTTTTAATTTAAATCCATTTTACTATTCTCGCACCAGTTAAAAAAATGTTTATGGTCATTTTGTAAGAGTATGCTATAGTCCAAATTTTTATAACTATAATATATTTTTACATCGTCAGCGTACATAAGTATTTTGCTGTATTTTATAATATGAGGCAGGTCGTTTATGAAAAGCAGAAACAAAATCGGTCCCAAGTGATTATCTTTAGGTAAGATTTAATCCAAATTAGAATATTTTGTGGAAATCCAATTTGTGTCAATTTTTCAAAAAGAATATTATGATTAACTCTATCGAAGGCTTTGCTGAAGTCAGTATAAATAACGTCAGTTTGTTTTCCAGCGACGAATCCTTTAATGACATCTGTGGTAAACTCCAGAATGTTTGTAACAGTTGATCGACATTTTAGGAAGCCATGTTGTGCCGGTGTTATAATGGACGACAGTTGGTGAGAAAGCAGTTCAGTAATAATTTTTTCAAACAGTTTGGGTATCGTGCTTAGTTTAGCTATTCCCCTGTAATTTGCAATATTGGTTTTCGAACCAGACTTATGCAATGGAATTATAAAAGATTTTTTCCAGAATGGTGGGAAATGCATTGTATTAATTGAAAGATTGAAAAGTTTTGATAGAGGATCGAATAGGTTTTGTGCGCAGTTTATGAGAATACAACTGGGAATGTCATCAGTACCCGGTGAAAAAGATGATTTCAAATATTTTAGTTTATTTAGCATTGTAATGGTACTTATTGATGGAATAGTAATATAATTTTATTGGATATTTTTTTATTGGATATTTGTAATCAGACACATTGCAGGAATCCGAAGTGTATGTTGACTTGAAGAAATTTGCAAACATATTGCATATATCATTATCATTTGTGGATTCAGTATCATTGTATCTCATCATTGAAGGAAAAGATACAGAATTCCGTTTTCAGTTTACAAATTCATAAAATGATTTTGGACCACGATTGAATCTCGATTTCACTTTAGAAATATAATTTGAGTAACACTTTTTATTTGAAATAGTGTAGTTATAGCGTGTTGTAGTGTATCTAGCGTAATTAATTAGAGAGGCAGCCTTTTAATACATTTTAAACAAACGATTTTCTGGTTCTTTAACTTTCGAAGAACCTTTGTTATCCATGAAGGACCATATTCCTTCGGACAAAGTTTAATTTTGGGTACGGATTTAGAAATACACTTTAAAACCCGGCTATAAAAATTTGTAATCGCAAATTCCATTTTTTGTATAGGACAATTAAATCTTTTTGATATAACTTTAGACCAATTAATTTTTTTAATAACATATTTAATTTGTCGTAATTAGCACGTTAAAAACAGTAAATGTATTTATCGGGTTTTTTGATGATTGAAATGACTCAATAGATTTCTGAGGTAATACTGTTATTCTAGTGTTGGATGGTATCGATCCTCAGGCATTGAAATAGGGTCAACTCGCACAATATTTGAATTAAAAGGATCATCGACATATATTAAATCTAAAATTATATTACTAGAATTCATTATATTATTGATTTGGTATAAACACAGTTCAGCCATAGTATCCAAAAGATAATTTAGCGGAGATGAAGGAACCAAAGATGAGGAGTCAATTGATGAATTCCAGGAAACAGATGGTAGATTAAAATCTCCAAAGATGAAAATAGAGTCTTCAGATTTAAGTAATGATGTTAATAAACGTATTGAATCAAAATGTTTTACATATAATAAGTACTCTCAACCAGGAGGTAAATATGTAGGAACATATTATATAGAAGGATTTTTTGTTTACTTTAACACTGACACAAACTGATTCTATTTCGGAATTTATATTTATTTCTTCAGCTATTAATGAAGTGGATATTGCAAGTAACACTCCACCACCAATTTTATTTTCGCGATCACATCTATAGATTTGATATTTGTTGCATAGGATTTCGGAATTTAATACATGTGAGCGTAGTCAAGTTTCGGTAAATGCTATTATGTCATATGTGAAGTCAAAGCTATTTAAGTATAGAGATGAAAGTTTTGTATTTAGTCCATACATTTTCATGCAGCAATTAGTTAATCGTTTTTTGACTGATTTGTCAAACGAGGGGGTAGACGGACGATATTGTCTTGTCTGCGATCGTTTTTGTAGACAAATTCTCGAACAAGTGTATTTTTAGGCCAAAAATTGTTGTGCAGGATTTCATTAAATGCATTTTCAGAAATAATTACGTTAAATTATGATATATTTCTATTATATGCAAAGTTGAATTTATAAGTATCTATTTTAGCATCACGGTTCAATTTTGATTTAATGTAGTAGTTGATGTTCTCTACACTTGTGTCCGGTGCAAAACGTGATATAAAAAAAGTTTTTTTGGGAGGAATAATTCGAAGATCTTTATGTTTTATTAAATTTTGTTGGTCATGATGGACCACATTTAAATTGGGTTGGTCAGGAGGGACCATTTCTAAATTATTTTGATTTTGTTGGTCAGGATGGACCATTTCTGGCTTATCCGATTGATTAATATGTTGTGAATTTGAATTGATTTTAAAAGGGGAATCCAAGTTAATTTCAATTAAGTTTGGAGAAGTTAAAGATATAGACGAACACTGGAGAGATCTTTCGGTATATCCTTTTTCCGTTTCGGCGATGAAGTGTTAATCACTTGCTCGAACTCATTAAATTCAGAAAATTATTGTTCGGATTAGGAGCGTGCTGGGCTAACATTCTTATTTTTGATTTTCTTTTGTTAAAAACTAGTTATGCTCACACACTCTTTTGTTTATTTGCAAATTTAATTTCTTCGTTAATTTGTTGTAATTTTTACATTGCATATACATAAGCCCTAACGGGATACACAAATTGTTCTTTGTGCATATGCCTATGCTAAAACATTAAATTTAATAAAGAGTTCAGTTGGATTACAGACTTGAAGTACCGCGTTTCAATTTGTTTAAATTCGACTCGGCCCCCGCCGACAAAAAATCTTGTCGACGCAAACATTTGGTGACCCCGACGTGATCGCCACGTCTCGTAGTCGGTATTTTTAAATACAGTTTTTCAATAAATTCGCGAAAATTTTATCGTTTCGGTTTACAAAAAAGTATTTCGCTGCGCGAGTCAAAAAATGTCGTTTCTTAAAATGAAAAGCGAATCCATATTAAATCGTTTGGTCGAATTAAATGGACAATTAACATCACCTGCGCTTCGCGAATTTGATGACGTTGATATCGTTGTTCGCCTCGAATTCCTCGAGCATCTTAACAAAAACTTTGAAAGTCTACAATCGAGTCTCGAAGAAAATTACGTCGGCGAATTGTGCAGCGATATGCAATCATCGTTTGTCACATTGTATATTGAGGTTAAATCGAAGCTTACGCGTGAACTGAACGCTCATCGCAGTGCAGAGTCCCGGCACTTGTCAATTGTTCGTCAACTCTCGGTCGACGATGCGACATCTTCGTTTTTTGTTTCGCAGCGCAGAAAACTACCCGAACTGCAAATTCCAAAGTTCAGTGGCGCGTACACCGAATGGCCTGACTCTTTCGCCATGTTCAGCACTGTCATCAATGACGTCCCCGAAATAAGCAAAGTTGAAAAATTTCAACACCTTCGTGCGAGTCTTCGAGGGCCAGCTTTGGACACCATTCGGTCCCTGGAACCAAGCGATGCCAGCTACGATAAGGCTCTTGAAATTTTAAAACGACGTTTTGACAATAAATTATTAAATTTTCAGGCCCATATAAAAGAAATATTTGGTCTGAAAGGCGTGGCGAGTGGCAATGCAACTGGTTTAATGGAACTAAGTGTCAAGGTAAACGTCCACTTGCGTGCTTTAAAAACAATGAGCACAAAGGAGCAGCTAGCAGATGGTCTGCTCATTCACCTAATCTCACACAAATTGAATTTCAAATCACAAGCCAAATGAGAGGAAAATTTGGCGATTAGTGACTTGCCAACTTGGCTGACGATGGCTACATTTTTGGAGAAGAGATGTCGCATGCTTGAAAACTTGGAGGCAAGCATACCTGTTGAAGTCCCATCTCAGCCAGTGAGCAAAAAAGTCGCTCACGCTGGTAGCCACTCTCGGCATGCTCTTGTTGCAACCTCACGCACTCCCACTTGTTTATTCTGCGCATCCAATGAGCATTGGATTAGTGCTTGCTCACAGTTTGGCAATCTCTCACCGGCTTTGCGTTACAAAGAGGCTAAACGCCTGCAATTGTATCTCAACTGCTTACGCAAAGGTCATACTCTGCAAAAGTGCAAATCTGGATATTTCCGTCACTGTCAGTCAAAACATCATTCGCTGCTACATATGGGCACAAACGCCGCATCTACGGTTGCTGAGAGTGGCGGCGTAACATCAGGCGCATCATCAGGTGTAACACCGGGCGCAACATCGTGCGCAACAACAGGAATACAAGCTTCGTTCGTCTCTGTTTTATCTCCGAGCGTTACACCTGAAACGTCGAAATTATTAGCTGAAGACTTTGTGTTGCTCGCAACAGCCATCATATTGATTAAAAATCGATCAGGAAGTTTGGTTCCATGTCGCGATCTCCTCGACTCGGCCTCACAGATCAATTTCGTCACTGCGCGTTTGGCTCATCAGCAGCAGTTGAAGACAAAGATCACCAACACGCAAATTTCAGGCATTGACGAATCTAGCTTCCTTTCTGACTAATCTGTAGACATTGTCGCAGAATCACAATCTCGTGATTTTTCTGTTTCGTTTCGCGCAATAGTTGCTCACACCATCACGGATTATCAACCCAACTTCGATATAAACACATCGGGGTGGAATATACCACCCAACATAAAGCTCGCCGATCCACTTTTCTTCAAGTATTGACGTTTTAATAGGCGCATCTTTATTTTTAGATCTTATTTGCGTTGGCCAAATTGGCTTAGCCAATACTTTGCCAATTCTTCAAAAAACCCGACTTGGCTGGGTTGGCTCTGGTGGCAGCCTACATTCTTGCTGCAAATCATCTTCGTTAGCTGCAGTTCAAGTTCGAAGTGTAGAATTTGATGAAGAACCCAGTCTATCAGCGCTCGTACAGCAATTTTGGGAAATCGAGTCCTGCTCAATCGCTGCTACTTTAACAAAAGAAGAAATTGATTGTGAGCAGCATTTTCAACAAAACTATTCTCGTCTTGATTCTGGTGAGTACGCCGTTCGGCTTCCGCTAAAGCATAGCAGCGGCACTCTTGGCGATTCTTACACATCGGCGCTGCAACGTTTCAAAAATCTGGAACGGAAATTTCAGCGCAATCCTGATTTATAAAATCAATATTCAGCCTTTTTGAAAGAATACGCCGAACTCAACCATATGTCGCTGGCTAAGCCTGATCTTAGCATTGCATTTTTTGCCGCATCACTGTGTGCATAAAAGTGATAGCACAACCACCAAATTACGAGTCGTATTCGATGGCTCCGCTAAAACTACTTCTGGTTGTTCGTTAAACGATATGTTTATGACTGGGCCAACCATTCAGCCCAAGTTATTTAACACGCTTCTACGATTTCGTTTCTTCAAAGTGGCGCTAACTGGTGATATCGATGCGTGCGTGTGTCGCAGTCCGACAACTTTTTGCAATGCATAGAGAACATCCTGATGCTGAAATTCAAGTTTTTTCAGTCGACACCGTAACATATGGCACCAAGCCTGCTGCATTTTTTGGCGATTCGCGGAATGCAGCAACTCGCAATTGATGATCAAAATCATTCCCATTGGGTGCTAAAACCGTGCGCAGAGATTTCTACGTCGACGATCTTATTTCGGGCGGTGACACAGCTGAGGAAGTTGCTGAAATTCGACGACAGATAACACAGTTGCTGGAGAGGGGAAATTTTATACTTCGCAAATGGTGGTCCAACGAATCCAGCGCTCTCAGCCGCGTTGCAAATCCGGATCGGGAGCAGTATGTAAAATTCCACGACGGCTCAGATGTTACAAAAGCGCTAGGACTCCTGTAGGAGCCAAATGCCGACAATTTCATTTTACGTTCGCGCCATGCGCATTACTAAACGCGTCATACTCTCCATAATAGCGCGTTTCTACGACCATTTACGATTAAGTCATCACGAAGGCAAAAATGTTTCTGCAAAGCATGTGGAAGCAGCAGCTGCAGTGGGATGAAAGTCTTCCACAGCACCTACATACAAGTTGGAGCGAACTTTGTTCTGAATTTGATATTGTTCGTGACTTTCATTTTCCTCGGTATGTATCACTCCCTAATGCATCTTTGCAGATACATGGTTTTTGCGACGCCAGCCATGCTGCGTATGGGGCATGTGTATACCCTACGGTCAGAATGCAACGGCGAAGTCAAAATTAACGTGTAGTTACGTGTATCGCCTTTGAAGACACTCACCGTACCGAAGCTAGAGATGTCTGCAGCCATGCTGCTCGCTGAGCTGCTCGAGTCGATCCAGCCAAGTCAAAGGTTCGACGGGAACGTTCATTGCTGGTCCGACTCAACTGTTGTGTTGGCATGGCTTCGTGAAGAATCATCGACCTTCAACGTATTTGCATCTAACCGTGTAAGTAGGATTCAATCACTCACAAGTGATATGATATGGCATCATGTGCCTACCAGCGCAAATCCGGCTGATGTTTTGTCGCGCGGCTCATCGCCAAGGGAGCTTCTGAATTCATCGTTATGGAAGCAAGGTCTTTTGTTCCTGCAACGTCAATCTGCATATTGGCCAAATGATCCTGAAATTCTCCACGACCTGCCTGAGCGACGTAGCACCGTTTTATTATATACATCCAGCCGTGAGGATTTATCGCTGAATTGTAAATATCGCAATTCATTTAGCAAGCTGCAGCGAACATTCGCCTATATATCAAGATTTTGGTCCAGGAGGGACAAAACTGAATCCAGGCGATTTGGTCCACTTACGCCGCAGGACATACGATTGGGTACGCACATTTTATTGCGAATGATGCAGCAAACGCACCTTGCAGCTGAATACAAGGTGCTTCGATCAAAAAAGCAAATACAATCATCAAGTAAGTTATATTTGTTAAATCCATTTATTGACAATATTGGATTTCTACGAGTCGGTGGCCGCCTAAACAACTATAATTTGGATTTCGACGCTCGGCATCCAATAATACCGCCTTAGCTGCATCCTGTGACAATTTCGCTAATCGATCATTTTCATCGTGAATTTTTACACGCTGGTCCGCAAAGTCTGCTGGCGTCAATACGCCTAAAATATTGGCCGATTGGAGGACGAAAGGCAGTCTGTAGTATTGTCAATAAGTGCATTAGGTGCTTTCGGCTTAAGCCAAAATTAAGCATATCATGGGTGATAGGGTTCATGATAGGGTTCAAGCGAATCGTACGTTCCATTCTACAGGAATCGATGTTTGTGGGCCATTTTACTACAAGTCGGAAGTGCGCAACAAAGGTGCAGTGAAGTGTTATATGTGCATATTCATATGCTTTTCGACAAAGGCTACACACTTAGAGGTTGTGTGCGATTTGTCAACTGCATCGTTTCTGGCGGCGCTTAAGCGCTTCATTAGCATGCGTGGTATACCAAAAACAAATTGGTCAGACAACGCAACCAACTTTGTCGGCGCTAAAAAAGAGCTGGCCGAACTGATAATGCTATTCATGTCCGAGCCTTACATACAAACAGTTCATCGGCAGTGCCTTGCTGATATCATCGACTGGCGTTTTATTCCGACGCAATCCCCACATTTTGGTGGGCTATGGGAGGCGGCAGTGAAGTCTGCGAAGACATACTTCTATCGTGTTGTTAGCCTATCAACTTTAACCTTCGAGGAGTTGCGAACGCTGGTGTGCCAAGTTTCTGCTATAATCAATTCTCGACCTCTCTATGCAATTTTAGAAAACCCCAACGACTTGGAAGTTCTCACTCCTGCTCATTTTTTGGTGGGAGCATCATACACGAGCTACGTAGAGCCTGATGTAATACATCTCAACATTGGCCGACTCGATCGTTGGCAGCGCGTTTGCTTCATGCAGCAAATCTTTTGGCAAAAATGGAGCACGAATTACCTCACCCTCCTTCAAGAGCGCAACAAATGGCAGTTAGGTACAACCAGCATTCGAAAGGGTGCTAAAAGACGAAAATCTACCTTCTCTAAAGTGGCAACTTGGTCGTGTGGTCGACTCTGTCTGTGGACACGATGGCGTTGTTCGTGTTGCAGTCGTACGAACGAGCAGTGGAATCACGAAGCGTGCCGTAGGAAATATTGCTGTACTACCTATTGATGTTGATGCTGTTGAAAGCTCCTGTCTTCCAACGGGGGGAGGATGTTCGGATTAGTAGCGTGCTGGGCTAACATTCTTATTTTTGATTTTCTTTTGTTAAAAACTAGTTATGCTCACACACTCTTTTGTTTATTTGCACATTTAATTTCTTCGTTCATTTGTTGTAACTTTTACATTGCATATACATAAGCCCTAACGGGATACACAAATTGTTCTTTGTGCATATGCCTATGCTAAAACATTAAATTTAATAAAGAGTTCAGTTGGATTACAGACTTGAAGTAGCGCGATTCAATTTTTTTAAATTCGACTCTTTTTATATTTTCACCCCCGCCGACAAAAAATCTTGTCGACGCAAACAATTATATTGATAAAAACTCAGCACAACGAAATGTCACAAAACAAATATGTAAATAAACATAATTATCACATATAAATTTGCACAAAATTGTTGTTGCAGCAACACAATTAAAACTGAAATTCAATTCTAAGCACTGAGTTATTAATGATAAAGTTAAAAACAATTTTCAATATAAAACACGGTATAAACACTTAAATTTGGGTCAAACACGACGACACTCGAATGTAGACCAGTCTGCTTGACAGTTTGACATACTAAGAGTAGAGTTACAAAAATCGAATCAAGTGATCATATCTAAAACTACAATCGACACGTAGAATGTGGGTCGGATTGGAACACGGGGCGTGGTACCTCCTATATAACCAAAATATTAAAATTGCTATAACTCCTGACATACTAAGAGTAGAGTTATAAAAATCGAATCAAATGTTCATATTTAAACTCAAATCGTCAAGTAATATGTTGGCGGGATTGGACCACGGGGTGTGGCACCTCCCATATAACCAAAACATTTAAATTGCTGACATACTAAGAGTAGGGTTATAAAAATCGAATCAAATGTTCATATTTAAATCTCCAATCGCCACGTAGAATATGGGCGGGATTGGATAACGGGACGTGTCACCTTCCTTATAACCAAAACATAAAAAATGCTATAACTCCTGACCTACTAAGATCGGAGTTGTAAAAATCGAAACAAGGGATAATTTTGAAGATTGTAATCTTCACGAAGAATGTGAACGGGATTAGACGAACGACGTGACACGTGATTGGGAAAAAATGACGCCGCACGGTGAACAAAATGATGAAATTTTTGAACAAAACTATATGTTTGTTTATTTAATTTTTTTAATTTTTCTTTTAAAAATAATATAAATTACAGACCCACTAAGAATAATTTGTAACCATTTTTCTTTTAACATTAATAGTTTAATGCAAAAACTAATTTGTCAGGCTCTAGTTCTTCCAAATGCAATATGTATTTTGCACTGGTTCAAAAAAAAAAACAGTTAGGAAGGTTAGATCTCATGGGAAATTTTAAAGTAGGTTTTAGTATGATAGTTAGGATTATCAAAATTATAGTCGGTCTAAGCCGACTAAAAATACCCTACACATATGTGTGGTTACCATTAAAAGTGGTATATAGGTCACCAGGGTATACGAATCCTGAAAATAACTACAAACTTTAAATCGCTGAAGAATTTCCATTCATTTGATACCCATATTTACAAATGTGTTCGGTGTACCGATTTTCACTTTTTTTTTGGAACCACAAGTCGTTTCGCCGGAAACCATTATTTTCATGTATTTGAGCATGAGTCAATATATATTTGACCAAAAAAAGTTTTCCTAAGCACGTATACAGTAAAATTGATCTGTAGATATAAATTTTATACGAGGTATTTGAACATATGTGGTCGGTTCTCAGGTCACAATAGACCGATCATGTCAATTTTCTTGTTAAGAAAGCTTAGATATATAAGTAATCTAAATCTAAAATTTTATTGCTCTAGCTCTTCTATTTTTTCTGTAATAGGGATTTCAACAGACAGACGGACAGACAGACGGACATACAGATGGACGGACATCGCTAAATCGACTCAGGAGGTCATGCTGATCTAGAATACATATACTTTTCCATACCGGAGATGCTTCCTTATGGGTGTTACAAACGGCGTACCAAACTGAATATACCCTCTTACTTTTAGTGTAGGGTATAAAAACAACAGCAACTGAACCTATAACTTCAGTTTGTATGCACTCTAAGAAATCTGATTTAGGAGTAGTGAATTTGCTACATTTATTACAGTTTGTAACGAACCCTTTTGGCCGATGCCAAAAAGGTTCGAATACTCGGCATCGGTCAAAAAGGTTCGTTACAAACTGTAATAAATGTACTCCAAAATCAGATTTCTTAGAGTATATCACTCGTCGTGTCCAGGGTTCGTTGCAAAAATTTATATTTTGCAGAGTAACACAACTGTTATTAAATTTTTAAATTCACAGTCTTTATTATTTAATAAACCTGCAGTAGGGTGTCTTGACCAGCGGTCACAGTCACGGCCTACTCTCTGTCTGCGTCTCCTGCAGTAGGGTGTCTTGACCAGCGGTCACAGTCACGGCCTACTCTCTGTCTGCGTCTCCTGCAGTAGGGTGTCTTGACCAGCGGTCAGAGTCACGGCCTACTCTCTGTCTGCCTCTCCTGCAGACAAAAAATATAAAATATAAAGCAGCCCAGCTGCTATGTTGACGAAAATGAGGCGCCGTCGATTTTCGTCGTTACATTTCCTTCGTACTTCGGGAAAGAAAACTATTAGTTGGGCGTAGCTGGTCGGCGAAACACCCGCACGGTGATACGACCTGCGCGCGAGGTCAGTATCTGGAATACGTAATCCTGCACGTCTCGCAGGAGAACGTCTCTGATGGTATTCCCAGACCCTCCAATTCATTAACGGGGTCCGAAATTCGGTGGGACCTCGGAGTTCCCGGTGATGACACCTGTGTTGGTGTGTGTCTCTGAGTGCGCGACAAAGCCACCGAAGTAGTATGCGGCGACGTGTGCGTCGAGATAGGACGCGTCGGTGTGTTTGGGGAAAGTGCGCTGGAGTTGTCACATATTCTCAGTCGCGCGTTGTGGGCGATATGGTGTGACGCATTTTCAAGTATGCTGCAGTGAGATATTGGGTTGGCTCATTGACGTGGGTACCGGGGTTGAGACGGTAGCTGCGACCGAAGTTGAAGCGCCGGCATCGCTCAACGCGTGTCAGACCTGCCTTAAAGTCAACGGTATATCGTCATTGTAAGTCACCCGTGCGTGTGTTGAATGCGAGACTACGCGCGTGGTAGGTGGACGTGCTCTACCTCGGGTGATTCTAAGTGGATCGTGGTCCTCGGTGCGTCGTGGTCGCACTTGGAGTCGCTCTCCACGCCGTGACTCTGTCGTGCGTCCGTATTGAGACACGTCATGAGATCTAAAGTCCTGATAAGGGTAGAATGTTCTTCATTAGTGAGAAACTTGTTGATTTTCTGCTTCTCGTCGTAACACGGCCCCCTGTGCTCGGGTTCGGTGGTTGCTCGACAAGTTGTACTATTCTGTGGTTTTGATTGCTTGCGTATCGTTACTGTAGCTCCTCCGCAACTGGCACCGATGGTCATCAAATAATCCATACCTAGAAGCACGTCCTCTGTTGCCTCTGACATCACCAGGAATCGAAAATGACAGGTGCTATTTCCTATCTGGACTTTTGCCTCTACTGCTTGGTCGAGATACTTCCTCGAGCTGTCTGCTAATATGACTTCTGCGTTGGCTGCAGTTAGGGTACACCTGTGCCCCAGTCGTTGAACGAAACGCTTACTGACGAAGCTTCTGGTAGGGCCGGTGTCGATGGTGGCGGGCGTCCTTTCACTTCTTACTATTATGTCGGCAACAATGAGACGCGCGTAATGCTGTAGATGGCTTAATTTTGTGGGGGTCGCTTTTTGGAGGACCCGCCAGCCCTCGATCGTGGCGGTCCTCGCTTCCGTTTCCCACTCGGCGTCGGCGACAAAAATTTTTCGGACGTTTTGTCGACCGCAATCCCAACAGAACAATTTGTTTGGATTTCTGCACGTTCTCGCCGTGTGCCCCTGCTGTCCACATGTCTGACACATCGTATGTTGATCGAGGCTGTCGGGAAGATCTTGCGAGACCATCCGAATTTGGTCTCGCCGTGGGTGGCTCCGCTGTGTTGTGGTAGCCTGGGGTGGTTGCTTTCCAGTTAATCTGCCATTTCCATCATTCCGTCGAGCGTAGTGAAATCGCGGCGGCGGATATACCACTAGTAGTCAGGGTGTGTATTCCGGAAAATTCTGTCTAACTCCTGCTCTGCGCTGTATCCTGCGTGGCGCATCATCGTCGTTCTTGTGAACGCTGACATCGCCGACGAATTTCATCTTTCAATCGCTCTCGGTAGCGCATTGGCAGGAAGAATGTCATTAAATCGGCATTGAACGACCTCCACGTCTCCCAATGTTTATTGTTATTTCGAAACCAAATTAATGCCCTGGTTTTCAATAACTCAGGCTGCACACGGGGAAGATGATCTATGTCTAACCGATATGCGTCGGCCAGCTCCTCGATGCGTTCAACAAACTCGAGAGGCTCTTTGCCGCCATCGTATTTAATGGCCCACTTGCGTACGCAGTCGGCGATTATCTGGTGGGAAGAATGCGGCAGGTCCTGGCCTGGCTTGTTATTTAAAAGATTCGTAGACTTACCTGAAGCAGAAACGTTAGCGGCAGGCAACGTTTTGACTGGTAGTGATTGAACGTCAGTGATTGCAGCCGCGCCATCCTCAGACTGGTTATGGCTGGAAGTCTGCGCCGAGACACCGCTCGACCCGGGGGTAGAGTTTGAGATGGGTGGCACCGTCAGTGTTGTTATGCTGGACTCGGCTTCGGCCTAAGCTTCTGTGGTAGATGTTTTGGGCGCGGGGGAGGCCCCTCTTCGATGTAGCGCCTGTATCTCGGTGAAGCGAGCCAAGCGCTCGGACTTGTGTTCTTCCTCATTTAGGAGAGCTGTGAACCGTTGTTTTAATTGTTCGACGGTGCCCGTTGAGTCGAAGGCGAACTCATTGGCGTACGCGACGAGTTCCTTCTTTGTGAGGTAATTCACCCACTTAACACTATTCATTTTTATTTTTGGTTTTTTATTTGTCCGACACTATTCTGTTTGATTTAATTTTTAATTTTAAATTGTAATCTTTTTTTTTTTTTTAAGGTTAGTTCACTCGTTTTGCCTCGTGGTTTTTGGACTGAACTTACTTTGTTACAATATTTCCGCGCACTGATTTTAATTATACCCTACACTAAGAGTGAAAGGGTATATTCAGTTTGGTACGCCGTTTGTAACACCCAGAAGGAAGCATCTCCGGTATGGAAAAGTGTATATATTCTTGATCAGCATGACCTCCTGAGTCGATTTAGCGATGTCCGTCTGTCCGTCTGTCTGTCCGTCTGTCTGTCTGTTGAAATCCCTACTACTTTTAAAATTGAAGAGCTAGATAAATGAAACTTATAACTTAGATTACTAATATACCTACACTGTATGTGCGAAAATTGGCGAGATCGGTCCATTGTGATCTATGATCCGACCACTTATGTTCAAATACCTCATATAAAATGTACATATAAAGATCAATTTTTATGTATACGTGCTTAGGTAAACTTTTTTGGTCAAATATGTATTGTCATCATGCTCAAATACATGATAATAATGTTTTCCGGCGAAAAAAGACTTGTGGTTCACAAAAAAAAATCGAAATTCGGTACACCTAACCATTTGTAAATATGGGTATCAAATAAATGGAAATTTTTCAGCGATAGAAAGTTTGTTGTTATTTTCAGGATTCGTATACCCTGGTGACCTATATATCACTTTGAATGGTAACCACACATATGTGTAGGGTATTTATAGTCGGCTTAGACCGACTATAATTTTGATAATCCTAACTATCATAATTACACCTACTTTAAAATTTCCCATGTGATCTAACCTTCCCAACTGGTTTTATTGTTGTGTCCCTGCACGGGGTCCATTGTAACGAACCTTTTTGGCCGATGCCGAGGTATCACTCGTCGTGTCCAGGGTTCTTTGAAAAAATTTATATTTTGCAGAGTAACACAACTTTTATTAAATTTTTAAATTCACAGTCTTTATTATTCAATAAACAGTTAGTTAGATTTACTTAGAAAATATGTTTGTAACAAAATTAAATTTCACTTTTTACACTATTCGTCGCGCTCTTCTCCTGCCTCTCCTGCAGTAGGGTGTCTTGACCAGCGGTCACAGTCACGGCCTACTCTCTGTCTGCCTCTCCTGCAGTAGGGTGTCTTGATCAGCGGTCACAGTCACGGCCTACTCTCTGTCTGTGTCTCCTGCAGTAGGGTGTCTTGACCAGCGGTCACAGTCACGGCATACTCTCTGTCTGCCTCTCCTGCAGTAGGGTGTCTTGACCAGTGGTCACAGTCACGGCCTACTCTCTGTCTGCCTCTCCTGCAGTAGGGTGTCTTGACCAGCGGTTACAGTCACGGCCTACTCTCTGTCTATTTACGATGGGGTGGTCAGAGTCAACTACCCTTTTGTTGCGACTTACCCTAATCAGCGATCACTGCCAACTACCTTGATCCGCGACCAGAGGTGAGCTGCCACTTGCAACTACTGCAAATACTGTGACTGTTGTGATCAGCGACCACCAACGAACATAACGATTGCTGCTGTCGTCGTTCGAATAAAACCTCGCTTCGCCAATTCGAACATGTCAGCTGTTTGGCCATTTGCAATTTTCGACGTTTAATAGATCAGGGTGGCGGTGGTGCATGTGGCCTACTACTATTTTGTAAAAAGTAGTAGTTTATCTTCGAATCGCATTATATACATTCGAAGTAGCTATTGTAACTTAATAATATTCCATTTACATTAGTTAATAAAAATAGCTTATTAATTATAATTCAGTTCGTTGTTTTAAGGAAAAATGGTTTATTAAAAAAAAGGTAATACTTAAATATAGTAATAATAAAAAAATATATATAAAAAATATAAAATATAAAGCAGCCCAGCTTTATATTTTGCTAAATCCGCCCCGTTGAGATGATATAAAGTTTCTAATAATATTTAACCTTAAAAACTACCCGTTCTGTTGTGTTTTTTTTTAACACGCATTATGTCAATAAATACAGGGTTTTGTGTGTATTTTTTACACTCATAAAATTGTATTTTGTCACTACAGATGTGTACTTATTTTACATACTGTCATGTGTACATTTTAGTTTTACTCATTCGTTGGAATGCACTACATTAATAAGAGGAAACCGGTTTCCTACATTTTTTATAGTAAATTTTTCTTAGAGTGTAATGAACAGAATGCAAATTCTGTTCTGCACAAAGTGACGAGAATGCAAGCAGCAAAAACTGCACCAAGTTTAATTTTTTTCAATTACTCATTTGGCATCACGGGCCGTATTGGCAACTCAAAAGATGAGGCCATACAAAAAATTTGCTCGTTTCTTGCATTTGGTTCTTAAATATAATGTTTAAATAATAAAATTTTCAATTGATATTCGTTAAAAGTGCCGCAGCCGAATTATTTTTGCAAAAAATGGTGCGGTTTTTGCCTGGTTGAAATATATCGAAAAATGTCCGATCTTCTTTGATCCTGCCAAAAATTTTGTCTGCGGTATTTACAATAGTGAAGGTCCCTGGTTTAAGCCTGGACTGGGGCTAACAACATCTTTGTCATAGAAACATTTTTCTATACCACGCTACCTCTCGGCAGTAAATGGCAAACGTACTAGAGCAAAACATTGCCAATGAAAAGCTCTAACCCGCCGTTCGGACTCGGCAATAAACTGTAGGTCCCACCACTTTGAGTACAAATATAACACACACAAATTGTGAGAGAGCTCGGCCTATGTTCTTATAGGACTGTAGTGCCAAACTATTATTATTATAACAACGATTCTGGATTAATATTGCATCAAATAGTTCAAATACATAGAGATTTATTTGAAAAGCATTGCGATATCGATGTGGAAAATGTTTAAATAACCTAACATAGAATTTTACTCTACGAAAATTACGAAATTTTAAAAATTAGCAGCGATGTCGGATTTTTGTTATCACAGTTAGTTCGAGAAAACTTTGAGGCATAAATCACATGGCTTGTTACCAAATTTCTTAGGATTTTGGTACAAACAATACTTAAACATAATGAAAAAGTTTGTTATTAAAATATCGTATAAAAATTTGATATTAATTTGAAAAGGGTTCCTTTTTATGAACAATTAGTTTAAATTGCAAGGACAATTCGCACTAACTTTTTTTTAAATCACAATCAATGCGATAAAAAATAAAAAATATATCATCCCGATATCGTTCCCGTATTAGGAGAAATTACATTGCAAATATTATCATTTTTCAGAAAGCCCAATCTATCGTAAATTTATTTCAAGGACTGCAGTGATATCCTTCGTTCGCACTAACCTTTTTCTAATCACAATCAATGTGGGTAAAAATTAAAAATATATCATCCCGATATCATTCCCGGATTAGGAGAAATTCATGGCTAACATTACCATTTTTATTCTAATTAAATACATTTGTGCCTTTTTTGTAAATTTATTCCAAATGCTTCATTCTCACTAACTTTTCACTAATCACAATCAATGTGATAAAAAATCTACCGAAATCTACCGATTTGTTATTTTGGTAAGATTTGGTAAGATTTTTTATTTTATGAAATATTCGACTCACTCACACTCACTCACGAAAAAATTTTACTCACGCACACTCACTCACGGTATTTTTTGGTCTACTCACACTCACAATCACGTGAGCAAAATTAGGATTCAACATGAACATATTATGAGTACCCCTACCTTTTTTTCCTATAATGGTAATATAATTTTTTTTTTTTGAAATGTGAAGATATTAATAATATATCATATACAATTTGCCTTTTGTCGTGTAAATAAGTATGACAAAATAATAAAATAAATTTTTTTCTAATATTCATAATAGTATTACTATGAGAGCAAAACGTGGTTATTTTATTCATCGGACAAATAAACGTAGCAACAATTACTTCGACACAGTTCAACTTTCATAATTTGAGAAAAGAAATGCCATATTTTAAGTTTTTTTCTTTTATTGAACAAAAAAACTTCTTTTGTAACAGAGACTTTTTCTAATTGAGATGATTTTGCCACACATTTGGCAAACGAATTAATAAAACGTGAGGCCATCGTCGGCCGGCAGAAAAAAAGTATTCCAAACTCTTAGCTGCATATGTACTGGCAAAATCTGCTTGATGTCATCAATGACAGCGACGATGTTCTGATCGGCGTGTTGGTAGATGAAAAAGTACTAACAACATATATAATAGACTTAAATTTAAATTGAAAATATTACAAAATTTTCTATTTCAGACGCTTTGAACTTTTCAAGCAAGCAATGTTAATCAATGTTTCCTTTCTATATGGCCAGTCCTGCACATTGACGAGTCAACGCTGACATTGCCTTCTGAGCCAGTCACCGCCAATGAATGTGGCGTCTGATGTTGTTGCAGATGGTACATCTAGTAGCTGCTCGCGTTCTAGCAACGATATAGTATTGTCAGCTGCTACTACGTTGCACTGACGCGTGGTCAAAGTATTATAAGTGGCAAAACCATCACCATTGAGTTTTAACATTCTGTCATTGTGGCGAGATAACGATGCATATACACATTATTATTACAAATGAATCTTACGATTTCGTCTATATTTTCTTATAAATGTTTTTTGCATGGTTTAAGTATATACAGGTTAAGCCATCTTTCAAAATTCAGTCGCCATTTACTTTTTTTTGAAAACTGTTTGAAAGATTCAACATTTGTTTACGAAAAATTTAGATGAAAACATCAATGTTTTGTATACAGCCTCAAAAATACAAATAAAAATCTAAAGTTTTCAATAAATAAATCACATCATTTTCCAATATTAAAAGACATCAATGGCTCCAAAATATCACCTCAATTTATGACAAAAGTGAAATAGTGAATTTGTGCGGAAAAAATTTAATAAAATAGGCAAATTAAAGTGCAAAAAAACATAACCCTCAAATAAAGTCTAAAATGACAATTAATGTATGTATTTTTTTAAATTTTCTTATTGACATTCTCAGCACTATATATGCCAACTAAACGTCTAGATGGTCTAACCTGTATATACTTCAACCATAATTTTTTGTTATATATTTAAATATGTAATTCCGTATATTCATTATTAATTTAACGTAGACCAGAGAGTATATATTTGATATAGAGTTTCCATACAGGTGGTTTCACTGCCACTTTTGTCAAATAAATTCAAACATTGGTTATGTGGAAATTGAAACGAAAATCTTGTCAACAGACACATTTTCAAATCAATATTCTGATGTATTCTGCCACATTTTTGGCCAGAAAAATAATTGAAATTTATAAGGCGTTGAATTGCAATATATCTAGTTTTATATAGTTTGGTTGCAAATTATCCGCGGACAGATCCAGTTTTTTCACTGTTTTCCTCTGTTAACTTTAATCTGTAAACTTCCACTTCACTTTCGGCAGCGACGCCAGCGAATTCGGAATCTCTATTAAAAATGTATACTCTCTGCGTAGGCATTAAAGTTAAAATCAGTGAAAATTATCAAAGAAAGTAGTTGACTATAATTTTTCTAAGAATATGTGGTCATGTTTTTGAAATAATGTAATTTTTATATAACTCGTTACATGTTCATTCTGTATGTTTTTTTTTTATATTGAACTATTAAAATTAATATTGTATTTTATTATTATCATCGGGTACTTGTAGGGCTTAGATAAGGAATACATTTTTATGCTCGGGCTCTGACAAGGCAATGGTCGGGTAAATAATGAAATGCGGAATTACCCGATCAGTATCTGATCATGGCCTGAGGTGAGTACATGATCGGGCACTGCGTTACAAGGACATCGTGCCCATGATTTGTACCTCGTTTGGGCCTCGTCATAACCCTATCATCTCAAATAATGACATGATCAGTTCATGAACATGGCTCTACTAAAATTTCTACTAGGGTTATATGTCGACGGTGTGCTTTAAAATAACGGTTTACCATTCCTACCACAAAAATGTTGCCCTTTTTCATGAAAAAATTACAATTCATAATTTGACTTTTCATATGTATTTGTATAGAATTCGTACAGGTAAAGCCCGTCACAAAATGTGTAACACCCGTCACAAGTTTTGATACTTTATAAGTCAGTGATCAAAGTAATCATTGCAGAATTTTGTTAAGGATGAGAGAACTCCAATTATTATTGAAGTATCCGATTATTTTAGCTAAAATTTAATACTTTGTGGAGCAAACTCTGTTTTTTGAAAAAGTACGTGTAACGCTCGTCACAGCATTTAACTTCAAATGTAGAAAGATATAGGACCTATTGCAAACGTTTTTTTATACATGCATTTCCTCTGCATTTTAAAAATATATCTATATTTTTTATATATCAAATGAGAAGGTTTTTAATCGTCCGAATGTAACGCCCCGCAGTGTGCTTAAACGATCTTAAATCGGGTGAAATTCAGTATTTTCGAAACCACTCAACCGATTTTAAAAACCGAAGAACTTAAGTTTTAAAATTGAAGTTTGTATCTTTTATGGAGATACAAATCAGTAAAGTTGAGATTTAGTTCATGAAATTTTTTTCAAAAATTGTAAAAAATCCAAATGTTATCCGATTTTCAAAATTATTTTGTCTTACATTGATATCTAAAGAAAATGTGATTACATGAGAAAATATCTTGATTAGTTTTAAAGATATAAACTGGAACATAAATATATTTTGATAAAACTTATCAAAATATATTTAACTAATCTGGCAACACTGGTCAACGCTCAAGTTTTTAAAATTTATTTTTGACTTTGACCCCCTGCAAAAAAGTTTTCAAAGTCCAAAGTCAAATTTTAAGGGACGAGTTATTTCTACGTATATTTGACTCTTACTTATTTTTTGCCGGGCGAAGTATATGTGAAGGGCAGCATTTTTTCCAAAAATACTCATTTTTTAATGAGACTTAGATTTAAAAACGTTATATCTCACTTTATAATATATATTCCTAAAACTGATTTAATCAAGCATAAATACATAAAATTATTGTATATCAAGTAAAAGTTTCATGATGATAAGGTTAATACTTATTTAGATATATTCAATCAAATTTTAAGTTTTTCTTTCTAATTTTATTTTTTATTTTTCTTCTTTTTCAAAAATAAAGTGTTCAGATACTATATACAGATTGTCTTTAAATTTGCCACATAGATACCTTGAAATCTCTTCTTTTCTTACTTAAAATTTGACTTTGGACTTTGAAAACTTTACTGCAGGGGGTCAAAGTCAAAAATAAATTTAAAAAACTTGAAAATTGACCAGTGTTGCCAGATTGGTTAAATATATTTTGGATAAGTTTTATCATTTAAAAGATACCCAGTGATAACATTACAAAAAAAATATCAAAAGTTATCAAATATCAAAGATATGCGTAAAAGTCAAATTTCAAAAAAAAAATTAAAAAATTGAAATAAAAGAACATTCGAATTAACAATTTTATATTTACTAAATTACTTGAGATATATAAAAACAGTTTTCAGTTTATGATTTATATGTTAATTGTTTATAAAAGTAGCATACTATTATTTTTAGCATACTATTGTTTTTATTTTAATTTCATGATAAAATGTACATGCTATGTGTAAATATGTAAAGTAAAGTCTTCAAAAATTAAAAAAAAAAAATCATGTTCCGGTATATATCTTTAAAATTAATCAAGATATTTTCTCATGAAAGCACATTTTCTTTAGATAGATATGTAAGCTTTTCATAACCAAAAGAATTTTAAAAATCGGATAACTTTCGCATTTTTTACAATTTTTAAAAAATGTTTCATGAAAAAAATCTCAACTTTTCTGACATGAAAGATACAAACTCCAATTTTAAAACTTAAGTTCTCTCAAGTCGCTTCTGCACAACTTTTTAAATTTTTAAAATCGGTTGAGTAGTTCCGAAAGTACTGAATTTCACCCGATTTAAGAGCGTTTGGGCAAACTGTGCGCCCGTCACAATGGAACGCCCCTGTTGTGTTTTTTACATATATTTTATTAATAAATTATAAAATTAAATAATAAAAACAATAATATAATATATAATTAAATACTGTAATTTATATATGGTATTTGTAGGGTATTTGTAATGAAAACATGTTTTTGACAAGGCAATGGTTGGGTAAAACATTAAATGGGGAATTACATGATCACTGCCTGAGGTGAGTACATGATTGGGACACTGCGTTACCATGACATCGTGCGCCCAATTTTTTTTTCCAAGTTTGGGCCACGTCATAGTTCGACCATCTCAAATAATCCCAATCGAAGAGATTCCACAAATAAAAGTTCCAATGACGAACTTGGGTGATTCTCTAATCCGAATGGTAATGACTCACCAAATAAAAGTTCCAATGACGCACTTGGGTGATTATTTATCCCAATTAGGCAATACTATCCCGGGATCCCATTCATTTTCTAGTCCCGAAAATCCCGGGATTAAAAAGTCATAATCCCGGGATTTTCAGGATTGGCAAAAAATCACTCCTTTGTAATAGTACTGTAAACGACACGATATAAAATTCATTCCAGATCTCTCAATACAAAACATGATATAAATTTTAGTATAAAATCAATGAATTTAATTTATTCCAATTTTGAAAATCTAAAACCAAAGTCTTATATACAAGATAAATCAATGAGATTAAAAAATTAGGTACTAGATACCAATAACAACTTAGAGAAATTTAGACATTGCATTTTTATACGTTTTATTTGATTCGATTTATTATATTTTTTTTTTAAATAAAAACTTTTAACCCATTTGTTTTTTTACTGTGTAGACAAATTTAAATATATGGGCCATTCCACACCATGTCGACTAGAAAAAGTCAAATATGAGATTTTACCTTTTCGATTTTAATGAAATTTTGGCAACTGATAAAGGGTATCGAGACATGCACTAACCATTTTTTTTTTCCGACCACTACTTCCAGAGATACAGTGGCTCAAAGTTGGAAAATAATGGCCAAAAATCACTTTTGTATGGTTGTTCATATTTAAATATCTCTTGAACTAGATATGCTAGAAACTCCGTTAATTACTCGTTTTAAAGCTAATAGAAAAATTAAGTTGTAACTTTTTAACGTTAACATGTGGCCCGTGGTCATTATCTTTGCACTTCAAAATTGTGGTCCTTAAAAAGGACCCTTTTTAAAATTCTGAAAAAAAATCTAAATTTTCGTCAATTTATTGTAAATGTTCATGCAAAATTTGAAGATGGTATTTTGATGGCATCATATTTTAAAAAATAATTTTCTACATTTTTTGGAATATTTTTTGTATTAAAATTATCAATAATTTTTCAATGTATTTGTAACTCTTTCGAAAATGGCGTCAGTTTCATCAAATTGTCTCTAGTTTTTGAGATATATACCATTTTTCGAAAATCATAAAAACTATATCCCAAAATCAGTATCTCTAAAACTAGATTCAATATGATAAAACTGACATCATTTTAGAAATCAAAGTTACATATATATTCAGGAATTATTACAACTTTTATTGTAGAAAATAAAAAAATATTTTTTTCTGTACAAAAAATAAATAAAAATTTAGATTTTTTTTTTTTAAATATGATGCCATCAAAATACCATCTTAAAATTTTGCATGAACATTTATAATAAATTGACGAAAACTTGCGATTTTTTCAGAATTTCAAAAAGGGTCCTTTTTAAGGACATCAATTTTGAATTGCAAGGATAATGACCACGGGCCACATTTGAACGTTTAAATGTTACAACTTAATTTTACTAAAACCTTGTTGCATTTCTAGTTCAAGAGATATTTAAATATGAACAACCATACAAAAGTGATTTTTGGCCCTTTTTTGCAACTTTGAGCAGTGGTCGGAAAAAAAAAAAGTTAGTGCATGTCTCATTATCCTTTATCAATTCCCAAAATTTCATTGAAATCGAAGAAGGTGATTTCCAACAGCTGGTCGATTTGGTGTGGAATGGCTCATATACAGAAATTCTAAAATTCTAATAAGTTTTTAAATACATATTTGGAAATAAATTCGAAAATTTTTAGACCATTTCTGAAATATTTTGTTTGTATTTAGGATATCATAATATAAATAGTCTATGGGGGTTTGAACATAGTTAAACTCACAACTGATATTACAAACTTCTTTATCGGTTGTACTTTTAAATATTCGTTACCTTTACCTAATTTATATTCTGTTTTTTTTTATAAACATAATGCAACAAAATTATTATTAATTATTATTGCATACTAATTGTTTCTTTTTCATAACTTTTGAGAAGAAATCTGATGAACACTATCTTGTGTATAAAACTCACAATATGTAATTTATTTTATTTTTCGACGAAAAATGGTTAAAATAGCAAATTTCAAAATATAGAAAACTACCAGAAGATTAGTTATTTTTATCGTTAGTTTAGACAATTTTATTATCTTTAAACTAAGTTCCTGTTAATCATTAACTGTGTTCCCGAGGCGTGTGACTAGAGCCAAAGCTCTATTTTCTAAAAAAAAAAACACCAAGAAACAACTAGAACCAGATCAAAAGCTAGTTCAATCGAATGCTGTCAAGTTTTCTCAAAATAGAACCGTTGGCGTTCCAGTGGCTTTCTAGCTATTATATCTTAAATGCTTTAAAAATAACTAAAAAATATTCAAATTATGGTTTGAGTATGGAGTAAAACAAATATTTTTCAAAATTACTTGTATTTTGAACTAACCTGGGATCCCGGGATTAAAAAGTGTTCAATCCCGAAATCTCGGGATTACGAAAACAGGAACAAATTGTATTCCCTAATCCCAATGGAGACATTCATCAAATAAAAGTTCCAATCACGCACATGGATATTGATCCAATAAAAGTTCCAATGACGCACTTGGGTGATTCTCTAATTCCAATTGAAGTGCTTCATCCCATAAAAGTTCCAATAACGCACTTGGGTGTTTATTTAATTCCAATGGAAGTGATTCCAGAAATAAAAGTTTCGAAGACATCCAAGTGAGTCTTTGGAACTTTTATTTCTGGAACTTGGGTAATCCTTTAATTCTAATGGAAGAGATGCATCCAATGAAAATTCCAATGAAGCCCCCTGGGGTGATTCTCTAATCCAATAAAAGTTCCAATTACACACTTAGGTGATTATATTATTTTACACGTTTCGCCTAATTTTTCTTGTTTTTCCGTGCTTTTTCGTGATAATTTTTCGAGTTTAAACCAATTATCTGAAAAAAGTATTGGAATATAAGTATTGGAATTGAGGTGTGTCCATGGAAAAAAATCGTAATGTGTAGAGTAATCTTAAGAAGTGTATTTTTCTTAATACTATTTTATGCAAATTGTACACACTTTAATTTATGTTTGAAGTATTTTGTATTTAGTTATTCTATCAATGTTATATTTGACACCCCTTAACCTCTTCTGATCAATATTACACACATTACTTGTTTTATCAAATAGAACCATTTCAGAAGGTGTCCCGTATTCTTAAGGTCCACCCTAATAAATATATTAGTATATATATATATATATATATATATATATATATATATATATATATATATATATATATATATATATATATATATATATATATATATACATATATATATCTATATATATAAAAATGAAATGTCCTGTGTGTGCCAGAGCATCACGAGAGAACGAACAGACGGATTTGCCTAATTCCTTTTGTATTTTGTTTGTTTTTTTGTGCACTACGAAGGGATTTTTTGAAATTCTCCTCCTAAGGTACATAAATGGGCGTGGCAAAATTAAAATTTTAATTAAAAGTATCGGTGTAATTAAGATAAGCACAGTCATGAAATTTGGCTCAGTGACGTATATTGTAGTTCTTTATCTTTTTTATAAATGTGGGTGGAATTGGACAAAAGGTCGTGTCCCTTTCCATATGACTAAAAGTATGATCATGTTGTAACTTCTGACTTACTAAGATTAGAGTTATATAAATCGAAACTAAAGTTTATATTACAAACTCCAATCGTAACATAGAATGTGAGCAGGATTGGATTAAAGGGCGTGGCACCTATAGCCAAAACTTTAAAATTGCTATAACTCCTGACATACTAAGGTTGAGTTATAATAATGAAGACAAATGTGCATATTTAAAACTCTAATCGTCACGTAGAATATGGGCGGAATTACATAACGGGGCGTGGCATCTCTCATATAACCAAAACTTTAAGATTTCTATAACTCTTTACTTACTAAGAGCAGAGTTAAAAAAATCGAAACAAAAGATTATATTAAACTTTGTAGTAGTC